>OU015498.1:17704386-17844386 GCA_907164885.2 Dolomedes plantarius
ATCCGTAAAATCTGTGCTCGATGGGTACCACGCCGTCTCACATGCGAGAACAGCGTCGGACTAGAGAGGCTCTGCGAAACCTGAAGTTTGAACCGATTCCACACCCTTCTTATTCCCCTGATCTTGCGCCTTGCAATTTTTATTTTTTTCCTCTACTCAAGAGAGACCTAAAGGGTAATCATTACACCTCGGACGATGTGGTGAAGGCAGCTGTCAAGTCGTGGATTCGAGAAAAGTCGGAGGAATTTTTCAGCGACGGAATGAGAAAACTTGTTACACGTTGGGAGAAATGTGTTAGCCTTAACGGTGACTATGTTGAAAAATAAATATATGATTTTGAAGCTTAAAAATTGTACTTTAATGTTCTTTTTGCCCGATCTCGCTATTCCTTTTTGTTCACGCTCTACAAGCATGTGTACATTACTTTTCAGCCTACCCTCGTACATTGCTGGCCATTAAAATTGCAACACCATGAATGAGGGATGATACAAACGTCAAATTCGCATGAAAGGAAGATGTTCGGATATGCAAATGATTAGCATGAAAGGAAGATGTTCGGATATGCAAATGATTAGCATTTAAGCGCAATCGAACGACACAGGAGGGAGAAACGGCATCTCAAGCTCTGTGTAAAAGGAAAGTTACGCAGCTGGTTTTTCATTCGGAAATCGCATTTGAATGTTGGTTGTTTGTGAGAAGATTGTGTTATGCCTCGTATAAGGAGAAATGGCTACCAACCCGTGTCTGAATTCGATAGCGGAAAGATCGTGGACTATCGAGAGTGCGGTATATCGTTCTACGATATTGCTACTCGCATTGGTCGGAATCCAACGACTGTCATGCGAATATGGAATCGATGGGTTCAGGAGGGTAGTACTGAACGCCATGCAAGATCTCAACGGCCTCCCACCACTAACGCCCGAGAGTACAAACATGTTGTCAGGACGGCCTTCCAGCATCGTACAGCCACATCACGGACCTTGAGTTGCGAAATGGGCTTGTTTGCAGTACGACAAGTATCCGCGCGGATATTGCGACGACGTCTGGAGCAGCACGGACTGTCTGCACGGCGACCATTATTGCGGCTTCCCTTGACATTGCAGTACAGAGACAGTGGTGCGCCAAACGACAAAACGGGATACAGGAGTGGCACGACGTCGTTTTTTCAGACGAGTCCTGGTTCTGCATGCAGCTTCATGACGGACGTATCCTTGTCTGGAGACACCGATGAGAATACACGTGGGCCTGCTTGTATTCGATATCGTCATACGGACCCTGCACCTTGTGTGATGGTATGGGCAGCCATTGGGTACATGACACGAATACCTCTTTTCGCGTCATCGGTAATCTGAACAGCCAGCGTTACATTTCTCAGATCTTAAGACCGGTGGCTGTGCACTATCTTAGGCCTCAGAGACGTCATCTTTCAATAAGATAACGCAAGATCGCATGTTGCCCGTCGTGTCCTGACCTGCCTCGACACAGGGGATGTTCGACTGTTGCCATGGCCAGCATGTTCTCCAGATCTCTCACCCATCGAATACATCTGGTCATGGGTTGCTGAGAGACTGGGCCGCCACCGGTCTCCAGCCACTACAGTTGATGAAGTGTGGCATAGACTTGAAGCAGAATGGAATGACTTGCCCGTATCTGTCATCCAAGCCCAGTTCGACTCGAAGCCTAACCGGGTTAGAGCCGTTTTTCCTGCCAGAGGCGGCAGCTGTGTGCACTAATTTCTGACCCTGTATACTCCCAAATTGCCTACAAAATTAATCATGTCTTTCTTCCTACTATGCTGTATACGTATAATAAGTAAAGTTTTGTTATTTGCTTTCCATCCTGGTGTTGCGATTTTAATGGCCAGCAATGTAAGAGCAATATGCTTTGAGCGTTGTCAAATTATAAATGTAATTTTTTTGTATATAAATATGAGTATTTTTTTCTTCTTATTAAAAAATGTTAAAATAAGATTGTTATAATATTTGTGCCAGAGTATGGAGTGGCGAATCAAGATTCACGTGTTTCCAACCCGATGGTGGACTATTTCTCGGAGACAGCCCGGAGGACGCTTATTACCAGAGTGTGTAGTACCAACTGTAGAGTTCGGCGGTGGTGGAGTTTTGGTCTGGGACGCTCTCTTCTGGCATGTTCTTGGACCACTGGTTCTTGTTGTCACTAGAATGACGAGATATTGGTGCATTGACATTCTAAATAATCACGCCCTTTTTACACCGTGGCAGTACCACGTAAATGACGATTATCTCTACCAAGATGACAGTGCTCCTTGACACAGAAGTGGAGCTGTTATGCAGTGGTACAGGGACTTGGGAGTCAAACAATGGTTGGGTTCCACGCAAAGTCCCTATATCAACCAAACAGAGCATTTGTAAGACGAATTGGAACGGATTTAGGTCCAAATCAACAAGTCCTAGTTCTAAGACTCAACTCGCATCGGCTTTGCAGGAGGAATGGAGAAAAATGCCACTTGATGTAATCCTGAAATTGATCAAAAGTCTTCCTAAGAGAGTATTCTTTCTAATCATGCAAAAAGAGGGACCTACCCCTTACTAGAATAATGAAAATCTCTTCACGTGTATTTTCCTCACGTGTTCGGAGCCAGGCGATGGCCGAATGGCTAGGGTGCTGGCATTCGGTTCAGATCTTGTGGGTTCGAGTTCCACTGTTAGCATGGTTGTTTGCTGCCGTTCGTAATCGCCTTTAAACTGTAGGTCCCCATCTAATTAACCCATGTGTAGCAAAATGTTGACCGTAGCTCTCCAAACCAAATCCACACATGTCAGGACAGTTATTAGTAAATAGTGTATAAATATAGTCCCCACCACGAATTCTGCATATTCCAATTTAACTTGAAATATCTTCAAGTGACAGATCCAACTGCAATTTTGAAAGTTTTTTTTCTTCTTTTTTTTTAACGTCACTGCCTTCCCTTCCGAAAAACTACAGGCCCATTAGTCTCTTATCTTCTCTTTCTAAAGTGGTTAAACACATTTTTTGTAGCCGTATTCATAATTTTATAAATAGCAATAATATTCTCTCTAATGCCCAATTTGGTTTCAGACCTAAGCATTCTATCACACATCAGCTGCTTCGTGTTACTGAGTACATCCATGATGGACTACAGAACAGAATGCAGACTGGTGCTGTCTTCTTTGATATTCTTAAAGCTTTTGATACTGTCTGGCACAGTGGCCTTATCTATAAACTCATTAAATTTAAAATTCCAGCTGCCCTAATTAAACTTATACAATCCTATCTTTCGGACAGAACTTTTGCTGTAAGCTATTCTGGTACCACTTCAGACCTACGCCCTGTTAATGCGGGAGTTCCTCGGGGTTCTAAACTCGGACCGGTCTTATTTAACTTATTTATAAATGATATCCCCACCACCCCGAACACTTCGTTTGCACTCTATGCTGATGACACAGCCATTCTCGCTAAAAACCATAATGTCAGATATAATCATACTTACCTCCAACGTCACATTAACATTCTTGATCGTTGGTTTGATAAATGGCGTATTAAATTAAATCCCAGTAAAACAAAAGCTATCTTTTTTTCATACAATAGGATTCCCCCACCCGCAGTTAACGTTTATGGTCAGCTCATCCACTTTGAAAAGGAAGTGAAGTATTTGGGTATCTTCATGGATAGTAAGCTTACTTGGAAGAAAAATATTAATAATAATATCTGTAAATTTTTTAAAGCTAGAAAAGATATCGCCCACCTCCTGTTCCAAAAGGAGATGAGTATAGAAAATAAACTTCTGCTTTACAAAACAGTACTTCGACCTATACTTCTTTATGCAGTACCTGTATGGGGGTCAGCGGCTAACAGTCATGTCCAGAAATTGCAATGCACACAAAATAAACTTTAACTTACTAAATTCTAACATTTTTGTTTTATTTTTGTAACTTCTTTAATTTATTTTGTTACCTTTAAAAAAAAAAAAAAAAAAAACTTGATTGATTTCTCCTTGGACCATGCGTGAAAAGCTTCAGTGCTTCCCATATCCATACCGAGGGTAAAGGGCTTGCTTAGCCCTATTTGGAACCTCACGAAAACTTTTTGTCCATGTCCATGTATGTAACGTCACTGCTAAAATTGATTTTGCAGTGCAATCGTAATGTATCCTCTGAATCGTAACGTATATCATATATGTGGATAATTATCGTATGTCCAACGTTTAATTTTTGATATGATTGGTGAAGACCTAAATCGTAATGTAGCGTACACAAATATATATATATTCTTTACAGGCGACCCATAATTTTTCCCCACGGAGGTCCCAATCAGGTTCAATCTACCCTTTGTTACGAGCCCTAAAGTAAATATCTAGTAACTTCTATATCTATCTGCTCCATGGGGAAAAAAGAAAATTTCGATTTTTGTGGCATCGGTTAATATTTTGTAAATTAAGTTGTTTACGTTATTTCACGTGTGGGAATTTTCTTAACATGCCGTCAAATAAAGGTAGAATTTATTCAATTCATTGTTTACTTAATTTTTATTCAATTTGTTACCTGTAAATGTGTGAAAATTTTATAGTAAACTGTTGAAATCCTTTTTTTCTCTGAACTTTACCGATTTGTGTGTATATGCGGATAATGATTTTGTTATTTCTTGGTAAATTATTCAAAGACACTTTGTTTTCCATTAATGCGATAAATTTATAAATAATTCATTCTGTTTTGTTCAAGAATGTATTGAATATTTTTTCGCAGCAAGTGTTAATGTTTATGATCTGAAGCTATAAATGTAGAGAAGTTGTAAGAGTTAAAATCTGCCCATGGTGAATCATGGTCCGTTTTGTTCTCGTTTACTATGATTTTAAGAATAACTTTCAAGAGTATATTCTTTCTAAGTTTGATGAAATTGCACTAATGTGTTGCTGTATATACTGACGGAAATGAAGCATGTTAAGAAAAATCAGCTTTCGCTGTAACGGATAACAAGAATGCAGTAATTAATTACTCTATTCTTCATTGATATTCATTTGCAACAATAAAGAAAAAGAGATTTTAGTCATATTAAAATCGCTTAATAGTCAAAATAATGTTGATTGTAAATTTAATGAATTCTGGGCCAATGTATTTGCTTGTTGGAGCCTTATATGTTGGTATACAAAACACTGTACAGATGTTAATTGTCCCAAGAAATTATTCATGTAAAAATGCATAATATTTAGAAAGAGCTGTAGATTTATGTTATCAAACTTAAATTTAAAATTTTTATTTGATTAATAAATACTGCATTGTTAATAAAAATTGTTATCAGCAACATTTTGGAAAAACTTAGTCAATCCTCATAATTTTTTTAAGTGAGGAAATCAAATATTTTTCAAGCCAATTTAAAACTATTTCAACATTTTAACATTTGCTCTACTTCAGCTATTTTTTGTTTCTCTCTTACTTTTTTTATCAACCTAAACTGCATTTGTATTTTCCTGTCTACAGATACTAAATTTTAAATAAAAAATTAAAATGTTTCTTTTCAAAATTGTAATTTTATTTCCTTCATAAAAAAATGGTAAAAATAGATGCAAAAAGAAAGACTTATGAATAAACTAATCTTTCAAACAGAAATAATGAACTTGAAAATAAATGTCTTTAAACTAATACAAATATGGTAAATCTGCTTATGTGTACCCATATATATTTTTAAAGGTAATCAAAGTGCTTTCTATTTTTGTAATTCTTTGCTGCCGTTTCTGAAGTTATTATTTTGAATTTTATTTTGTTCTTCATGGATATTTTCATAATCACTGCTGAAATTATAACTTTATATTTATGTTACATCATTATTTTCTTTTATAGAAGGATCGGTTGAAGATGCTTGGTCCATGCCTATTGATCCATTTAAGAAAGAAGATATGAAGCACCCATTACTGTGTGAAAGTTCATTTGCAACACTATTCCCAAGATATCGAGAGAAATACATAAGAGAATGTTTTCCCCTAGTTAAAAACACATTTTCAGAATATGTAAGAATGATTTTAATTCTTAAAATTTTAAAACTCATTCGATATTGTAAAGAATAGTTGAAAAAAATAATAAGGCAACACTATCAAAAGCTCTGTACTGCAGAAATTGTTTTCTAATTTGCAATAATAAATAATCACTTTAGCCTTACTCACAAATTATTAAATTTAACTTCAAGTCTGAAAAAATTCTTAATGTTGTATTTTTCCTTTCATACCAGTATGATATGTATGGAATTTGAATAAGACATTATAAAATAGAAACACTATTTACAATATCGGTAGAAATTAATTGGGTTTACAATAAATGGGACTCTGGTATGCTTACATTATAAAAGATTTATCATTAAACTAATGTTAAGCATAGCCCAGAGCACTTAGGTTTAGATGTGCAAAAAAACACCTAATTATAATGTATTAAAAATTGGATCATCATGTATATTTAATTTGACAAACCCATTAGTAAAATTTTATTTCTTCCTTTTGCAAATGAAATTAATGAAATTTTTTGCTTCAGACAGTCTAAATGAGGTATTGTCAGTCCTTCATTCATCTTTAACCAATTACCCTTTTTGTGTACTTAAGCATACAAAAATAAGTAGGTAGATAAATTGCAACTTATATGAATTTAAAGATTAAATATAGGTGTTTGTAGTACATACATTTGTGCAGCATATACAAAAGAAATTTGAGATTTTTGTACTCAAAAACAGATTCTTCATCAGTCTACTAGAGTTATAATGAAAATAGCTTGTTATGTTCCCCTTCTTCTTAGGTGTATGCTATTTTTAGCAGTTTAAATGTTCTAAATTAAACATTATTAATGAGTAAAAAATTACATCCAGTGATAGTCAGTGGAATTAAGATATAATTTTGGGTTTTTTTATGGTATTTCTTTTAGTATACATTTTTTATTTTTTATTTTTACTGCTTTGTAAAATAGTTCTAAAGAGCCACAGAGATAAAGCATGGTTGATGGTAATTCAATATATGAATATAGGATTCAGAATTTCTGTTAGTATAACATAACTGTGATACATCATATCTATTGACTTATCTATTACTCTCTCCCCCCCCCCCCATGAAATTGTAGTACAGGTATTCCTCGACTTATGACCGAGATAGGGACCGAGACATTGGTCATAAGTCGAGTTTCAAACTTCTTTTTTTTTGGTGTATGTGTGTGTGTGTGTGTATGCACATATATTTTTTACTTTCATACGTAATTTAAAATACATTGTATTTTAAAGACAAATTATTCTTCGTCATCATTACTTATTATGTTAGTACAATCCATTGGTTCAGAATTTGCGACAGAAGATACATTGAAATTTTTTTTTAACAAAGTTATCCAAGGTAGTTTGAACAGTTTGTATCTTCTCTTCCTTGTATATTGTCTGGTAGCAACGAGATTTTCCTGAATACGATGATTTACTTTTGTGATCTTTCTTCATTTGAATCCATTGCTTCCAATTCATTGTAGACCTTTATTAATGTAATGAAAAGCTGAAGCCAGTGACAGTTTATTTGATTTATTGTGGAGATATCTAAACTATTGCATGATACATTTTTATTATTGCGTCATAAATTTTTGCAGTATTGCAGAATATTGCATCATATTTTTTAATAATTATATAATACATATAGGTATGTTCTGTACATTCGAGGGCCAGTATTTTTGAGAGGAAAAAATTTTAATTTAAAAATTTCAGTCATAAGTGTGAGCAGTCGTAGGTCAAGGAATACCTGTATTGTGAACACTGGGGGGGGGGGGGGTACTAGATCAACTGAACTGTACTTAATAACAGTTATTAAACAAGTTAATCAAATATAAGAACTTGTCAAAATTGTGATTAATTATATTAAGATTCATCATGACAAACCAAACTGCATGATTGCAAAAATTCAAAGTAATAAAGGCAATCTAGATTATGCCAGATAAGTTTACTATATTTGGCTGTATCCTTATTTAACGAATGAAATACAAGAGCTCTCTATTCTGTAGCAAAACTAAATATATATGTCTTAATATTATTAGAAATGATTTCTTTTATTTTATTCATCTTTTCTTGCCTTTTTCAATACTCATTGTTTTTGTTTTAGGGTATAATTGCTAATTTAGATATTATAGAAGGTAGTATGAGTGTTTCAACAACAAGAAAAACTTGGGATCCATACATTATTTTAAAATCAAGAGATGTTATTAAGCTTATCGCCAGAGGAGTTCCATATGAACAGGTATATATATATATATATTTGTTTAAATTTGAAGAAATGTGTGATTTTAATACCTCTTTTTTAAATATATAAATTGCTTATATATATAATTACATCAGTATAATAGAATTTTTATCTGTTAAATATATATTTATTTTATCCATAAAACTTATGAGAATAATATAAGCCTTTAAGTTTTCAAAATCTTCTCTATCTAAGAATAACTAATTTTCTCTACAAAAGTTTGCATGGAGTCTTTTTTAAAGCATTATTGTATTTCTGTATTAATTAGACGTCGAGTCACTATTGACGGTTGTTTTCTATAACATTTAATTTATTCTTTGAATGATAACTTTAAAACTTTATTTTACTCAAGAATAGCATTCAACTTTTTATTGTATTCATAATATTAAAATAGTTTACAAATTATGAGAAATCAATGTGATTCAAGCCAAACTTTCCTGAAATGTCCATATATCCATGATTCCATGATGTCCATATTTCCATGATCTTTAAATCATTGTTATTATAGATTGTGTTTATCTGAGTTTTAGAAATTTTACAAAGTGAGGCATAGGATGGTAAGTTAATTAATTAGGGACTGAATGCTTTATTAGTATTAAGTAGCTAGGGAAGTTGATATACAGGAAACAGCTTAAAAAAATAATACAGCATTATAGATAGTAAAAAATCACTGTCCCATTCAGAATCTTGCATCCCAATATTGCTCCACTTTCAGTAAATCTGCTGTGAGCCCTGCATTGTTAACTATCAACTTGGTTCATGACATCGCAATCTCTGCATAAAGAATGGTTTGTGTCAGGCAGAACACCAGTGCCAAAAGAGTTGCTCTGCCAAACAGTTGTGTCTAACGATCACATGAAATATCCCATTGCTTCTTGTTATGGCTAATCTGGAATATCTATCCTTAAACAGGTGTCTCTAGCTATTTGAAATAACGCTTTTAAAAATAACTTCTTTAAAAAGCATTCTTGTATGGACAGAATTAAAATTGTCAAACAGAAATTTTACTTCTATTATGAAGTCAGGGTATTTACTAACATATTATGTTAGTAAATACTCTGATTATTCTATATCAAATAATAATTACTGAATTGTTTGTAGATTGAGATAAAATTTCCTTTCATTCCCATTTGTCGTTTTATTATTTTGTTAACCATGATATATTTTATGATTATTGAATATCAGTTTTCTTTATATACCATGACTTATATTAATAATGTTATTGTTTACTTCATGGTTAATGATTACATTGCTTAGTGTTAAATTAATCAGTTGTTTTCTTTAATAGATTTTTTAAATGTTTTGCATTAGGCTATTCGGGTTCTAAGTGATGATATTGGTTGTGACATAATAAAGATTGGCTCAATGGTAAGAAAACGAGAACGGTTTGTGAAACGTAGACAGAGACTCGTTGGGCCAAAGGGTGCCACACTAAAGGTACTTTGATTTAACTGAAATATATTTATATATTTTTTAATGACATGCTAACATGTGTGAATAAATTCTGCAATAATCCAATCAACTAGTGATTTTTTTTGGTATTATTATTACTAACTCGGTCTTTTTTATTATTGTTTAAATTGTAACACATGTGAATAAAATGTTTTCTGTTGAAATTTGAACTTAGCATTATTTTTGGAAGTGTGCCATTTATATATGTGTGTGTGTACACTCAGTCTTTCTTTATGTCAGCAGATGTCATATTAACTTACATTACGTAAAATGATAAGTTAGTAGTTTCTTTCAAAAGAACAAAACAAAAAGAAAGCAATTTCATTCAAAAATTTCTCTTCAAATATGCAATCAGATATGAAGTACAACAGCTTTTCGAAACAACAACATATGTCTTAAACAATAGAAAAACCATGATGATTTTAGAAAAAATTTTAGAGACTATATTACTCTATCTGTCTGTCTATCTATCTATCTATCTATCTATCTATATATATATATATATATATATATATATATATATATATATATATATATATATATATATATATATGCATACACACATATATATGTTTGTTTATTTGTGTGTGAATATCATTGTAATAATGATATTGCCTTTCGAATGTTTTTCAAAATGTTTCATGGCTTTTCTACACCTTAAGACTTCTGTTGTTTGGAAAAGCTGTTGAACTTCATATCTGATTGCATTTATGAAGAAAAACTTTTGAATGAAATTGCATGTTATTTGTTTTATTTTATTCATTAAAAAGAAATTACTAACATTTCATTTTATATAATACAAGTTGAGATGACATCTGTTGTTGTAAAGACAGCTAAGCAGTTAGTTCTTAATGTAAGATTTTATGGAAATTGTGTCATATTTAGATATTTTCATTATTTGATATGCTACTACTAAAATTCTGCATTTTTAAAAAATATAATAAGCAGCTCTTTTGTTCTCTTGCCACGTGAAACCTTTCCTTTATTTTTAATGGTATCTCCTATGTTAAATGTCAGGCTGTGAGAGGCTTAAAAGTTTGAATGGGAAGAAAATATCCCAATTTATTAGATACTTGCACATGCAATGTGAATGCTATGCACTGTGGATGTGTGAAATCTTGTTTAAAGATTGTCCAAAGATTTAACATGCATACAAGTAAAATATACTTTCCTTTTTTTTAATGTCAGGCGCCTCTGTGACATAAAGGTCAATTTAATCAATACTGATACCTACAATTTGGATTTTATACACTGTAGGTTTTAAAAGATCTTAAAAGTTTAGGTGCTAAGGTCCTCAGAATTGCCAATAGACTTGTATTATTTTTTTTAAATAACCTACCAATCATTTAAAAGATTTAACTAGATTACATGTAAAATATGCATTTCTAAACTTGATTTTATTTGAGGGTTAATTGTAATGATGCGCCTTTGAATAAGTAAAAATGTCATAAAAATATGAAAAGGTTAAGTCGATCGAAGGCTGTCATCATTACATTTATTTGACAAATTTGGAAACGACGGCTGAAAGTGGTACGTCAATTAAAGAACGGACCGGTCCTGTGTGATGTAAGGTATTGAATAGTCCTACGGCAGTGGTCAACTTGAGAGGTTGATCGCCAGACAAGATTAAGAAAAGATGTTGCCAGGGTTTGACATTACACGACAATGGATTGTGTTTTCGGATTTACAACGGCGGCATGTGAGAACCAAGAGCGTCGTGGGAGGTTTTTGCAAGCGTGTTTCCCATAGGGGCGTGCATTGGTTGAGCAGGGGCGGCAATTTAAATGATGGTGGAGTAAAACAAGCGGATGAGGTGATGGCATGTTTCAGAATTGGTCTAAAAGAATTTTAGAAGGGGGAGCCAAGGAAGAAGGATGGGCTTCAAAAATAGATAAATTGAGGAGTTTGAAAAAAAACTCGACAGCTCCCCTCTCCAGGGCCCCCTCTCGCAACAGCTCTCCCTCTCTAGCCATCTCTCTTTCTCCTTTTTCTTTCGGAGATTGCCAATTCTACGATCTCTCAGGGAGAGACCATTTTTGATTTTTGACGTATTGGGACGGAAACTGAAGTTCCCCGTTGCCTATTGAGAGGGGTGAGCTACGACATGGGGAAAAGATTTTTAAATTCCCCAAATATAGTTTGTGCAGTGAAATATTGGTATGTGTGTATGCGAAGTGATTTAAAGGCAGCAGCAAACTCCCCAGCCCAAAGAAGCAAGAGTTCCCCGGCCTATGTCAAAAGGGAATTTACAAGTGCACCGAAATACAACGCATTGAGTGAGTCCAAATAATTTATTTTGTAAAGATCAATCTGATTCCTTTTTGTAGAGGTTTTCGATTTTTTTTCTTTTTTTTTAAAGTTTGGTTTACGAATAGGTGTGGAAATGATTGATAGAAGAATTTAGTGGTATTAGATGTTTTGGTTAATTACCCTGTGCGCCTTGTTTTTAAAAGTAATCTTTTAGAACCATACTTTTTAGTTGAGAATTTGGTTTATGTATGGATAAGTGTTTTTGTTGCGAAAGTGTTAAAGATAAAATGTACAAATGTATAAATATTGTAAATAAATTTAAGTTTAATTAAAATTTAAATCAACTCTCTGTTTTATTTGTTTTTCCATATGTTTAGTTCACTTGTTCGTCAATTGCTAATTACGTCCTGAACTACAGGTTATTAACAAAAATAATTTTAAAACAACACACCCTACTACCCCTTTATAAATAATTAATGTACTACCCAACTTATTCACGCCCGATACGATAACTTTGGATGAGCAATACGACAGTTAATATTTCAAGCAGTTTAAATAAATTTACTGTGCAATTCAGCAAATGGTGTGTTTTTTTAACTTATGTAACATGTGAATACTCGATTTTAAGAAAATAAATAAAAAGATTTCTTTTAATTATTTTTTCTTCAGCATTTTTAATTTATTTCAGTAGGTTGAGGTACTAATGCATATTTTGTGTGATGAATATCAGATATTACTGAAAAAGTTCATGGATATTTTTCTGTGGTATAAACATTTTTCTGATTCAATGGTGTTAATGTAATTAATACTGATGAAGAGAAAAATTAATATTGGCTTCAGAAGACAAAAGTTGGATTGGGAATAGAAATAATTCAATAATTAGCCTTCCTATGAAAAAGACAAAGTATAAACATTTTGTATAAGTTGTATATTATACTCAGAAAAAAAACCTACTGTAGAACATTAAATTTTTAATATGTCTTCATCCTTTGTACAGAATAGAAACATTCATTTTAATTATTATGAATAAAGACTATTGCTTAATCATTTCTTCCCAATAAAATATCGGGAATTGTTAGATGAATGATGTATCGCCAAACTGATAACTTAACAAAATGATGAGTTGCAGTGAGTATTGTTAGCACACCATGTGTAATTGTCGAACATGAAGATATCATCAGTCATTCAGAACATATTAATAGATTTTGGGGGAAGATTCTTATATTTAAATATAATTCAAGTCTGCTGTAGCTTTACCTATTCTCATGTTCAAAGAATTCTTTTTTCTCTTTAAAGGCTTTAGAGCTTATTACTAATTGTTACATATTAGTACAAGGAAATACTGTAGCTGCTTTGGGTCCATATAAGGGTTTGCAGCATGTGAGTATCATATTTTATTTATCGGACATCTCTTGATTTTTTTTCAATGTATCACAGTGTTGTTAAGATGAATTTAGTATTTATATGTTATGTCAGTATTTATATAGTAGTTTTGCTCATAGATAGAAACAATGAATTAATGGTTTTTGCATTCATGTTTAGTACCTAAATATACATAAGACCTATTACATTTTTACTTTGACTAAAAATATTTAAATAATTTAATGTAAAACTAAATAAAGTAAAACATTCTTTTTTAAACTTCAACTGGAAAAATTTAATTAACTTTTGCATGTAATGTTCATTTTCCCCCAAAATTGTCTTTATAGAAGCCTATTAATTATGACTAGCATTTTATTCAGGAATCACACTGACATGCTAAAACATGGTTAGCATCTCTGGTTTTTTTACTTAAAAGCTTGGAGTAAATACTAAAGAGAGAAAACCCCAGTGATTCAGTGTTATAGCTAAAATTTATAGGATTAACATTAAATGAAGGAAAATATAAAAGTTACATTCTTTTCTCACATTATTACAAAATGACCCAGACTTTAAAACATGTGAGAGAGCCACTAAATTTTCAATCCCTGGTGCTCATAAATTTATGAAATTGATGTTGTCCCAGTGACTAGAATCATTTTATTTCACAGGGAGCAAATAGCCATGGTTTACTTAGTCCCATAACATTGTAATAAAACAGTCAGTTATGATTTAAATTTTTTTTTTCTTCTTCCAGAAAAAAAAAAACCATAAGGATCGATTCAAATGAACAGCTTCAGTAAGTTTTAAAAAATATGTAGGCTGTTATATGCCCAGACCTGCCAACTTTCCGGATTTAATCCGGCAATGCCGGATTTTTAATGCATCTTCCGGGTTTCCGAAATGGACACTATTATTACTGGATTCCGAAATGTAAAAAAAAACACGCTGCTTTTAACAATCCCTCACAGTAATGCAGATGTGTGAGAGGATATTTAGTTACATAACAAAAATACCTACTCAGTTCAGGTCATCTATGTCAAGGGAAACCTTAGAAAATTTGCTAATATGCAAATCGAACCCTCAAAGACACTTATGAAAAACAATTTGACAATGAATTTTTAAAAAGAGCAAAATCAGCTACAGTAAATGTTACAAAAATTCCAAGATTATCTGCAATTAATTAAAAGAAACATTATAAAGAAATAGGAGTAACCAAAATATAGACTGCTGGGGTCCCTGCTAGTGTAAATATGATGTGCATTAAAATGTATGATGACAAATTTCAAATATATAACTTTTGTTTAATATTATAATTTCAAGATGAGCTGAACAATAAGGAAATATTTTAACTATGTAATATTATTAAAGTGATCCTATAAACTATAAGTAAGTTTACACTATAATTCTTTTATTATAATTTTTTACTATACTGTTTTGTGTTATGTCGATTATTTTATGCACTGTAGAATATTGCCGGATTTTGCTCTTACTGAGGTTGGCAGGTCTGTATACGTTCTTGTAACAAAATTTTAAATTTAATTCTGAACCACATATGACAGGGGTATTCAGTGTGTCTAATAATTTTGTATACATTATTTTTTTATGCTTTTAAAATTGATAATGAATCAAATTCATTTTCATCATTATTCTTGCCATTACAAGATTAAACATCAAAAACTGATATGATTTTTATTTTTATTTATTTATTTTTTAAATATAAGTTGCTCAAACTATGGAATCTTCCAAGTGTATCACATAAATTTCAAGTCTTGCAAGTGCTTTGTTATTCATCTCCCTTTTCTACTTGTCTTATTTACATTTATAAATTTTTGATGTGTTTTTTTTTCTGAAGTGTAGTACAAAAAGAAATACTTTTGGTTTTTAACAAATTTGTGATTACCCAAGATTATGTGTGCATAAAGTTTATTTATAATTTGTAATGATTTTGCATTTAATTTATCTCCTAGGTAAGAAAGGTTGTAGAAGACACTATGAACAATATTCATCCCATTTATAACATCAAAGTAATTTATTTATATATATATATATATACTTTTTTTTATTTATTTATTTTTTATTAGCATAAACTGTGTGTGTGTTTGTAAATAAACGTAAATATAGAAAACAAATTTCATGTCTTTTGTGTTTAAATGTATTAACTTATCTATGAATGTGAAATTCTGATTTATTTTAGATAGTTGTTAAAAATAGTACATTATTTTATGTGCTAAACTTGAAAAATGGAATAACATATAAATACATATATTTAATTATCTCTAAGTTACTCAAGAGGGGAGTGAGTGTAGTTGAAAAATAAATTTATAAGAAATAGAATACTCTGAGTAATATTTTAATTATTCTAGCATACTCGTCAGTCTCTAACTCCCTGAAAAGTCGTTTTCTTCCTAATGAATGCATTTATATTAGGAAGAATAAGTGTGATAAAACTTATTCATATATTGTGATAAATCACCAAATATGGTGATTTATTAGGAAAATAAAACTTTACTGCTTTTACTCCTAGTCTCCTTCTAAATTGTATTTTAAAAATTTCATTTGTTATCTAATGACAAACTAATATTTTTTATCATATTGTCTGGGGAAGTTTATTTTATCCATTGCCATGTGGAAAGAGGGAAAAAATTTGCTTCACCATTTTGTTATAAAAGTAGGTTTACCTGTTTTAGGATTGTGCCATTTTTATTCTTTTGCCATTTGCAAAAGCTTATATCTTTTTATTTCACATAATCCAAATATTTAGCCTTAATCCCTGACTACAAGTTATCCGATTTATAGTATAATTCTCTAAATGAACTTGAAATGAAGCTGGAAAAGTTGTCATTCTTAACAGATTTTCAATATTTTGTATGTCAAGTAACCTAGAAATTGAAATCTTAATAAGCTTACAAATTTTGATCAAAAGCAATAGCCTGTAAATGTGGGGATCTGAGCAGAGCAGAATTGGATATGATGACCGGAGTGCCTTGACCAGCTGGTTTTAACTCCTGTACGCAAGATGTTATGTGATCAAAGATGATGTGCTCAGTAGTTAAAATATAAAAGCTAGGTTAAAATTAAAAGTTACTACAGTGGAGTCTCGATCTATCGTTTTTCAAGGGACCGATTGAAATGAACGATAAATGTGGGAAAACGATATATGCAGAAACATAAAAAAGCAATATGATCGTTGGGACTGGATAAAATGAACGACACATACGGAAAAACGATGGATCCGAAAACGATCGATCGAGATTCCACTGTATTGCAATCATTGTACAAAAATTTTAAGTTTAATGCCTTCAATAGGTGAAGGGGAAGAGAAAATTTTAAGATAAAAAATTAAGCAATTATTAAGAATAAGAATTTAAGTTTAAAAAGTTAAATTAAAAATTTAGAGAAGGTAAGATGAAAAAATAAACAAGTTTAAGATAAGGTGGCCCTCAGCAAAGGAAAAAAAAAGGCCCTCTTCAGGGTCATACAATTCGTAATGAGATGATTGCAGATTTCCGTGGGGGGGAAATGAAAATATCAAGGTATGGGTAAATGTGGGGATGGCTACAAAGCTTGCATTAGTCATCAAACTGATGCATTTTCAAAATTTGATTTGCAGTTTTTTAACCCCTTGAGGACCAGCGCGCGGAAAACGAATCGCAGTCACGGGATCGAACGCTCCGAAATGGAGCGTCGCCACCAGCCCACGCATTTTCAGTAGTTAAGCCTAATTTTACAAAAAAATTCATATTAAATCAGCATTTTAATATAATGACTTCAATTTTAGAAATTATGTATATAATATACTACTTCTTAATATGTATTAATAAAATGAATATAACGTTAATAGAAATAAATGAAACATACAAAATACTATAATTATACTTAAACACACGGAAACAAATACTGTATACACGAAACCAAAGTTACAAATACGATATTTAAAAAAAAGAAAATTAAGCAATAATTATCTGTAGATAATGAAATTCCAATTTAAATATTCTGTTGTGCGTGGAATAGTTCAAAACAAGGATCGACACACAGTCCTACGTTGCATATTTTGCACTTATAATACGATGTTTTCTTTCGCTTTTCCTTTTTTTAGCGCACACAAAAATCACCTTCTACCTTTATAACCTTTTTTGTCAATTTAAATTTTCGGAAAATGTCTTCCAGATAAACGCAAAGGTTGAGTGCCCGATGATTTTGGACAAATTTTTAAGTTTCTTGGTTTTGCGAACTGTTTTATTATCTGATTAACAACTCTGGATCTGAATTCCAAAGCGGGTATTTTCTCTCCTTTTACCTTCGAATATATTACATTTGCATTTAGAAGTGCCATATCTAACAAACCAAAAAAACAGCTTTTTATGCCATTTCACTGTTTTTCTAAATGCTGGATAGTGATTAATGATAGAATTGCCAGTGTCAACACCTCCCATATTTTGATTACAACACATTATTTCACTCTTAGTTAGGTATCTCGGTCTTTTAGCCATGGATAACGGAATGAAACTGAATATAACCCCACCCCTTAAATTAATGGCCAGCAGTCTCATGATGTATATACAGGCGATGTATATATGAAATCACTTTGTCTAGCGACAAAGTGATTTCGTGTTCGAGAAAAAGAAAAAGAAAAAAAATATCCAAAACATCTACAAAAAACACCCAGAAATATTTCTCTCTCATACCCTGTACAGTCAGTTAGATGCACTTCACCATATTCTCCTAACGAAAAAGGCAAAGCAATAAATAAAAACGCCGGCGTCCCTTTAACACATACGTGCACTTTAAAGAGCCGTGATTCACAGTTTGTTTACACCAATAAATCTATCAAATCCAGAAGCACAGAACAGAAAAACAGAAACTAATGCCCGTACATGAAGGTCAAATGCTTTATGACTCGACTGTTGTGAAAACCGTTACCATTTAGCGCCATCTACTAGCATTTAAAAATTAAAACAAATCGTTCCATTTTCAAGTTACGTATACGTTACACTGGGCTCCCCGTGATGATTAGAGTTCTTCGCGTATCCGAGACGCTGATCTGATAACAGTGGAATCGTTGCGTCGCTTATACGGGACGCTGGTCGCGAACGGGTTAGGGAGCAAGCCAAATTCGACATAATGTACTTCCTGTGGTTGTTGCAGATGTTTCCCCATTTTTCATTTGCATTGAAACTTATTGTAATTGTGTGTATAAATGGTTGATTGATTATACTCTTAACTTTTAATGGTGCTAATTTTATTCATGGTATATACTTTAACAAGTTTCATAGTCTATCAAGTTCAAAATAAAATTTATATATATACATCTTTATAGGCACTGATGGTAAAAAAAGATCTTGCAAAAGAACCATCTCTAAAAAATGAAAATTGGGAACGTTATTTACCAAAATATGTAAATAAAAATGTTCAGAGGAAACAACCTAAAAAGAAGGTTACGAAAAAAGAGTATACCCCATTCCCACCTCCACAACAAGAAAGAAAGGTTAGTATTTTTAATTTATTCCTTCGGTTGTATATTTATTCATTTTTTTTGTTTTTGAAAGGGGGGGGGGGGTAGTATTAAATCTTTTCTGTGCTCTGAATGCTATTTAATTATTTATGCTCCAGCTTAGTTAGTGAAGCTTTGTTTAATTTTCATAACTGCTGAAATTAGTAAAAAAGAACTGTTAAAAGTATTTATGATATTAACTTGTTAATTTAAAAAAAATTGTCCAATGATGATGCAGAATTAAAAATGTTCTGGATTCTTCTGATTATGTTGCATATTATTTGGGTATAATATATGCCATTTTGTCTGGTAATGAGCTTTTTTTTATTGCAAAATGTGTTTTTTGCAATTAAGACCCTTATGGCTCCAGAAAAACTTCAGTGTTTTTATTTAGTAAACAACTAGTTGGTACCCATCAAAACATGATGGCTGGATAGTAAATAAATGTACTAATACAGTCGAACCTCCATATATCGAAGTAGTAAATTGCCGGGAAAAAATTCGATATATAGAATTGAGCTTAGTTTTATCATAATTCTCCTTAAAAAAATTAAACTTAATTTCCGTATACGAAACTCTATTTCCAATTTATATGCGAATCCCATTAAATGAAAGTTAATAACTAAAAAATGAATTAATATGAAAGATTTATTGAGTACTACATACCTTTAAAAAACAATAATCCAGACAGTGGTTACAATGATCACAGTTACATTCTTTAAAAAAAAACTACGAATATCTTGCTGAACAGCCAGTTTTGCGGAAAGTTCATCAAAGAAATGTTCATATTTATTCAGTCCACTAAAAACTTAATCAGGGACATTTTTCGTGAATTGAAGTCCACGACATATTGTTTCAAATACCAAAAATTGGGAGATTTTATTCTAAAGTGGAATAAAATCTCCCAATTTGTCTTGAAAAAAATTTCGATATAAAGAGATTTTTTCGATATATAGAAACAATTTTGCTATGTAATGAACATGGAGATTTGCTAAGAGTTCGATATATAGAAAATTTCGATATGTGGAGGTTCGACTGTACACAAATTACACTCAACGTATCATTGCCAATTGTTGAAAATAATAATATTAAAGAATAGAGAATTACACTAAAAAATTACTATTGAACCCAGTAAAAAGAGATAGGGTAACTCAAAAGTGCAAAATAAACAATTTCCATCAGGTTTCACAACATAATTAAAAATTAAAATGGCAGACAGAGAGCTAGAGAGATTCCTCGGAGTAAACAAACTAACATGTTTATGCGGCCTCATACTTAGTATGTATCTAAAGCAAGATTTAAACACTCCACTGGAATTTTCATTGGGTGGTAGAAGGGAAGTAAAATACTTTCCCCAGGCCAACAGGTAGAAGTCCAAAATACGAGGGTCATTCTAAAAGTAAAGAATGTTTGTTTCTGTAGACATTTCTATTCAAGATAATGAAAGAAAACTTATTTTACAACACATTTTGATATGTTACCTATTTTTCTACTCAGTCGCCGTTCAAATTGAAACATTTGTCATAGTGCTGTACCAGTTTTCCTATGCCTTCTACATACTCACTTGCCGCCAAGTTTTTGAACCAGTCACCAACTTCCTCTTTCAGTTCATCACCATTTCCATAGTGGTTTTCACTGAAAAAATCCTTCAATTTGAGAAAAAGAAAGTAATCACTGGGGGCCAAGTCCGGGCTATAAGTTGGTTGTTCAAAAACTTCCCAGTTAAATTGCTGAAGCAATTCCTTCGTCAATGCAGAAACGGTGAATATTTTCCTTGATCCTTGATTTGAGTTCATCGGTCACAGCTGAAGGTCCTCCTGGTCATTCTTCCTCATGAAAATTCGTTCGGCCACCTTTAAACATAATGCACCATTTTCGAACTGAGGCTTCATTCATAACATTTCCATAAACTTCAGTTATCTGTTTGTGAATTTCGATAGGACGGCCATGTTTTACATCCAGGAAGCGTATTACGCTACGAACCTCACACTTGGCTGGATCCTTAATTTTTTCACACATTTTAAAAACGCAAAAATAAACAATAAACGACCGCAGCTGCTCGCTGTTAGCGTCAAAATGGCGGAAACGATTGGGTAAGTCAATTTCTAGGCAGTGGGGGTGGTGGGAGAATTATGCGACTCGTCAGATCAAAACGTTCTTTACTTTTAGAATGGCCCTCATACTTTCCCCAGGCCAACAGGTAGAAGTCCAACCTCTTTCAAGGCAATAGCACCCCTGTTCTTTGATTTCTCAGCTGCTGTTGTCCAGGCTTTTGGCTCTATTTCACGACTTTTTTTTCTTCTGCACTCTTCATGTTGATGTTGTCTTAGACATGACAACATCAACATCAGTTATGCAGCTTTATATTTTTTCTTCAGATTGATATTACATTCTATTGTAATCAGTCATAATAATTATATTTTAATTAATGTATTACAGTGATAAGAACAAGAACTCTTTATGGATAAGGTTACTGATATTAACTTTGAACTCGTCATTTCTATAAAATGAGTTTTAATTTTGCTTTACTAGTCTAAATTGTTCATTATTTCAAATTTACTATTTCGGAAAATATCCAAATACCTTGCAATTCTGTTAGGATCATCACCTTTATTTTGAAAATATTCTCATAAATTTACATAATTTTGTTTCTTTGTTCACCCACACACACATATATATGTATATTATATATATATATAAATTTTCCAACACACTTTTCAAAGTGAGGTGGAATGTATTCATTTTCAGTTTTATTTTGGGTCTTATAATTTATTTCTGTTTTCATAAGAATTTATTTTATCTCCATGACTACTGAACAAATTATGTTCGCTAATTTATGTGTGTTGCATCTCCATGACTGCTGGACAAATTATGTTCACTAAATTATATGTGTGTTGCATCCTGTTATTATTAGTATTATATGTCTCTGTACAATTTGTAGGTTGATAAACTTCTGGCATCGGGAGAATACTTTCTCAAGGAGGAGGACAGAAAGAAGAAAAAACTTGCAGAGAAAATGGTAAAATTTTACAGTTTACTCTGTTACATTTTTAGCTTTAATTTTTAAGAATCTTGGTATTTTGTAAATTTTAGTTTTCAGTTCATCAATACCAGGCTTAATGGTCCTGAAATATGTTTAAAAATGCAATAAAATTACTGAAACAAAAGACTTTGAATAATGAAATGTTCTTAGTCACTCGGGATTTCTGTTGAGCACTAAATACAGTTGAAAAATTTGAATTTATAAATGTTATATCAAAGTAATCCTTTATTTCTCATACCCTAACTCAATAACATATGATAGATTGCATTCATTATATATACAGATTGAGAAATGTTTATTATCTTCCCACTTAACAGAGTAGAAATTTAGTGGCATCGGGGGAAGAATTTTCATCCTCATTAGCTGATTTTGTTAATAGCTGTTATTTTTATTAGAATTACAGCATATTAATTTTTGATTGTCTTCATCAGTATATAATACTATTTTTAATGATTCTTGTTCTATATATAACTGATTTTCTGTTTAATTATTTGAATTATTCTAGGAGAGGAAAGCTGAAGCAGAAGCTAAAAGGCAGGAAAAGAGAAACAAATCATTTATTCCTCCTGTTGAAGTACCATACAGAAAGAGAAAACATGAAGAGGTAGCGTACACTCAAGGAAAATAAATTCATTGATCTTGAAATCAGTGAATTTGGATCATGTATCATTTAAAAAAAAATTTAATTATGATTTATGATTCTTTTAATTTTACTTACTAATAAGCAGTGTTCTTCTAGTTCTCAAAAAAAAATTTAAGAATTGATATTTTGTTTTTTACAAAAGTGCAAAATATATTAATTTTTAAGCTCCAGAAGGTTTAAAATTAGAAACCGTCTATTTATTTATTGCACATGAACTAAGAAATGCTTTAGATTACAGTTTAGGTAGCCCCATCAGTATTGAATTGGACGTGTTTTGATATTGTGGTGTTAAAAGATAACTTTCAAATATTAAGAGAAGCACCACCATAGAATTTATCATTATGGGGTTTTCTGAGATTTTGGATGTTTCTCGATGAATTTTGTGTCACAGGGTCTTTTCATGATTTAAATACAGTTGGTTTTAGCATATTTTTTTTGTATTTTATGTTCTGTATTACTTATATTACATTTTTTATTCAAAAGTTATATGGATAATTATCATGAAAATTCAAATTGTAGGGAAACACTAATTAAATGTCATATTTATAATCTTAAAAATAGAATGTTCCTTTTTCCTGTGGGAGAAAGAGTAAAAAATAAAATGAACTAAACCTTAAAACAGATAATAAGTTCATTTAAGAAAGGAAAAACATCTTTAATTTTTGGATTTAAAAAAAAAAAAGAGTAGAACCATGGTTCGGCTGTTAATTCATATATAAGTTTCTTACTCTGAAAAATACCGAGTGTATAATTTTAGGATTGCATAATTTAATTTCCCTAGACCCAAGCAGTAGGTGATAAATTAGCTAACTGTCATCTTGAGTGGTTGCCACTCTTTGTGTGGAAAACTAAATGTGTTTAATTTATAAATTCTAAAACTTTGAATATATTAGTTTAGTGGTGTAAGTTGTAGTGCTCAATAAGACTGAAAAAATATTTTTCTTCATTAGCAAACTTCTTCCAAAGCTGCAAGTTTTGTGCAAAAAGATAAGAAAAAGAAGACTGAAACATGATTTATTTCCCTCAGTGGTAAGAAATCTGTTTATTTGTACTATTAAAGTTTTGTCATACTATTATAGAAGGGAATGCTAAGAGGCATTTTCTTTTTCTCGAAACTTCAATGCATGCAAAATGCTTTTTTAAATCTTATTCTGAATTCATTAATTGTTGCAAGATGCAATAAATGTTCTAACTATTAGTCTCACTCTAAAAATGGTAGGGGGATTTTTACTTAAAAGTTTTAGTATTTTTATTGCATCAAATAAAATAGTAGTGAAATTTCATGTATATAACTTACAGTGCCGTTTCTAAAGGTGGTTTTGAGAGATATCATAAATTAATTTTGTAGAATTATTTCATAATCATGATTATTTTCTTTTATTCTAACCAGAATTTTATTTTTGTCGTTGTTATTTCAGAATAGGAATACTAGAAGAAAAAGGAAGACTTCTCTCATGTGCAACTCATATGTACATAGAAAATTTTACCCTACTCCTTTGTACATACAGTCAATAAAATCATGTCGCTATTACATCTCGCTTTATATGGAGATTGTACTGCAATTTATGACACTTTTTGGTGCACCCATGTTCATATAAATTTTCACTGCATCACCATTAAGTGAAGCCCCAATCATTTTTATTCAATAGTAGTAGTACAAAATCGGTCATTTTGATAGGTTTTAACTAGTATGGTATTAACACTCTCCATACTCTGTCAGGGACTTTTTGTTCAGTTTTTTTTTTTTTTATAGAATAAGTTTCCTGTATTTTATATTTTTTATAATATTACTGTTTTCAGCTGAATTTTTATATTTATGTATTGAATCCAATTCTCTTTCAAGATACATTGGACTAATAGAAAGTTCAAAATTATTCTGCATTATATCAGGATGCGTTATGGCTGTATTTGAAACAAACTTATGGACCAGTGGTTCCGAACCTTTTTCAGCTGGCGACCCACCTTTCCTTATCGGTCCATTCGTCCATGGTGGAGTAAAAAAAACCTTATTTGTATCGTATCCCTTTCTTATCTCTATATATAAAACAGTTCCGTAACTGACTCATTCATTCACTGACTGATTGACATACAACGCACAGACCAAACTGCTGGACCTAAAGGGCTGAAATTTTGCATGGCGATTCTTCTAATAGTGTAGGGGTCCTCTAAGAAAGATTTTTCAAAAATTCTTAGATTTTTTTAAATTAAATTTTTAAGTTGTTTTTTAAACTTTTTTTACGTTCGCATTTAAAATAATACATTGAGGGTTATAAAATTTATATCACGAGAAAGATCATAAAAATTCCTTCAAAATGAAATTTTTTTCGAATTTTTACCTCCATTTCCTGATTTTTGGTGAATTTTTAAAGATTAATTTTTAGAATTTAATTTATTAAATGCTGATCACGTGATTTCTTTTTCTGGTACATTAAATAAATTTATCGTCACGTGCATAACAACTAAATAGACAAAAAAAAAAAAATTCTTTCCTATGCAGCAGACGATTGGATATTATCCAAAAAAATATCCCTTACGATTTTTTTCTAATATATATATTTTTTTACGAATATATATATATATATATTTTACATCAATTGTATACATTGATCATCACATTTATTATAAATATAAATTATTGTAACATTTATTATAAATTTATTTTTTTTGGCCTTAATTGCATACATTGGCCGTTGTATTTAATTTGAATGTACTCCGTAGCAAAGCGTGGGTTTTCAGCTAGTGTATATATAATTTACCATCAAATATTGCAAAAATAAATATATATATATGTGCTTTTTTGAAGATACAGATTGATTATTGATAAACAATTTGTGTTCCGATTTAAAAATGGTTGACAAAATATAAGCACTTTGTAGCAAAACAGTTATTTATTTAACAATAGATATATGTTTGCAATATATGCAACAAGTGGTTTCATACTCACTAACAGGTGTTCCTAGGTGAAGATAAAAACTACAATTATAAAAGTACACAAAGACCATTTTAATAGTTTTAGGATTGAGTTGCGACCCACCGGTTGGGAACCACTGTTATGGACAATATCAAAAGAGCATTTTTATTTCTCTCGAAATCCCTATTACATAGAAGGCATAAACTTTTGTAATTATTAAGTTACTTCGCTGATAAGGAAATTATAAATCACCACAAAATTGTCACATTGCAATTCTATGATGTTGATTCTGTTTCATGCATCATCCTCTCTTACATGGCAAATCTGTCTATAAAACAAAATGTGGAGAAAAGTTATAAAATACACTAAAATTCCTCTGAAAATATAAATTCAAGTGAACATTGGGGAATGTATTAATACAGATATAGCTTTTATCTAATGACATAAAATCCATTAGATAGAATATCCTTTGAATAAAAGTTATTACATTTTTTAAATGACTAAGGGAGGTAACCAATTTGACAAGTTCAAAAACATCAAATTCAGTCTTCAAATTTTTTTTACTACAGAAAAAAGTGAAATGTTTAATAATTCATAAGTACTTACTCTGGGCAGTTAAAACTTTGACTTTTTTTTTGTTTGTTGTTGTGCGTGTGTGATGAAACAACACTAAATAATTTCCATAGAGTATGGACTTAATTTGTTTGGCTTCTGAAAAAGGTTACTGACCCAAAAGAATTTTGTCATTTAGTGGTGTTAATCATTTGGTTAATTTATTATGAATGTGAAATGGATTGGGAAATTTATTATGAAAGTTTGTCTATCAAGTACATTTTTTTACACTATAATTTAAAAGCATACTTGACAAATTTGGCTTGTAAATGGCCCATACATACAACCTTATACTTTTAAGATTTAGAGAGCTTACACAGCTAAGCACCAAGCAAATCAATCTTATAAAGTTAATATTTTCAGCAATTTTTTTAATTATAACACAAAAAAAAAATGGCCTGTACCTATGTTGTAATACTCAAGCCAGTTAATTGAAAGAGTTTCAAGTCCAAAAAAATTCTTATTTTAAGTCTCTTTATTAAAAGAATTAATGTCTAACCCCCTTTTTTTTTTCTTCTGCAACTAGTCAACAGCAAAATGTATAGTTTTATGGTCAGCTGGCTACCACTGTGCTCAACAATAAAATTTCTAGAAGCATGCAAGGCTTTTAAAGTTTTTTTTTTTTTTTTCTCTCCTGAAAAATGATTTCTGCTATGAATCTCTCTAGATCAGTGCTCCGCAACCGCCGTGCCGTGGCACACTAGTGTGCTGCGAGGTAATCTTGACTGTGCCGCGGTGATTTTATAGATTATAATAAAAAAATTAACCACCGCTATTAAACATTTTTTAAAAGTAAAATATTCCTCTTTTGCTAATGTGTAATTTCTGTGGGTCAAAATTATACCCAAAGCAAAAACATGTTACCATACATTGTATGTATGCTCAAGCATCATATTTCTGGATTTCAGTTAAAGAATATCCACAAATTTCTGACAATGCCATTGCAATTTTGCTCCCTTTTTCTACGACACACTTATGCGAACAAAGTTTTTCGACACTGGTTCTAATTAAAAATGGCAAACTGTCGTGTTTAAAGGGTCTTGACCATGAGCTTCGGGTAGCTCTAATATAGAGCCAAATGGAAAATGTTCATATCATCAAAACAAGCTCAAATATCTCATCAATAAATTAGTTATGTTTAAATTAACTTTGATTTATTGGGCTTAAAAGACCAAAAAAGAAATTTTAATATGAAAATTTAAGAAATTTTTTTTTACTTTAACTATAACTATATTTTTGTTCTTTTGTTGGTGTACAATTCAAAATGATTTACATAAAACTTCAATGATTATAATTATCTTGATACATAGATATTTTGTGTTTATCTAATAAAAACATATTTATTGTAATTTATGTATTTACAAGCTTTTTCTCGTGGTGCACCGTGGAATTATCAAAAAAAACGTGCCATGGAAGATAAAAGGTTATGGAGCTCCGCTCTAGATGACAGTGATCTGTTCTTTCAGTACCAATTTCATTTTCCATTTTATTTTGAAGTCAATTATCAATTGCAAGACTGCAAATTGAAATATTGTTTATAAAAACTTCTGCAACTCTTGAAAAAATTATAATAGTAACTATTAATATTTATGATTTCAAGAACTATTCATTACTAATACATATTCCTTTATGAAATCTCTTACTGAAGACTTCCTTGTAGAAATACACAACTAGTCAAATAATTTTGTGTCTTCACATTCTATCTACCAATAAGTATTTCGACACCTGTGATTAAATAGAAAACCAAAATTTATTCATATTCATTCGTTCTCCACAAGAGGCAATTACAGCCTCAACCCTCTGGGGCATAGTTACTGCTGCCTTACAGGTGGTATTCATCAAAACACTCCCGGATGCCTGTTGAAACTCCTGGACTGTGTGGGCCCATCAGTTAGGCATGGTTCTTCCGAATGTATAATCCTGCACACATTAATAAAGCACATAGAAGCAGTAACTTATATAATGAAAAAAAAAATAGACAATATGGGTCATTAAGTATCTTTATTATACCATATCTTACAAGAACTGTAATGAAGTTTTAACAGTTATTCACAGCAATCATAGCCAGTTTTCTTAGGAGGAAAAAATGTAGATATGACATGCATATATATACTTCATGATTTCTTTAACTGACAAAGTTCATTCATAAAACAAACCAATATTTTACTTTTTTTTTAAATTAAGTTTGATTTCAATAGGACACAGCAAAATTTTGCTGCAGGCAGCCTTCAAGAATAAAAGAAAAAACTCCACTGACTAGAATTTAAAAACTACATAATAAAGCATGGTGATCTGAAACTGTATAATCATGAATATTTCACCTTATCACTTAAGCAGGTATTTAAGTGGCCACAGTGGAGGGGGGGGGGGGGCTTCATTAATATGAAAGACCTATGAGAAATACTTCACAACAATTTGAATCAGCTGTATAATTAGTTATTTAATGTTGAAAGAAGGTAAAAAGAATGTTTTTATGACAGAAAACTAGAGAAAAAGTATACAAATTTAGGGAAACTAAGTACCACACAACAAACACTAAGGGCTGGTTGGTTAGAAATACTAGTATTCTTTTGCAGAACTTAGGCTACACCAACCAGGACCCACAGCTCATTCTGAATGGCTACAAACACCCACCAACTATGGAATTTGAACCCACATATTCTAATTCTAAAGGTTAGAACCTAGTCATACTGTTGGCTAAAATAGAACTGGATTACAATAGTCAAAAGCAAACAAACAAAAAAAAAGAACCAAACAGCTATTATAGTTTGTTTTATTCAAACTCTTGATTAACAGGATACAGTATTAGCTTTTTCATTTATTACAAAACCACGACAAACAGGGGAAATCAACTTTTAACAGCAGGGTTTTTTTTGTCCAATTATTAAATTATATGGTTTTAGAGATTGATATATTTTACAGGCTACTCTATCCCTTAAGCTATGTGCCCTTTCGCGTTCGACTTGCGCATCTTTCCTTTCAACTTGCTTTTAGCACGTGCCTCTAGACTCATTCGATTTCTTGTCCACACTTGTTCGACAGTTTATACCTCACGAGATGGAAGAGTCTGATGGTTACTGCTGCTTTTCTTGTGATTTCGCAGAGTTTATAAGGTGATCACTATTTTTACATAAAGCAACAAGAATAGACTACAATTTTGGTACGGTGCTCTGTATATAAATATGTATAATCCCGCTACTTGCATATTTATCATATATCTGTGTGTGCACATGCAGGGAAAAATGATCTAAATGAGAAGACTAAAAAATAAATATATATGTAAGTATAATATTTTTTATATAATACCTCAGCAATCGATTAGAGATGGTTTTTCTTTTCTTATATGTAGTTTCTACATCAATGTAGTTTATAGAGAAATTAGTAACTGATGATATGGAATATAGAGAAGACCTGGTTTTTTTTTTATATGCGAAGTTATTAGAAATAGAATTACAATTTATAGCTTTGTTTATGAAGTAATAAAACCAAACAAATACTAAGAATAGAAAACTGTAGAATATTGCTTGTTATTAAAATTCTATCTCTTAAATATATAGCGTAAAATTACACTGGTATATTTACTTCTGAATAAGATGAACATTTATATTACTTTTGAAGTATACAGAACATTCAAGAAAAATCGTTAGCTAACCATACTATATATATATAGTAATCTCTTTAATATAAAGTAAAGAATTATACCGAGACATTTACTTCTTTTCTGAGCAAGCAGGCCATGAAGAATTTCTTTTGAATTTTCATATGTAATAAAAAAAATTCCTTATTAAAATGTGTCGATGATATTTGGCTTCAAATGAAAATGATATGTGCAAGATCTTACGAATTTAGATGCAAGCAATGCATGATATTGGGGGGGGGAATTACATCACACAAAATGCAAATTCAGTTTGTAACCTGCTTTTATAAAACTAAAACATCAATTCTTTTTTTCAAAGTGGATCTTTAATTCCTATGATAAGCTATGGGGAAATTTTTATTCAGTATTTTTATAACAAATTAGCTGATGTGTATTTTTGAAATCTCCTCCTCGTATTTCAAAAAGAAAATTTCAATGATATAGTACAAGTTTTCAAATTTTTTTTTGAATTTGCTTTGTTTAAAATTACATTTAGTTTTAATTTTAAAACTAAAGACAATAATTTAATGCCCTGTATATTATTATTAAATAATTATTTTAAATGTATCAATAATTTTATTTGTGCATGCGGAGTGGTTGACATCCCACAATGCCGGTAATTTTCTGTAATCATCAATAAAATTTTAAATTTCTTCCAAAGACTGACATTCTGAACACTGGCCTGAAAACTTCCTTGCAGAATAGAAAAGCACATGGAATTATGCATGAAAATCCACTCGGGTCGGGTATGCTTGCAAGAACACATGCGCTGTCCCGGAATTTGCAGGTGGTGACGCATCCCTCTCATTTCTCTCTCCATGCAGGCCCGCCATCAGGATGGGGCAGGGGGACAAAATCCCCAGGGCCCGGGCTTCCGGGGAAGGGGGGCCCCCGGTTAAAATTAGAGTTGACTAAAAAATGTATACGATGCTCAAATATTGGGTGGGGAAGGGGCCCACTGTATTATTTTGCCCCAGGCCCTGTCTTCGTGCGTCATGTCGAAAGCGAACGCAAAAGTGTGGATATAGCTTTACAGATGGTTAGCACAGTGGGGGATTTTTAATCTCTTCTAGAATTTATCATTTAATGTTAAATGTAGATAAATTATACACTGTGAGACAATTAACATTAACAGCATAGTCAATTTATCATTATTTTATACAATTTAAGAACGCCAAATGTAGCACACACACTTGGAGCTGGATTGCAACAATTTCAAGGAAATTAAGATTAAACATATTTCAAACTCCATTCTATGACATTTCTACGTTTCATTACTATGGCATGAAACTGAAATTTCTTTCATTTACTAATAACTATGAAAAAATAAGTTCGCTTTGACTTCTGTTCTTGTACCAGTTAAATTAGCAGTTCTTTAAGCTGCTGAATGAGAAATTTACAGCAATTTTTTAAAATCCTTAAAAAAGAAAATATACATGACAATAGTTTGAATGTTACATGATTCAAATCATTTATTGTGGAATGTAGATAAATAGTGTGCTAGTATGACAATTAAAATCAACACCATAGCGAATTCATCAAATTTTTTTATGCAATTTAAGAACGCCAAATGTAGCACAGACAACACTTGGAGCTGGATTGCAGTAATTTCTAATAAAGAGTTTAAACATAAATTTCAAACTTCATATTTGCAGGGACACAATCTCGGATAATTTTCACTCAATAGATAACCAGGAGGAAAATTAATATTAAGCCTTTCGCCCCGGACCCTGGCTCAGCTAACGGCAGACCTGTCTCCATGTGTCATGTCGAAAGCAAACATGAAAAGAATTTTTAATCTCTTCTATAATTTATCATTTAATGTTAAATGTCTATAAATTATGCACTGTGAGACAATTAACATTAACAGCATAGTCAATTTATCATTATTTTATGCAATTTAAGAATGCCAAATGTAGCACACACAACACTTGAGCTGGATTGCAACAATTTCAAGGAAATTAAGATTAAACATATTTCATACTCCATTCTATGACGTTTCTACGTTTCATTACTATGGCATGAAACTGAAAGTTCTTTCATTTACTAAAAATTATGAAAAAATAAGTTCACTTTGACTTCTGTTCTTGTACCAGTTAAATTAGCAGTTCCTTAAGCTGCTAAATGAGAAATTTAGAGATTTTTTTAAAATCCTTAAAAAAGAAAATATACATAATAGTTTGAATGTTACATGATTCAAATCATTTATTGTGGAATGTAGATAAATAGTGTGCTAGAATGACAATTAAAATCAACAGCATAGCGAATTCATCAATTTTTTTATGCAATTTAAGAACGCCAAATGTAGCACAGACAACACTTGGAGCTGGATTGCACTAATTTCTAGTAGAAAGACTAGAAACATACATTTCAAACTTCATATCATGTGCAGGGACACTAAACGGATATCTTTCATTCCATAAATAACCACAAGGAAAATTAAAATTAACACTTTTATAACACCCATCCTTTCGTGTAATTAAATAGTTACCCTTCAGCAAATGAATAAGTATTACAAATTTTTTTTTTTTTTTTATCCTTGATCGTAAGTTCACTTTATGCTAAATTTTGGACTTGTTACATGATACAAATCATTTAAACATTGAATGTAGATAAATAGTGTGCTTGTATGACAATTAAAATCAACAGCATAGCTAATTCATCAATTTTTTTATGCAATTTAAGAACGCCAAATGTAGCACAAACAACACTTGGAGCTGGATTGCAGTAATTTCTATCAGATATTTTCTAATATCTGTAAAATGAGTTTAAACATACATTTCAAACTTCATATTTGCATTTGTCACTTGCAAACTTCATATTTACACTGAATCTGGGATATTTTTCACTCAATAGATGAAAAGAGAGGAAAATGAATATTATTCCCATGGGGAAAATTAATATTAAGCCTTATATTAAATCCATCCTTTCATCAGTACTTGCATTTCTGAGTTAATTTTTTTCCCTTTCATATTTTGTGGTTTTTAAAACATCAGAACAATGAATATTTTTTTTATCCTTAACTGAAAACTTACTTCATGCTGCAGTTTGATTAGTTATATGATACAAACAGCTTATCAAATTTAATATTTTATGCAGAATGTCAATTGTAGACTGGCGATAAATTTGAACACTATAAAGTTTGATATTCAGATAGAGCTAATAGATACATCATAAAATCAGTAGGCAGAAGTCATCATTATCAAACAAAACATCAGTCCATATTTAAAACTTGGATTAGAAAAGGGGGGGGATCCTGGATTAACAAAATTACAAAAACAATAAAAAAACTATTAGCTGATGTTAAAAAGTGTTACATTTCCTTCCTTCGTTTGAATTTTTTGAGAACACCACAAAAGCTGAATTTTTCCAGGTGATTTAAATAATCTTAATCAAGCGAAAAATCAGCACAAACCAAAAGCCCAAATAAATAAATGGATTTCAGCACTCTATAATTTATCATTTAATGTTAAATGTAGATAAATTATGCACTGTGAGACAATTAACATTAACAGCATAGTCAATTTATCATTTTATACAATTTAAGAACGCCAAATGTAGCACACATAACATTTGAAGCTGGATTGCAACAATTTGAAGGAAATTAAGATTAAACATATTTCGGGGATACTCTCGATTTGTGTGCACCGCCGCCATCTTGGATTTTTCCGCCACGATTTGGCGCGTTTCGCTGGGCGATAATTATTTCGTTCTGGTACCTTCGTTAACCAATGAAATCGCGTCGATTGAACGACGGCATTTTTCTGAACTCCCATTGGAGGGGGGGGGGGGGGGTTGCAATTAGCTCAACTAATCCACATTTTTCATAATCCTAGATTACTGTGCACTTGCTAATTCGCACGCTCTGGTTATCACAGCACTCGAGACCGCCGGATTAGTAATCTATCTGCATCTTAAAATGCATCCATCTCTTATTGGTTTTTCTCATCATACTGAGCACAGAATTATAGAAAATGATGAGTGTGCTATTTCTTTTTTGCAGGATTTAAATATTCTTCCACGGGAGAGCGACGAAATGGAGTGCACCGCATGCGGTTCGAAAATGAGAATTTCGCGAGAATCGAGGATGAAGTTTGGTTGGAGGTGGAGGTGCAAGGAGAAAAAGTGTAGTGTGACAGTTAACCCACTGTCAAACACATTTTTTGAACACTCTAAGCTGTCCATCAGGGAAATACTGAGTATCATCATTGACTTTGTTCGCAAGCGCAAGGTTACTGAAGTGCACAGGGACATGTGCGAATGGAGGAAGTACAATGGATTACCCAAAATTCATATACGTAGTGTGATAGATTTTTTTTTCTTTTGTAGGGAAGTTTGTGAGGTTTATGCGTCGCATAATAGTCAGTTACTTGGGGGATTACATAAGACGATAGAGCTCGACGAAACCTTTTTAAGTTCTCGCAAGTATAACAGGGGTAGAAGAACAGCCCCGATGTCAGAGACCATTTTTGGGATCTACTGTCGTGAAGACAAAGAGGGGCTATTCTTCCGTGTAAAGTCTAAAAAAAAGGAGGATTTATGGCCTTTAGTCAAGAGGTTTTGCCACCCGAGCACCTCGGTAATTTGCACTGACTCTGCACGCCAATATGAAAATATTGATGTTCTTTTCCCGTCAGCTATTCACAAAACTACAAACCACAGCATCGGTGAGTTTGTGGGCTGGACTGATCGCTCAAACACGATAAATTCGTTGGAAAACGAAAATAAGCATCTGAAGCTTGCTTTGAGCTCCAGACGCAACTCCAAGAGCATCAGTCAAGGAATGGCTGTCTTTTTTTACCGAAGACGTCGCCTTCAGACAGAGCTCTCTGAAGGCGAGCGAATTTTTAATTTTTTACAGGACTTGAAGGACGTCTATCCAGGTCCCGGGAAACAGGGGAAACAACTTCTGGAGATTGAGCTACCAACCCCAGAATCGGAAGGAATTGAAGATCTTATGCCTGAAAAAAAGCGACAGAGAACAGAAAACATACTGCAAGGTGACATACCGTTTGTTGACGACAATTGGGAAGGATAAAGGTATGTGGAAATTTTTAAAGTCTATTTTTTAATAATTTGTAATATTATGGCGTGCAGTTTTCAGTGCTGGGGGGAAGGGGGGAATATTATATGTGTATGTATATTATATGTGTATATTATATATGTATGAATATTATATGTGTACAAAACAACCCTTCTTTCGTTGCTCCAAGTTTTATTATGATTATTAATAATAACTAACACTCAGGCCTCCGAGTTGCCCTACTAACACAACACTAACTTTCTCTCTCAATTACTATCCTGCTTCTGCTCACTTCTTCTGTTCCTTTAAAAAAAAAAAAAAAAAAAAAAAAAAATTATATATTTAAAAAAAAAAAAAAAAATACTGTTCGTATGTATCCATACGAACCGCAGGGCCCCCACCACACTTTTTCTCCAAGTGATGTAGGAAGTGCCACGTAAGAAGAAATTGTGCAACACATAGAGGACTAAATAGGGTTTACGGTGCACAGCTTGGAACACGGCAACAGAAAGAAGGCAACAAGGGTACAGTCGGCTCTCCTGGAGAGGCCTTTGGCTCGGAGAAATAAAAAAACTAGTGGACTTGATAGTTTACCCTCCCAGGAGAGCACACAACAAGCAGAGGAGAGGATCCACACGAAACAGCTATGGCAATGTAAGTGCATTTAAATATAAATATTTAAAATGTTTCTAATGTGTGTATTTTAAATGTAATTGTGTGGTTTTAAATGCGATTGTATATTTAGAATGTTATTGTATTTTTTTTGAAAAGTTACGATTTTTCATAAAAAATACACGTGGATTATGGGTCCAGCCGAAACCACGTAAAAACAAAGCGCGCCTTGGAAGTTTTACCTCTTGGGTGGTGTGGAAAAAAACTTCAATAATCGAATGCTTTTTTGTAAAAATTTTCTAAGTTTCATAAATTGAAATGGTAGTTTTCATTAAAAATACTTCAATAATCGAATGCTTTTTTGTAAAAATTTTCTAAGTTTCATAAATGGAAATGTTACTTTTTATTAATGCTTTTTTGTAAAAATTTTCTAAGTTTCATAAATTGAAATGATACTTTTTATTAAAAATCCTTCAATAATTGAATGCTTTTTTGTAAAAATATTTCTAAGTTTCATAAATTGCAATGGTAGTTTTTATTAAAAATGCCCAAAAAAATCTAAGTCCAACCATTACAAGATTTGTTAAAAATATTTCTAAGTTTCATAATTTAAAAAGGTGGTTTTTATTAAATAAGCTAAAAAAAATTCTAAGTCCAGCGTTTTGAAAACACCGCTTTTAACACATTGGCGAGATTTTTTCCACTCCTCAAAACACGGTAAAACCGCCAAGTTGGCGCGAAAAAAATCCAAGATGGCGGCCGTGCACACAAATCGAGAGTAGTCCCCATATTTCAAACTCCATTCTATGACATTTCTACATTTCATTACTATGGCATGAAACTGAAATTTCTTTCATTTACTAATAACTATGAAAAAATAAGTTCGCTTTGACTTCTGTTCTTGTACCAGTTAAATTAGCAGTTCCTTAAGCTGCTAAATGAGAAATTTAGAGATTGTTTTAAAATCCTTAAAAAAGAAAATATACATAATAGTTTGAATGTTACATGATTCAAATCATTTATTGTGGAATGTAGATAAATAGTGTGCTAGTATGACAATTAAAATCAACAGCATAGCGAATTCATCAATTTTTTTTATGCAATTTAAGAACGCCAAATGTAGCACAGACAACACTTGGAGCTGGATTGCAGTAATTTCTAATAAAGAGTTAAACATAAATTTCAAACTTCATATTTGCAGGGACACTAAATCTGGGATACTTTTCACTCAATAGATAACCAGGAGGAAAATTAATATTAAGCCTTTCGCCCCGGACCCTGGCTCAGCTAATGGCAGCCGTCTCCATGTGTCATGTTGAAAGCGAACGCCAAAAGTGTACAAGTGTGAACATAGCTTTACAGATGGTTAGTACAGTGGGGCATTTTTAATCTCTTCTATAATTTATCATTTAATGTTAAATGTCTATAAATTATGCACTGTGAGACAATTAACATTAACAGCATAGTCAATTTATCATTTTATGCAATTTAAGAATGCCAAATGTAGCACACACAACACTTGAGCTGGATTGCAACAATTTCAAGGAAATTAAGATTAAACATATTTCATACTCCATTCTATGACATTTATGACATTTCTACGTTTCATTACTATGGCATGAAACTGAAAGTTCTTTCATTTACTAAAAATTATGGAAAAATAAGTTAGCTTTGACTTCTGTTCTTGTACCAGTTAAATTAGCAGTTCCTTAAGCTGCTGAATGAGAAATTTCCAGCGGTTTTTTTTAAATCCTTAAAAGAGAAAACATACATAACAATAGTTTGAATGTTACATGATTCAAATCATTTATTGTGGAATGTAGATAAATAGTGTGCTAGAATGACAATTAAAATCAACAGCATAGCGAATTCATCAATTTTTTTTATGCAATTTAAGAACGCCAAATGTAGCACAGACAACACTTGGAGCTGGATTGCACTAATTTCTAGTAGAAAGACTAGAAACATACATTTCAAACTTCATATCATGTGCAGGGACACTAAACGGATATCTTTCATTCCATAAATAACCACAAGGAAAATTAAAATTAACACTTTTATAACACCCATCCTTTCGTGTAATTAAATAGTTACCCTTCAGCAAATGAATAAGTATTACAAATTTTTTTTTTTTTTTTATCCTTGATCGTAAGTTCACTTTATGCTAAATTTTGGACTTGTTACATGATACAAATCATTTAAACATTGAATGTAGATAAATAGTGTGCTTGTATGACAATTAAAATCAACAGCATAGCTAATTCATCAATTTTTTTATGCAATTTAAGAACGCCAAATGTAGCACAAACAACACTTGGAGCTGGATTGCAGTAATTTCTATCAGATATTTTCTAATATCTGTAAAATGAATTAAATGATCATACATTTTAAACTTCATATTTGCAGTTTTCACTTGCAAACTTCATATTTACACTGAATCTGGGATATTTTTCACTCAATAGATGAAAAAAGAGAGGAAAATGAGGAAAATTAATATTATTCCCATGAGGAAAATTAATATTAAGCCTTATATTAAATCCATCCTTTCATCAGTTACTTTCATTTCTGAGTTAATTTTTTTCCCTTTGATATTTTGTTGTTTTTAAAAACATCAGAAGAATGAATATTTTTTTATCCTTAACTGAAAACTTACTTGATGCTGCATTTTGATTAGTTATATGATACAAACAGCTTATCAAATTTAATATTTTATGCAGAATGTCAATTGTAGACTGGCGATAAATTTGAACACTATAAAGTTTGATATTCAGATAGAGCTAATAGATACATCATAAAATCAGCAGGCAGAAGTCATCATTATCAAACAAGAAATCAGTGCATATTTAAAACTTGGATTAGAAAAGGGGGGGGGGGAAATCCTGGATTAACAAAATAACAAAAACAATAAAAAAACTATTAGCTGATGTCAAAAAGATTTAAAAAGTGTTACATTTCCTTCCTTCGTTTGAATTTTTTTTAGAACACCATAAAAGCTGAATTTTTCCAGGTGATTTAAATAATCTTAATCAGCCGAAAAATCAGCACAATCCAAAAGCCCAAATGAATAAATGGATTTCAGCACTCTTTCTATGCTCCTATTCAACCATTTTTCATTCACTCAGTGGAAAAGGTCACCAAAAAATCCCTAAAATAGTATAAGAATTAGGCAAGCCAAATTTTCAATGCAAATTAAAATACAAGCAAAAAAATAGCTTTTATCATGAATGACAACATTTGGGAGATGCAATTAAAACATCTGGTTTTCTAGCATCTGGACCATTCTGGTTCCTAATACTAGAAAATTTTACAGCTTATTACTAAGTTTTGAAAAGCAAGCATGACAGGTAAGTTTCCTATAAGGTAAAACAGATAAATATGCTATGATAATCATAGAATTGGTTCTGAGTTAACATGAGATAATTTGTCTTCATGATTAATAATTTCTAAACTATAAGTTTAATCAGATAAACATACTAATCAAAGAAATCATAGGATTGGCTCAGTTTTATCATCATAAAATACCTTCCATTCACAAAATGTGTCACAATGCTAAGAAAATAAATTTGCATCTTAGCAATAAGTTTCGAAAATCAAGCATGAGAGGTTAAGTTTCCTATCATAAGGTTTAACAGGAAAATATGCTAAGGCAAGCATGGAATTGGTTTTGAGTTAACATGACATAATTTGTCTTCATGATTAATAATTTCTAAACTAGAAGTTTAATCAGATAAACATACTAATCAAAGAAATCATAGGATTGGCTCAGTTTTATCATCATGAAATATCTTCCATTCACAAAATGTGTGACAATGCTAAGAAAATAATTTTGCATCTTAGTAATAAGTTTCGAAAATCAAGCATGAGAGGTTAAGTTTCCTATCATAAGGTTTAACAGGAAAATATGCTATGACAATCATAGAACTGGTTCTGAGTTAACATGAGATAATTTGTCTTCATGATTAATAATTTCTAAACTACAAGTTTAATCAGATAAACATACTAATCAAAGAAATCATAGGATTGGCTCAGTTTTATCATCATGAAATACCTTCCATTCACAATGTGTCACAATGCTAAGAAAATAATTTTGCATCATATTACTAAGTTTTCATAAACAAGCATGACAGGTAAGTTTCCTATCATAAGATTAAACAGGTAAATATACTAAGAGAAGCATGGTTTGGTTTAGAGCGCTAGTCTTTCGCTACACAAAGGCTAATTAGGCCGAGAGACAAGCATGGAATTCGTTCTGAGTTAACATAACAATTTGCCTTCATGATTAATAATTTCTAAACTAGAAGTTTAATCAGATGAACATGCAAATCATAGAAATCATAGGATTGGCTCAGTTTTATCATCATAAAATACCTATCATTCAGAAAATGTGTCACAATGCGAAGAAAATAATTTTAAATCTTATTACTAACTGTATCAAAAAACAAGCATGACTAGAAAGTTTCCTATCATCAGGTAAAAATGCTAAGGCAATCATAGCATTGGTTAAGTTAACAACATGCAATAATTTGTCTTCATGATTAATAATTTCTAAACTAGAAGTGTAATCAGATAAATATGCTAATCACAGAAATCATAGGATTGGCTCAGTTTTATCATCATGAAATACATTCCATTCACAAAATGTGTCACAATGCTAAAAAAATAATTTTAGATCTTATTACTAAGTTTGCAAAAACAAGTATGACAAGCAAGTTACCTATCACACGGTAAAACAGATAAATATGTTAAGGCAATCATAGAATTGGTTCAGAGTTAACAATAATTTGACCTCATTAGACTAAATAGCGATACAATAATCAGTTTTAAGTTTTCTTAAAAAGTATTAACTCTCTGCCTAAACAGTAAAAGTAGTCTCTGTCTAACGGTTAATGAGATGAGATTTTTATCATATCGGTTAAAGAATTAGCTATTATAACAATTTTCCAAATTATGAGAGCACAAAAATTATGCATATTCCAAATAATGCATCTACTAGCACTAGAAAACATCATAGGACACAAAATAAAGTATTACTATAAACTGTGGTTGAAGTGTATGGATTTACCATTACTTCTTACAGCAGATGTTTATCCGATAAGCATGTGGTGAAGAGCGACACGAGGTTGTTACACGAGGCTAACTAGACCAATATCTCTCAAGTAAACCAATTGCATTATAAAAGAGTAAAAGTCAATTGCTATAGTTATAATCCAGTAACACAGTAAATCAATAAGCTCCAATAATTAAATTCGCAGATGATTTACACGAACTATTCTAAACAGGAACACAACGAATCCGCTGAACGGTACAATCAAAAATACAAGATTTCTTATATCCAAAAAGTAAAAATCGCGAAAGAAAAATAAACGCGTGATATAGTTAATATAGTTACCACAAACCTTTGATTAGAAAATTTAACATAATATGTCACAAAATAAACCCGATGGAAACAGATTCTAAGAATATAGGTTTATGCACCAGATAAACTTTGGAAAAAAAATACCTAAATATCAACAATTTATAAATGATCTCATACAGTCATTTATAAAAGTCCAATTTAGTCAGTTGTTAAATAATCTAACTAACTCAAACAGGCATTCAAAATAGTCTTACTACGACGAAACCGACATCGACTATCATCTTATATACGTACTCAGCAAAGCACACGACTTGTAACGCGTACGTACACCTCGAACAAGCAGCAAGTAATAATGCGTAAAGTACTTCCACTAGGAGTGGATCGGGAGCAACGTGTGCTCATCTGAACTGTTTTGGCGCCATCTATCGGGAAATATGATAAACATTTTATGATTATATTTTTATGCACTTTTTTAAAATAATAAAAATTCAGCATTGATGAATAATAAATTTTGAAAGCTTAATTTACCCTGAATTAAACTCATGAAAATTATTGTTATTATTTCTTAGATAAATATTATATATATATATATATATATCAGAATCTAAGTGGGAAAAGAATGATTACCTTAAATTTAAAGGGGGCTTGGGAATTAAATTATATTTGTAGCGTAATTCGCCTCTAATTGTTCGTATTCAAGACGCGAATTGGGAAAGGGAAATGTGAACAGGCCCTTACTCCCACTCACAGACTTCGGGAGGAGATAGTACGGTATAGTGGTTATCATACGTGCCAAAAGGGTAAGGCGGAAACTCGGTCGTCGGTCTGCAAGACTGGGTCTTTTACAAACAATTATTTAGTGTTTACTGCTTAGTTTTTGTCGAACAACCTAACGTAGTACTAGTGCCGCAGCATCACATCACTCACAGCTCGTCGCTCGCCCCTAGGTAGGTATATAGTATTTTATCGTGTCTTGAGCATTTCCCGTTTCCGTATCTATATTATAAAGGATGGAAAACTCCACGCAATTTCAGTGTCGTATATAGACTTCTCGTGTCTTATCTTATTAGTCTTAGTACAAATGTGTACTTGAAAAAGATAGACAGAAGAATGCAATCACGGCATATTTTTACAAAACGGGATTTTGGTGAAAAAACGTAGCTTTGAGTTCTGGTGAGTAATGAACCGAGTGGGTATATTACTCGGTAAAAATCTCGATAAAAATTCTTTAAGTGTTTTTAATTTTCAGTAGGTAGTTATTTACTCGTGATTTCATGTTATGAGATGAGTACTAACAAAAAAATTATGTTTGGGTTTTGTTTATTAGAGGTAATGGCAGAGTAAAATTTATTTATGCTTACCCTTTTTATTCAAGTATATTCAGAAAATTTGAATGGCTTTTGTTACGTAATAATGTATGACGTAACGCCTCCACCCACTTCGCCCTCTAGCGGCATGAATAACGCAGAACAAACTCTGTATCCGTCCTAGAAGGAGCTCCTGCAACAAGCGGAGTTTTCTTTGGCAAACAATGCCACGCTATTAAACTTTTATTTTATTTACAGTCCATTTTGCTTTTTTGTTAAACATCGTACACCTCCGTACAGCTTTTATTACATACACCAATTGCCGTGGGGACGTATGGCGTGTGGCGCTTGCTTTCACTGCACTTGAGTTTTTAAATAATCTTTATCAAAAGCCGGTTGCATATTGCGTTATTTGCCCTAAAATGCTTTTCTTATTTTTAAGGGTAAATTTTTTAATTAACTTTATATTTCATAGGTTGAAATTATGAGCGCGCCAAGAAAAAAACTATTAGGAGCGGGATATAGGAAAAAAGCCAAAGATAGGGCTAGTGGCGTAGCGAGCATAACTGGCGCCCGGGGCATGATACCTTTTTGGCGCCCCCCTCCCCCCGAAAAACATATCGTAATATAATATATAGAATTCATTGAGGACCGTTTGGCGCCCCTCTGCGAGAGGCGCCCGGGGCATGATAGACCCCCTTACCCCCCTTCGCTACGCCACTAGATAGGGCCGAACGGGGAAAGCATATTGCGGATAAGATGAAAAAGTGGCTTCGCGGAGGAGGTTCACGGTCAGTCTCTGCCGCAACTTCTGAAGATGCTGTTCAAATAGAAGATACTTTTTGCAGTTTGCACGACCAAGTGGACCAAGATTTTTCATCTACCATCTCCAAACAGTCTACGAGTGCTGACTCGAGAGTGCAATATTCTTCATCGATCTCCAACCAGCAGCTCGAGGAAATAGAGCCAGGATACAAAGAATCTGAATCGGCTCATTCGGTGTCGGATGAGCAGCAAAAAATCGGATTTGACGGACCCAGGCAATTGGCCAGACATGGAAAAAAATGACCGATCAGTGACGATCTTTATTTAGCAATCAAGCTATGTTATTATAGCAGAAAATCACCCAGAAAACGTAGAGTTTAGGTCAACCGAACGCGATGGCAGACATTTGACATCTTTTATGTGGTATAGAACGTTGGAAAATAACGAAGAGTTTAAAAGATCTTGGCTTATATATTCTAAGACTAAAAATGCAATTTTTTGTACGCCTTGCAAGATTTACCAGAAACCTGTCCCTGTCGCTACATCTGCGTTGTCTACTCCAGGATTCATTAATTGGAAAAAAGCTTCAGAAAGATTAACCGAGCACGAAGCATCTCAAATGCACAGAGAATGTATGATTAAGTGGAAAACTCGAGTACAACAAATTAAATCATGCATGGGTATTGATAAAGACATTGAGCGAGTAATTCACACAGAGAAAGAAAAATGGAGACAGATCCTGCATATTGTTATAGATGCTGTACTGTATCTATCAAAAAACTGTCTTTCTTTTCGTGGGTCCCACGAAACCCCTAGCGACCTCATCATAGATTGTCCTCAGCCTAGTCAAGGAAACTTCTTGAACTTAATTTCCCTGCTCGCCAAATATAATTTAACTCTTAAGTTCCAATTAGAACACCTAAAAAAGGGACAGGTATCATTTTTATCAAAGACAATACAAAATGAAATTATCGGCATAATGGCGAAAACAGTTCGGAATAGCATTTTAAACGTCATCAAAGAAGCCAAATACTGCACAATAATGTTCGACTGCACTCCAGATGTGTCGTATACAGAACAAAGGAGCCAGGTAATTCGATACGTAAAAAAATCTGGTGATGTGTGCGAAATAAAAGAAAGTTTTATTGATTTCATAGAAATAACTGGAAAGACAGGAGAATATATTTGTCAACGGATTGTGGAAAAATTGACAGTTGATGGTTTAGATATTGGGCAATGTCGTGGCCAATCTAACGATAACGGGTCTAATATGGCCGGTACCTATGAAGGAGTGCAAGCCAGGATTGTAGAAAGAAATGAGCGGAGGAGTGTGCCATGTATATCTCATACCTTTAATTTCTTTGGCGTCCATTCTGCCTCATCGTGCCCAGAAGCAATAAACCTATTTGGAGTCATTCAAAAAGTATATTTCTTTTTTGCCGGATCTACTACTCGATGGGATATTATGAAAAAATGTGAAAAAAACCAATTTAAAAGGAAGCAGTGAGACAAGATGGTCGGCAAAACATGTTGCTGTGAAAGCCCTTTTAAATAATTTGCCGGAAGTAGTGAAATCGTTCGAAGAAGTTAAAGAAATTTCTCATACTCCGGAAGCAAAATACGAGGCAGGTCATCTGTTACATGCTGTAAAGAATTTTGAATTTATTCTCAATTTGACGATTACGGCTAATATTCTCCGAGAAATTAATCGAGTAAATATTGAAATTCAAAAGGAAGATATAATCGTCTCGCGTTCCATCGGTTTAATGGACGGCCTGACCAAAACTTTGCAAAAAATGAGAGAAAATTCAATGGAATATTGGATAGAAGAGGCTAAAGAAGTAGCCGAAAAAGTTAGCGTTGAGCCTATTCTGCCAAATAAACGAATTTCGAAGCGTGAAAAACAATTTGATGAATTGTGCGATGATGAATCACGAACACTTCAACCTGTTCAGCTTTTTTCTGAGGCAACAATGATGGTATTTGATCGAATCATATCAGAAATTAAAAAGAGGGTTGATATTGCTACCACCCTAAATATAAATTTTGCTTTTCTCAATGGAATTGAAATCTTGAATATGTCGACAGAAGAACTGCAGAAGCATGGAGCAGATCTCGCACGAAAATACGAGCGAGACTTAAACACAGTTGAATTCTGTCAGGAACTCTCCATTTTTAAAGAACAAGCTCCACTTTTATTTGGTGATATAAAAAAGGCTAGTGCTTTCGATCTTTTGCAACAAATCTATACGCATGATTTGCAGGATGCCTTTCCCAATATTAGTATTGCGCTGCGGATTTACTCTACGCTTCCGACTACCAGTGGCGTAGCGAGGGGAGGGCAAGGGGGTCTATCATACCCCTGGCGCCACTCGCACAGGGGCGCCAAATGGTCCTTTTCACTAATTCTATATATTGTATTACTATATTTTTTCGGAAAGGGGGGCGCCAAAAAGGTATCGTGCCCCGGGCGCCAGTTATGCTCGCTACGTCACTGCCGACTACATCCGCAAGCTGTGAGCGAAGTTTTAGCAAACTTAAACTTATTAAAACCCATCTTCGATACTCGATGAGCCAGGAACGTTTATCGAGTCTCGCGATCCTAGCAATCGAAAATCGGACCGCACATCAGATTAATTATGGCAAGGCCATAGATTTGTTTGCAGAACAAAAGGCTCGAAGAGTAAAATTGTAATTCAAATATGCTATAATTGTTATGGTTCATTTAGGACAACTTGTCTTTTAGGGATATTTTAACGTTTGCTTGTAATATGTAATATTGAAAAGTTATGTCTGTTGTTGTTCTATAATTAATGAAATGTATTGGTCTCAATATGGCCACTGGTGGAAGGTCACTCTATTAGTTGGTGTTCAACACTCCTCACAGAGGTTATGTATTCAAAATTGTCATTTAATGTAAGAAGTACTTGTTATTATGTGCGCAGTTGCACTTAAGTAAGAGAAAAAATTTGTAAGGTGGCTGATATGTACTGTTGGCTGGCTGGTGAGTGGTTAAAATTTTAAATTATTAAGTATAAAGGTAAATGTTCTTGTATTCCCTTTTTCCCCTTAAAACTCGTTCGTAAGTTCGTTGGTAAATTTCTTTCTCTTTGTTGCTAAGCGGTAATTCAATACGTACTTGTGTGCCACTTCTCGTCTCTCACGTTCGCAGGAGTCCCTGGAAAAAAGGGAAATGGCAAGAATCTATGTAACAAATCAATGGAATGTTGATTACTTCCCCATCGCATGCTAGGAGCGTCCACTACACCCGCGGATGAATACAGTGCTTGTGGACGGCGGGGTCCACCGGGAAAGTAAATAAATTAATAAAATCTAACAAGAAACCAAGAAATAATTCAAGAAAAAAATAATTTGGCATTTAACTTCTTCAAATATGAAAGAATATCAGCCTTCGAAATCATCATCTGGCCTCAATGCTCGGCGCGAGGTAGCACTCTTTTACGTGTATCCCTTGCCAGCGCTCATGCAAAGCGGGGGGGGGGGCGAAAAAAAGTTTTGCTCTGTGGGGAGAATCAGACTGGTTCTCCTGCAGCTACATAGCAGATCGTCACCAATTGCCGCCCTAGATACCGGGCTTCACCCCTTGGAACATAGGCGTAGCGTGCTTCTAAATTTTGGGGGGGCATGAATTAGGGATGGGATATCAAAAGCAAAATATCGACATGAGTATCGATAATAATATCGAAAGTTAAATATCGATATGAGTATCGATGATAATATCGGCTATTAATATCGATATCAATAATATTTCGGCACAAAAATATCGATATTTCAAAATATAGACGATATTTGAAAATATAAACGATATTTCAAAATATCGATAACACATTTTCCTTTCACCAAGTAGTCAATCGTATTCGGAGGAATGATTGTATAGTAAAATAATATATAAATATTGTAATAGTACGATAAAAAAAATGGTCATAATTTAATTCAATAAGGAAATAACATTTCAATAAGCAATATTTATCAAATTAAAAAGTTTCTATAAAGGATTATAATTTTTTTCTTTAATTGAAATCCCTAAAAAGTGTTTTTAGGCTATCTGAGGACCCAAAATCTTTTCTACAACATGATTAATAAATTTGGCGAAGATATTGTAAAACATGATAATCAATAAAGTCTAAGTTTTACTTATCTTTTTTAGGATGTTTTATTTCCCTTTGTCTTTTATCTGTTGAGTACTTTCGGCCGCTAAGCTCTCCTAAGTTGTTAGCGGCGGAAAGTACTCAGCAGGTAAAAAGCAAAGTGAAATAAAACAACTTAAAAAGTTAAGTGAAACTTATCATTTTAACAAAGTTACGAAAGCAACATCTCCTAAACGTAACTCATTTTAATATAAATGTTATTTGATTGCTGTATTGGATTTTCAATTATTCAACAAAAAACCTATCACACCTCTGCTATAATTAGCTCTCAACTCAAAATACAAAAAATATTTTATTTTTCGTTCCCTCACAGGACAGGAATGGTAAAGTTAAATCACTTTCTAGTCAAAATCAGTGCTTTTATTACTACAAACTCTTTTCTTAAACAACAAATATTGAAACTTTGAAAAATCTTAAGTTAATAAATAAAATATAAAATGATTCTAGGCAAGTTCTACAAGTTTTTACAGTGTATTTTAAATGTCTGTTTAACACATTGGTAAACCTTGTCTCGTACTTGGCCATAACAGCCCTCTTTAATTTAATAAAAGTCTTCTTTCAGAATGCCTTGAAAATTTTTCCACAAGCAAGTCCAGTTTCTCTTCACTCGAGTACAGCTGCGTCAGTTCATGTTCTATTGCCATTAGGGCAAGTCCACTTAAGCGTTCTTCTTTCATCGTGCTTCTCAAGTAAGTTTTGAGCCTTCGCAAGGTGGAGAATGACCTCTCTGAGGTCGTAGTTGTGATAGGCCATGAAAGAGCAATTTCTAAGAGATGTATCACTTCAGGTACATTGTTTTTCAGGCCGTTTTTAGTGCAAAACTGTGCCAACTCTTGCAGATTTATGTTTGAATTTTTCTTGTCTGTTTTTATAAAAAAATTTTTAGAGAAGCAGTGAAAAAAACTTCAGCTGTGAGGAAAGACTTGAAGACAACTGATAAAAGGTTTGGATTTTCCCAACAACAGTTTCATCTAAGCTATCCCAATCCAACAAAAGCTGGATAATGGAATTGATTTTGTCGTAGTCATTCTGAGAAAATCGAGCTTGGAGGTTACTTACTACAATGTCAAGCCCCGCAAAATAAATTTCTATTTTACATTGTCCTTCTGCCGAGGTGTGATGATAAAAAGATTCAGCCGCATCATTATATTCAAGCCTTTTTGGTGTCTTCCGTTTTCGAGGCAAGGAGAGTCTGTTAACATACAAGCCTTTGGTGGAAAAAAACTTTGCAAAGTTCTTCTGTTTCGTTCCATAAGTGAATGAAACCTTGATCATTTCGTTGAAGTTTTATACTGTCGATAACAGCTTCAAATTTACTGAACAGTTTGGAAATGTCTAACGTTTCACTTTGAAGCTCTTTCGACAGTATGTCAGTCAGGCTTAGAACGTTGTACATGAGTTTAAGGCTGAAGATGAATTCAAAACTACTCGCCTGCTTTATTAGTCCATCTGCTTCAGCTGCAACCTTTCTATTGGAAACGTCACTTGCCACAACTTCCATTGCTTCCAAAACTTCTGGGAGCTGCTCTAAGATAACCCTTATAGCACGGTGACGAACAGTCCATCTTGTTTGTGACAAACTAATCAGCCTTTTACTTTTAGCCTCTTCATTTTGTTTACATATAGATTCAAAAATAGAAAACCTCTTGGCAGAAGCATTGATAATATTATACAGAGAATTTATTATGGACAAACAATTTCGCAACTGTCTTAATTCTTCACAAAACCGCATAACAGCAAGATCCAACAAATGGGTATGACAATGAGTGTATAATGCCCTAGGCTCTTCTTCCTGAAACCTTGCAGCTACGCCATTGAACTTTCCACTCATTTGACTAGCACCGCCATACGCCTGACCACGCATTTTATTAAGATTTATCCCAATTTGCTGTATATAACCTTTAATAACCGAATGTAAGTTTTGACCTGTTGTTTCTGCAACATCAACAAAGCCCAGAAATCTCTCTTTAATTCGGACATTTTCGTCATTGTTAGTGATGTAGCGAATGCATATGCTCACTTGCTCACGAGTGGAAACATCTGTTGTTTCGTCACAAATTATAGAATAGGCCGTAACGTCTTCTAACTCTTTCACGATATATTGTATAATTTCACTTTTTATACAATCTATAATTTCATTCTGTATCTGGGGACTCCTGTGTGAATGAACTGATGAATTCATCAGTGCTATTATATCTTCTCCTTTATCTTTTGACCTAAGGTCAAGTAGCTCCTGAAAATTACCTCTATTTAAAGACACCGAACCCTCACAATGTCCTCTTAGGGCAAGACCTTGTTTTCCAAGGAACAAAATAGTTTGAATAATGAATTTTACATATTTTCGATTTTCTTTAACTTTTTTAGTGTGTGCTGAAGACAAAGAGTCTGCAACTGTTTTGTCAGATTTTCGGTATTCTGTAAGAAATTAGGTAGATTTTAAATACATCACTTTTTTCGTGTTTTCTAAATTTTTCCAATGCAATTCCAATTCCAGTTTGTCACCTCAATTTTAGTAAATGACTCCTCTCCACGCCCTGTTTTATCTTTGCAAAAAATACGACAAGAGAAACAAAATGCAGCATCCAAAATGGGGCTGTATTCAACCCAACCAAATTCAGAATACCACGTTTTCTAAACTGTCTAGATTTTAACTGTATTTTGCTTACCTTGAAACAATCAACAGGCTGGAATGGACCCCTAGAAATATCCGCTGATTGTAGACCCAGAGAAGGATCTCTACCACTACTTTCCACCACGTCCATAGGCCTAGGCCATTTTTCATCCACATCGAGATTTGTTGACCAGGATGGTATCGGCATCAGCTGATTATCACCATAGTTGGACTTGGCACATTTATTAATGCTACTGTCACTACTTGCTTCTAGATTTTTTTCTTGGTTTAACAAATCAACTTTTTTATTCGAACTATCGACTTTTTTGAAAAAAGAAAGTACTGATTTCTGTTTTGATATTTTCAAACATACAAAAACAATGATTTGATAAAGCGTGCACGAAAACAAAGAATTGAAACCAACACACAAAGAATTACTGACTGGTAGAGGTGGATATAGAAAGTGGTGTGGTCTAGGCCAGCCGCTAGACCATTAAAATTCTCCACCCAGCGCCTGCTTCGTGTTTCCAGGAACACTGATAGCTACCCTTTGTAGCGCATTCCTTGAAGGGGTGCGGGGGAGTAAGTTCAATGACCCCAAGGGGGTAAAGAGTGTGGTTTGAACGCAAAGGATTTTTAGCCGAGGAAAAAATATAGCATCGAATTTTTGTAATAGATCATATCATTGTTAAAATCTATGTTAAGGCTAAAGACATAATCGGAATATTCAGTTTCACAGTTTGAAAAAGCGGGAAAAAACCCAACTTTCTTAAAAGTTTTCTACAATTTTCCGATTTTAACTGAACTCTATTAAGTTTTAATTTATTTCAAGTTCAGTTGGGGGGGCACGTGCCCCCCCGTGCCCCCCCGACGCTACGCCTATGCCTTGGAACCCATGAAGAAGGTCCGTTGCGAAAGATCCAGAGATGCTTTAGTCTACTGGGCATGCCCAACTTTAATCTTAGCTATCTTGCCTTTCTTTCTTAACTCCTTTTTTTTATATAGCTTAAAGTCGAATTAGGGAATATGCATTTTTATTTATTTATTATGAGCTCATATAAAGTGTTAAATAGCTACAGGTCACCAGCCACCCATTCTTGTGTAATATGTGAGTGTAACCATTGTTTTTAATATATACTAGTTGGTACCCGTCAAAACATGACGGCTAGATAGTAAATAAATGTACTAATGCACAAATTATACTCAACACATCATTGCCAAATGTTGAAAATCATAATAATGAACAGAAACGAATTAATATGTTTAAGGGCCTGTTCACATAGGAGTCCGTTGCGTTGCGTTAAGGAAAAGATGACGTTGAGACGAAAATAAACCAATCATAGGCGTTAAAAATTTCATTGCTAATCGTTTGGAGGCATATGATTGGTTTATTTTCGTCTCAACGTCATCTTTTCCTTAACGTAACACAACGGACTCCTATGTAAACAGGCCCTTAAGCGGCCTCGTGCTTAGTGAGTATCTAATGCCAGATTTAAAAATGTCTCCGAACATGCGCAGAAAGCAATTTTTTTAATTGTAAGTTATCGCTAACTAAAAAGCGTGAAATAGGCAATTTCCAACAGGTTTAATCTATATTTCACAAACATAATTATCATAAAAATAAAAATGGCAGAGACAGATATAGAGAGACTCCTCGGAATAAAAGTGTATATCATTAAATCTTGTCACTGAGCATTCACAGAAACAGTGAGTTTCTAAAGACAGATTTAAACATGTCACTGAGCATGCGCAGAAATCAATTTTTAATTGTAAATTATCGCTCATTAATAGAAATTGCGGTTACAAAAACCAAATTCGACAAATCTGCAGATTCCAATCTTTCGTTTAAGACCAAAATGAAGTAAATCGATGCAGTAGTTTTCTCTCACGGACTGCCCAAAAAGTCGGCTTAGCAACTTAAATACTATATAGATAGATATCTATATATGAGGAAATGGATAAGTATAGTTTTATTTTAGGATGAGGATGGTCTTAAGTTTCTTAAGCATTGTAAGTACTAATCATGTTATGCTATAATAAAAACTTGTTAAGTAAAAAAAAAGTATCTAATTGTGCAGTCTTTTTGTCTTTTTGAATTTAAGTGTTATTTTCAGCTGCCCTCAGTTTAATTCTATCTCAGCAGGTATAATGGCTATTTTTGGAGATGTTGTTTTTTGGTTCATTTTTAGGACGTCTCCTTTTAAGGGAAGTAGTTCTTTTTAATTTAATTTAATTTTCTTTAATTTTTTTAAAGACAAAACATAATCTCAAGTTTTGCTTTAAACTCTATCCTGTCCTATCCTAATTAAAATAAATGTCATACATGTCCATGTACATTTAAAAAAAAAAAAATAAGGCTTAACAGAGAAACATAAGGTTAAAGGATTGGTGGGGCGGCAGTTTTAGGTATTTGCCCCGCCTCGAAAAAATTCAAAATCCGGGGCTGCGAGAATCACCCGTATGTATCTCGCTATTAGCCATAGCAGAGGAGCGAGCAAGAATTTTAAAATTATGGGTAATGGAAATTTTACACAAAGAGGTAGCTGTTTGTGCACAGACAGGAATTGCAGCATTTAATATAAATGGTTTAACCCTTCACGTGTTATTACAATTGTAAGGTATACACAAGATTCGATTCACAAGAATCGAACTTTTGAGTGAATTAAAGAAGCTGCTTTAGATATGCTAATTTCGGCATACGCGCTTAGTATAAATACCACGCAGCGTCATTAATGAAGAGGGGAGGTTGTTAAGGTTGAAAAGGTGTTATCCTGCGCTAGTGCTTAGCGCTGCCAGAAGTTTACGTGGCAGTACTGCTGGTTTGACTTACTGTTCGTGAGTATAAAAATATATTGTTCTTGAAAGCTGTGTTTATACATTCCGTACAAGTAGTACGCATGCTTATTGCTGTAAAGCCAATTATATGTGCAACGAATTCAATAAACATTGTTTCATGTATAAACTGTGTGTGGTTCAAATTCAAATAGAGAGCCACTTCAAATTATATACACCCAGGTCTGGGTAGAAGTGAGCATAGAATCTCTATACTTGTACGGAATGTATAAACACAGCTTTCAAGAACAATATATTTTTATACTCACGAACAGTAAGTCAAACCAGCAGTACTGCCATGTAAACTTCTGGCCCGCTAAGCACTAGCGCAGGATAACACCTTTTCAACCTTAACAACCTCCTCCTCGTTTATTAATGACGCTGCGTGGTATTTATACTAAGCGCGTATGCCGAAATTAGCATATCTAAAGCAGCTTCTTTAATTCACTCAAAAGTTCGATTCTTGTGAATCGAATCTTGTGTATACCTTACACAATTACCAATAGAACACAGGGGTGTACAGCGTTATTAAAGTTTGAATGATGATGTATCGCAAATTTTAAGAACTGATTTAAAAAAATGTTGTTTTAGTAATAATTGATAAGGTATCCATGGTTTCTAATATTACATTAATGTACATTCATCTCAGGCTATCCGAAATTTTTAATATAGTCTGTAAGGATAATGGGTGGTTTGGTAAAATTCACATATTATTATTTTTTTATTTATTACAACTGCCTCCAGTTATGCAACATGCACCTTTTATTGAATCAACTAAATCTGAAATAGATAAATACTTGTCATGCTTACATGCAACTAATATTTGGAAGGACTTATTTTCATACGACGAGCTCACTATCAATATCTCTATTCTAAAAAAAGTAACTCCCGCTGCCGCTGTCAAAAGCTTATTACGCTATCTCCTCCGAAACCGCTGGGGGTATGGAGTCCAGACCGATACCAATGGATGCAGAAAAATGTGGGGAACAAAGTAAGACAATGTCTCATCTTCGTCGGGCTTTTAGGTTTTTTTTTAATTTTATGTTTTGTGGGAAAATATTGACTTTTTCATCTTCAGATTACGATAACTCGCCAAAAAATGATCGTAGAATTTTGATCTTTTTACAATCTAAGACTACAGACATTTCTCTTTCAAACTAGACCTCATTTGTTTAAAAATATTTCAAAACCAGTGGCGCACCCAGGATTTTTTCTTGGGGGGGGCCGAGATGAATGGATAAAAATATTTATAATGCATTGGGGGGGGCCGAGATGAACGAATAAAAATATTTATAATGCAAAATCTATATTTCTACTTCTTTGGGGGGGGGGGCCAGGGCCCCCTGGGCCCCCCCCTGGGTGCGCCACTGTTCAAAACAGACTAATATTTTCACCAATAAATGAAACACAGTTTTTCAAGAAATATCGTCACATATATGGATGTAATATCGATGCTCCTCGAGTTTTTATCTTACAAAGAAAATATTTACATCATCTGGAAGCTGAAAGCTTTCTTATTCATATAAACCTCATTTCAAGTCTTTATCTTAAATTTTCGATTTTTAATTGAATTTTATAGCTGATACTTCAGTTGCGTGTATTCCGTGTGAAGAACCGCCCTTCGCATTAAGGGTGACAACAGTAAATGGATGGAAGCTGTTCCTCAATCGAAAATTTACCTCTATTTTACCTCTATTTTTTTAGTACCAATGCGAAAGTTAATAATTCGTATTTTCTCTCAAATTTAAAAAGATTGGTAGTGTAAAAACACAGTTTTCAATTAATGCAAATAATTATTTTTCACTGAAAAAAATATATCAGCTAAACAGTCAAACTGATTAAAATATAAAAAAGTAGTTTTTAAATTAGTTTATAAAGAAAATTATTAAATAATTTTGATGCTCTATTTTTTGTACATACAAAAAGGAGAGATTTTTTAAAAATTTATTTCCTTGCGCAGTTTTCTATACCTCCCTGAGTACGTTTGCTGAAACCTGTTTATAGCATTCGGATTCATATTATCAAAACGGAACTGGGCTGACTTCGGTTGTTACAGAGAAACACATTAGCCGTTAGGTATTTGCTCTTCTTCATCCGTTTCCTTTCATCCAGGATTTGATAAAACCCTTAGATAGCAACTTCCGTTAGTTTTCAGGACAAATGATTTAATTCTCTTTCATTTATACAGTCCAGAAATAATGTTGGCTGAGTAATTATGGAATGTCTTGTTCTTTTCTTATATCTATTATCACTGACTTTCTTATGCAACAGTCAGGAGGCAGAAACAGATAAAATATGTAAGTAATGACCTATTATTATCGCTCTATTCTAAAAAAAAGACTAAACTCCCGCTGTCAAAAACTTGTCACCCTATCTCCTCCGAAACCGCTGGGGGTATGGGATCGAGACCGATACATGCAGAAAAATGTGGGGAACAAAGTATGACATGTCTCATCTTTGTCGGACTTTTAAGTTTTTCTTTTATTTTATGTTTTGTGGGAAAATATTGACTTTTTCATCTTCAGATTACGATAACTCGCCAAAAAATGATCGTAGAATTTTGATCTTTTTACACTCTAAGACCACAGACATTTCTCTTTCAAACTAGACCTCATTTGTTTAAAAATATTTTAAAACAGATTAATATTTTCATCAAAAAATGAAACACAGTTTTTCAAGAAATATTGACTTTTTCATCTTTAGATTACGATAACTCGCCAAAAAATGATCGTAGAATTTTGATCTTTTTACAATCTAAGACTACAGACATTTCTCTTTCAAACTAGACCTCATTTGTTTAAAAATATTTTAAAACAAACTAATATTTTCATCAATAAATGAAACACAGTTTTTCAAGAAATATCGTCACATATATGGATGTAATATCGATGCTCCTCTAGTTTTTATCTTACAAAGAAAATATTTACATCACCTGGAAGCTGAAAGTTTTCTTATTCCTATAAACCTCATTTCAAGCATATATCTTAAATTTTCGATTTTTAATTGAATTTTAAAGCTGATAATTTAACAGTGTTGAAATGCCCTTCGCATTAAGGGTGACAGCAGTAAATGGATGGAAGCTGTTACATTGCCCAAGAATCACCCCTAAGTATCTCGCTATTAGCCATAACATAGGAGCGAGCCTAGGGGCAAATCCCCTAGTTATATCTAAAATAAAGAAATTATGTGAGTAAAGATCCACCATTTATAAAAGCAAACATGATTCTTAATTTTTCGAGGATTTCTGAAACTATATCGCATTACCTCGGAAAATAGGAAGATGTATGATGCAAGTTACAAGTTATAAAATACATTGATTACTTGAAAATGAAAAGCAAATCATGTGAAATTCATAGCTTTCTTCGATCCTAAAGAGCGATAAATATTTCTAGTGGTTACCGCATTTTGAGTTGTTTACTATCTTGATCCCTAAATTTGAGATTCGACTTTCCCGAAGAGGCAGTCTTAAAGATCGTCTCCGGGATCAACTTCCTAGCGGTGTATAATAACGTTAAGCAATGAAGGAAAACAATAAAAATATACGAAATTGTTCAAATTCATTCACAAAATCATTCTTTTTGACAACATTTTCCTCAGGTTAGCAACGGAACCCCTCACTTGTCTTAAGCTAAGATCTAGTACTGATGAATCCATTGCGTTCTTTTTCGGGGAGAGCCGTCACGTACTACTTTTTGGTCCTTGGCTTTGAGAAATAACTTTATCAATCTCGCACTAGAATTTTTTTACACAACCTCTTGAAAAACTAGCTCTAAAACCGTAAAGTTCGGCATCAAAATTCAGTTATCGCAAAACAGAGTCCAGTTGGAAGCTAATTAACACATCAATGGCGAACTGAAGCGAAGATCTTGTACAGCGGAGTCTCGATAATCCGAACTTCGGTAATTCGAAAGTCCGCTTAATCCGAAACCAAATGTATGAGCCAAATGTCATACGTTGCACTGGTCCTAAATTTGTTGTATTCGAATGGACTGTAGACTAATTATATCAAAACCATTGTCGACCATACGACACACGAATTAATAATTTTATTTACTTAAACGAATTAAACACAATACTAATGTATGAACAAAATCAATACACGAAACATCGACTATACGATGTGCGAACGAAACAAACTTTTTTATACAACAAACGATTTCAAACAAATTCTAATATCTTTTAGTTTACGATGCCAACATAAGAAATAAAAACTATGATACCTATATTTGTATTATTTCAAAGGCGCGTTTGGCGATTGCCAACATAGCCATTGGCGTCAACATTCTCCCCAGGTTGAAATATTATATTTCAAAATACATTAAAATACAGTTATTACAATTGAATACATAAAATGAACAATATATTACAAAACAATTTTGCCTCATATTTTGGCTTAAACAGGTTCTAAATGAATACAGATAACTTAAAATGTAAATAATGTTATCAATAATACACGAATATACAAATTAAATATAAATTCAAAATATAAACGAACTAAAAATTTACATATTTTGATTAGGTAATACACATAACTTTCTAATACTACGTTTATATATACCGTGGTTTGTTTTCACCACAGCTACTCTAATTCTATTATCGGATCCTGGTATCACTTCTTGAATACGTCCAATCAACCATTTACATGGTGGCAAGTGATCTTCTTTAACTAAAACCATTAGACCAGGTTGTAAATTTTGTTTTTCAACATGCCATTTGGTGCGATTTTGTAAATGATTTAAATAATTAATCTGCCATTTTTTCCATATGGCTTGAACAATTTTGGTGGTTTTTTGCCAATTTGTTAATAAATTGTCTGGTTTGTTCACTATTAGTGGTTCAGGGATTGTATTCAAAATGCGTCCTATCAAAAAATGTGATGGAGTTAAAACATCTAAATTATCCACATCTGAGCTCATCGGAATTAACGGTCTGCTGTTTAAGATGCCTTCGATCTGAATTGTAATAGTCTGGAATTCTTCCAAGGTCAGCTTTCGATCACCAATAGTTCGTCTAAGATGGTATTTAAATGATTTGACACTGGCTTCCCAAAGTCCACCAAAATTCGGGGCTTTGAGAGGAATAAAATTCCAGGCAATGCCTTCTGAGGCTAAATAACAAGCTAAATTTTCCTCTGGCTTTTTAACAAGTTTGTACAATCGTTTTAATTCTAAATGCGCGCCTACGAAATTGGTGGCATTATCCGTGAACAGAGATGAACTTTTACCACGTCTAGAGAAAAATCTTTTTAGCGCCGCGATTAGCGCTTCTGAGGTTAAATCTGTGACAGTCTCTAAATGTACCGCCTTTGTCACAAAGCAGACAAATATAGCTATGTATACTTTGTGGTATACACCCTTTCTTTGTCCTTTAAACTTTACATAAAAGGGTCCACAAAAATCTATTCCTGTGGCATTAAAGGGGAAACTCGGGTTTATTCTTTCCGGAGGGAGATTGCCCATAAGCTGACTTTCCGCAACAGGTTTTTGCTTAAAACATGTAATACAATTGTGGACAATTTTTCGAGCGATACTTCTGCCGTTTAATGGCCAGTATTCTTGGCGTACTAAATGCAATAAATTCTGTGCTCCTACATGCAGATATTTCCTATGGTAGTAATTCATCAAAATTTTTGTAAATTTGTGGTTCGCAGGAAGTAAAATGGGATGTTTTGCATTAAAATTTAAATTCGATTTTTCTAACCGTCCTCCAACTCTTAGAATTCCATTGGAATCTAAAAAGGGTTGGAGGTCCTTTACCTTCCATTTTATAACCCTTTTACCAGCTAAGAGAGCAGATATCTCCATTTTAAATTCATTTGCCTGTATTTGCCGAATGATAAATTCTGTCGCTTTTTTCTGCTCCTGGGGTAACAGGGGGCCTCTGTACCTGTCCTCTGGTTTGCTTCTAGTATTTTTCAAAAATCTGAAAATAAAACTAAAAATATATACAATTTTAGAAAAACTATTTGATCTGTCTAAAACTCTATTTAACAAATCACTTTCTAAAGTCAATACAAAAGTCAATGAAGGGACCGGCAATTTCTGCAATTCTGGAACCTCCACAGCTGTTGGGCAGGGATTATCCTTTAACGACGAAAAGTCATTCAAAAGGAAAGTGGGACCATCCCACCACAGTTTGCTATCTCGAAGAGTTTCAGGATCAACACCTCTAGAAATTATGTCAGCTGGATTTTCTTCTGAAGTTACATGGTGCCATTGATGAGTCGAAGACAGTTCTTGAATAACTGCGACGCGATTCGCTACAAATGTTTTCAAAGTATGTGGTTCGTGTTGAATCCACGCAAGTACTATTGTCGAATCGGTCCACAAATGAACGCTATTCACAGATATTTTTAACGATGATAGCACTCGGTTCACTAATTTTACTAGTAATACTGCTGCACAAAGTTCTAGTCTTGGAATTGTTGTACGCTTCAGAGGCGAGACTCTTGATTTGCTGCAGAGTAACTTCACTGAGACTTCCGATGATGTGCCAGTGGCTTTGACATAAACTACCGCTCCATAGGCCTTTTCGGAGGCGTCCGAGAATCCGTGTATTTCTAGCTGACAAGTACTATCATTCAAAATATAGCGATGGACATCAATACTTTCAACTACTTGAAGGTTTTTTTACAAAATTTTTCCATTCTTGAGCTTCTTTAGCTGAGAGTGGCTCGTCCCAGTCAATCTTTAAAAGCCATAATTTTTGAATTGAATCCATAATTTTAATCTTTGCTCGAACTATAATTGGTCCTAAAAGTCCTAAAGGGTCGAATAATCTAGAAATATGAGATAATATTGATCTCTTAGTGCACTTTGATGAATATATTGAGGGAGAAACAAAAAATTTAAATTTATCAATTTTTGGATTCCAAATGAGACCTAGTGTCTTTACTATTTCTCTTGGTTGATCAAAATGATATTCTTGATCTTCGAACGGCACTGATTTTAACAGTTCTCTTTCATTAGAGGACCATTTACAAAGTTTCATTCCACCAGCTTGTAAAATTTGTATCAACTGGTTTTGTAACTCCTTAGCACTATTTAAATCATTGCTACCTGTGACTAAGTCATCCATGAAGAAATCAGAGAGAGTCACAGCTGAAGCAAGAGGAAAATTATCTTTCTCTTCTACTGCAAGTTGTCTCAAAGCTCTTACTACTAGAAATGGAGCTGAGGCTGTGCCATATGTCACAGTTTTAAGTCTATATTCTTGAAAAGACTCTTCAGGAGAATTACGCCAAACTATTCTTTGTAAATCTGAATCATTATTCGTAACTAAAATTTGTCTATACATTTTAGAAATATCAGCTGTCAGAACATATTTATGTAATCTAAATCTTGATGTTATGTCGAAAATATCATCTTGCAACTTTGGGCCTACCATTAGTATTTGATTTAGAGAAATACCTGTTGATGTCTTAGCCGAGGCATCAAACACTACCCTCAATGCAGTTGTCGAACTATCCTTCAAAACAAAATGATGCGGAAGGTAGTTTGTTTTACCCAACACTTCATTTCTCTCGTAATGTGGAACAAGCTTCATATGACCAAATTTTAAATAAGCGTCCATGAATTCTTTATACATGGTTTTACAATTGGGCAAGCGTTCTAATCGTTTTTCTGTACTTAGAAAACGCTTAATAGCCATATCCTTTGAATATCCCAAAGATTTAGTACACTCTTTGAAAGGTAATTTTACACAAAATCTACCCGATACTCTAGTATAATGTTTTACAAAATGATCTTCACATTGAATTTCTTCCGGTGTGAAAGAACTAACTGAATTCACTTCTTCCAGTTCCCAAAATTTTTTAAAGTTTTCTTCAATATATTCTGAAGGCTTCAATAATCCACAGAATTGCGTGTTTACAGAACTAACTACTGTTCCACTAGCTACATAACCGAATACAGTTTCTTGCAATAAAATACCATGCGAAGGTAAACGAAATTGTCCTGACCTTAAAATTTCAAAAAAATACTCTGTTCCGATAAGCAAGTCAATTTTGGCTGGATTTGTGAATCCTTCATGTGCCAGTTCAATATGCGACGGTAAATTCAAGTCATTTATGTTTATTAGGATATTCGTAGTAATGTCTGCAATATTAGGTACAATTAAACATTCCATACTGGCAGAAAAATTCCTGTTCTTATTTGCAACTTCTATAACTACACTTTTATTTACAGTGACCGATGTATTATTTAATGTTGATACGGGAGCGTATATTCTTTCAGCTCTTAAACCCAATTTTTTCAAAAATCTATAAGATAAAAATTGAGCACTTGATCCATTATCCAAAAGGCAAATGGCAGGAATAAATTCCCCTAACATATTTTTCACATAAACCCGTGCTGTTTGAAGAAGAATATTTTTCCTTTGAGAGATTAAACAGCTTGAAACTGCTTTAGCTTCGACTGCTAAATTATGTTGTGGTTTCTCATTTTCGTTTGGGATAAATAAATTTGATGACTCAATTGGCGAGTCAATTGGCGCGTCAATTGGCGCCGTCGACAGACTTTCTACTCTTTCTCTATGAAGTAGTGTGTTGTGCTTAGCTTTGCATACATTGCACACGTACTTCGAATTGCAATTTACAACTTTATGTTGCGCACTGAAGCAATTAATACACAAATTATGTTTTTTTACAAAGTCAAATCTTTGCAACGAATTTAGTTTTAAAAATGCAGAACACTTAAATATGTAATGATTAATCGATTTACAGCAAGCCCATACGGTACAGATGTGTTTCACGCACCTTTTTCAATTTGGCGATTTTTTTATGTTTGGCGATTTTTTTATTTTTAGCGATTTTTTTTTGGTCTGGCAGCCATGCGATTTGGCGTGATGTTTGTTTTTTGTTGCAACCCTGAATAGGTGTTGTGGTATTGTGTAGTGTTTTTGGAAGTTTAATATACCGGTGTTCGATATTTTTGTTGGCGTTTCATAGTAGCGGTTTAGGATTTCTGTAATGTTTTTGGAAGTTTAATGTCTTCGTGTTTTGATATATCTGCGTATGTTTTAAATAGATGTTGCGGATATGTGTAATGTTTTTGGAAGTTTAATGTCTTCGTTTTTTGATATATTTGCGTATGTTTTAAAGTAGCGGTTGAGCATTTCTGTTTAGGTTTTGAATTTTAATATAGCCGTTTTTAGATATATTTGCGTATGTTTTAAATAAGTGGTTGAGTATTTCTGCTGAGGTTTTGAAGTTTAATACAGCTGTTTTTAGTTTTTTTGCGTGTTTTAAAGTAGCGGTTGAGCATTTCTGTTTAGGTTTTGAATTTTAATACAGCCGTTTTTAGATATATTCGTGTATGTTTTAAAGTAGCTGTTGTGGTTTTGTTACATGTTTTTGAAAGTTTATTATTGCAATTGGTAAGTTTGTTTTGAATTTATTTTTATATTTGAATTGTTATTGATATTTTGTGTATATTTGTTATTTTAAGTGTAAAATGTCCGCGTAGGCCTGTTTTGGCGACAAGTTGGCTACAAAATTTTTTTGACGAGTATCAAAAAAATTTTGTCGCCAAATTGTCACCAAGGGAGGTGCGTGTAATACATCTGTTCCGCACATACTTTATTGTATGATTTCACCATAAGTGATTTCGGTTTTTGGTATTTATCAAAAACTTTCAATTTTGAAGAGACACTACGTGATAAATTATCCAACATTTGGCATCTTTTTTCCAAAAATGCAATTAAATCATCCAACTTCGGAACTTCCGTGGAAGTTATATTTAGCTCGTATTGCTTTCTTGATTCTTTATCGAGTTTAGCCAAAATTATATTTAATAACACAACATCAGATAATTTATTTCTTTCAAGACCCATTGTATTTAGTGCTCTTAAATTTTTGTTAACTATATCTATCAAACTTCGCAGTTCCTTAGAAGATTCATAAGTTATTTTATCAAATTCTAGTATTTGCTTAACATATACATCAACTAACACGCGTTCGTTTGAATATCTTTCATCTAAAGCTCCGAAAAGCGTTTTAAATGTATCATTAACAGTTTGTAAATTCTTGGCTTCGCCGAATGTAAATACTGCAATTTTTGAGTTTCATCTAAATGAGAATTATTGGTAATAATATTATCAAATTGAAACTTAAAACAACTATATTCTTCTATTTTTCCCGAAAATTTAGGAATTACAATTTCGGGAAGTCGAATATTAACGCTATTATTTACATCTTTATTACTATTTGAAATAAATGAACTATTTTGACAGGTAATCAAACTATTAATTTTTACCTGTAATGCTTCGATGCGAAATTCCAAATCCAAAAATTCTTCTTCAATATCCGATATACCTTCTTCGGGATCAACTTTCTCGAAAAACTGTATTCGAATGTAATCCAAACTTGATTGATACTTCAATAAATTTTCTAATTTTATTTTTAACTCAGCAGCTAAAATATCCGATGGGGCTTTTACCTCCTTTTCTTTTAAGTATGTCTCTATTTTAGTAATCTGAGCCTTCAATGTCGATTTTTGTCGATTTAGAACAATGAGTGCCATTTTTTCTCCGGCTACGTGGACCAACTATATGAGCCAAATGTCATACGTTGCACTGGTCCTAAATTTGTTGTATTCGAATGGACTGTAGACTAATTATATCAAAACCATTGTCGACCATACGACACACGAATTAATAATTTTATTTACTTAAACGAATTAAACACAATACTAATGTATGAACAAAATCAATACACGAAACATCAACTATACGATGTGCGAACGAAACAAACTTTTTTATACAACAAACGATTTCAAACAAATTCTAATATCTTTTAGTTTACGATGCCAACATAAGAAATAAAAACTATGATACCTATATTTGTATTATTTCAAAGGCGCGTTTGGCGATTGCCAACATAGCCATTGGCGTCAACACCAAAAGTGAAAGATAACTAAGGTTACAGTAAACTACATTGATACTAAGTAATATAAAGTATATTTCTGAAAATTACAAGAAAATTCAATGTTAGACAATGTACTGAACTAATAATTACTGAACAACATTGATTTGAAAAAAAAAATCTGTTTTTTATTTTTTTTTAAATCGAAGTGAAGAATACCTCTCCCTTGAAGCCAAATTATGCCAACGCATCAGAAAAATGGTTCCGCTGGGGTCGCGGCGGAGTGTTGCTCTATTTAGCGTAGCTCTACATTAAATGCAGCCTGAGTGGGATGCCCTCTGCTCGCTGTCACCATCTGCTTCACCTTCACTCTCATCTGAGACTTTGACATGTTCTTTCAAAACCATTTCAAGAATCTGCTGATTGTCTAAAATACAACTGTCGAGCACTGTGACGTATTGTTAGAACAACTTACACTCTACTGTACTGTACTAGGCAGTGTTCCGCTCTCTTATCCCCCATTTCGTCCCTAGATTTGGTTATGTTTAGACAGACTTTATAAATAAATTGTGTAATCACACGTAATCTATACTTATATATAAAGAGAGAGAGCGATTTTGTACGTGGAGGGTAATCTTCAGAACCACTGTACCTATTTGAAAAATTCTTTCACTGTTTGAAAGGTACATTATTCCAGATGGTCATAGGCTATATATTATGTATATCTGATCAGTAGAAATAAAGTTAGGGGCATAATCCTAACAATCTCCATTGTTACCGCTACTGTCCTCTACCGCTTTTTGTGCCGGAATCTTCAACGATCCTTAGCGTGGTGCTATCTATACTTATATATAAAGAGAGAGAGAGAGCGATTTTGTACGTGGAGGGTAATCTTCAGAACCACTGTACCTATTTGAAAAATTCTTTCACTGTTTGAAAGGTACATTATTCCAGATGGTCATAGGCTATATATTATGTATATCTGATCAGTAGAAATAAAGTTAGGGGCATAATCCTAACAATCTCCATTGTTACCGCTACTGTCCTCTACCGCTTTTTGTGCCGAAGTCTTCAACGATCCTTAGCGTGGTGCTATCTATACTTATATATAAAGAGAGAGAGCGATTTTGTACGTGGAGGGTAATCTTCAGAACCACTGTACCTATTTGAAAAATTCTTTCACTGTTTGAAAGGTACATTATTCCAGATGTTCATAGGCTATATATTATGTATATCTGATCAGTAGAAATAAAGTTAGGGGCATAATCCTAACAATCTCCATTGTTACCGCTACTGTCCTCTACCGCTTTTTGAGCCGAAGTCTTCAACGATCCTTAGCGTGGTGCTATCTATACTTATATATAAAGAGAGAGAGCGATTTTGTACGTGGAGGGTAATCTTCAGAACCACTGTACCTATTTGAAAAATTCTTTCACTGTTTGAAAGGTACATTATTCCAGATGGTCATAGGCTATATATTATGTATATCTGATCAGTAGAAATAAAGGTAGGGGCTTAATACTAACAATCTCCATTGTTTCCGCTACTGTCTTCTACCGCTTTTTGTTCCGAAGATTTCAACGATCCTTATCGTGGTGGTTCGCGGTGGGCTTCTGTTCTGACGCTAACGGTTCAAACCTAGCCGTTCTCAGGCACGCCTTTTTCTTTTAAAAAATTTATTTTAATTATTAACTAACATAAAATTAATTTAAGGTAATATTTAGGTTATTATTAAGGTAAAAAATATTTACAATTTATTGGCTATCAACTGGAAATTTATTGGTATAATATTTTGTTCAACCCGGACAAAGTCGGGACGGGCCGCTAGTATGTAATATTTATGTAACCACACGTTATTATGTATTAAGTTTATTTTAAGAATTATTTCGCTTAATCAGAAAAATTCGTTAATCAGAAAAGGGTCTGGTCCCAATCATTTCGGATTATCGGGACTCCACTGGACATCATGTCTAGCAGTTAATGTGCAAGAGGAATGGAGTGGAATGCTACCCGATATGTGGTAAAGTACACCTAGACGAGCTGATGCTTAAGTAGGAGCCAAACCAGTGTCCGATTATTTCGTTTTATAAAATTAACATATATTTATTCATTTGAATGAAATTAGTATTTTAATATAATTTAGCATATATTTGGAACAATTTAATTCAATTGAAATATTTGATTGAAGTATGAAAAGAAGCAAATATGTTATATTTCATTTTTGACCACAAATATATATTATTATCAGCGCATAGTCATTTTGAGTACTATTTGCTTGGGATGTCTCTTTTTACCAGGAATGGATGAAACGAAACGAAAACAGATTTAAAAAAAAGAATAATAATTCCCGCAGAAATGACGTAAAATGTCAAAATCTGTTTTATAAAAATAAAAGTTATTATTTTTCTTGCCTATTTAAAATATCTGGAATTTTCTTAGTGTTAATATAATATCTATTATGTGTTTACTTATCTTTTTGTGAGTTTTTTATTCTACTTAATTAATTCATGCTGTTTATGAGTCTTTAAATATGTAATTTTATTAATTTGTGAGGCTGTATTGAGATGTTTAGACAACTCAACTCATTACTCCGTATGGCTTAGCAGTTATTGGTTTTACGGGATATAATTTCATGTGATAATGTTGTGATCTTACATGATTTTTACTCGATTTATGTAAATAATAAAATTTTTTTAACGATCTTGTCACCTTTGAGAAATGTCGGCAACAACTCTTCAGGTAAAATTTAAAACTGTCTTATAAGCACACCCCGTCTATTACGGTCATTTGGGCCTTTAAATGTTTGTATTTGTGTTGATCATGATTTAATATCTTTCTGTCTGTAATGTGTGTTTAGTTATATATAGTGTACCATAGTGATCAGAATATCAAGTGAAATCAGGTGTTTTATTAATTTATTATTTACTGGTAGGAAGTTAAACATTTGGACACTTTGAAACAGTAGCATTTTAAGACGTATTAGTTGCTTTATTAATCTAACAATTGTCATCTACGATTTTAAATGTAGCGTATTATTACAATCATCTTCCTACGTAAGCGTTCCTGCTTTAGGTAGGCTGGGATTTATTGGTGAATCAGTTACTCTTTTGACTAACGTTTATGGATTGTCATATTTCTCTCGTATGATTCGAATGTTTTCATAGTATTAATGAGAGGTAAGATTCTAAGAAACATTGCTTGAAGTATGTGAAAAAAAATCGTTTGTGCGTTTTGATGCCAGGTGCGTAATTGTAGTATATTTTATTGATTGAGTTGTTCCTTTTTTTACAGTAAATGAGATTAAAACTATTAAAATGTGAGAACAATAGTCTTGTTGATGTCTACACATATTAGTATTTTTCTCATCGTGTATATATGTGGAAATATTTGCACAATTCATCTTATTTATTGATTCGTTCCTGTGAGAAATTTATAAACTTGATATTGAAAGAAAAATCCAGTGCTTTTCCATAATTGTCATAGAGAAATTTTGTAAAATTTTAACATTGAGAGGTTTATTCTTAACTTTTAATATTTCTGTTGCTACAATAGGTTAGAAAATGTTACATATTTAGGATAAATTGCTGGAGTAGCTGAAAACATTTTTACATGTGGTCCTAAAAAAACTGTTGACTGCTATTAATAATTGTTTAATTTCCTTCAGAAATGAAAATTGATCTTTTTGAATGTATAACAACACCATGTTCTAGCTCCTTTGGATTTTTATAGCTCTCTAGCTACATAGATCCCACTTATGTATGCTTTAAAATAAAGTTTATAAAACTATGCTACGTTGTAGAAAATTAAGCAATTTGCTACAGGCATTCATTCTGGGGTATTTTTTACAGTAGATCAAGATTAGCCTTGGCTTTTTTATAATGAAAAAATTGGCAACGGGTTTTTGGACTTCAACAGAAAAAGAATGTGAATTCAGATATAAATGCGAGATGTAAATGTAAGCTAGCAAAAATTATACTTTAATAATAGATTTTATTTTGAGAAAATGGAGTACCGACTGAATGAATTAATATTCAGGTAGAGTCTCATAACATGGTGACATGGACATGATAATTGTGACGTTTATTTATTTTTCACTGAATTGAATATGGATTTACTTATTCACCAACATAAGCCAGTTAGGGCTAGCTTCACAAAAACATATAATTACTAGAAGAAATGTTAAAAGAAGAAAATCCTAAGGATCAAAACATAAGATTGTTTTTTGCAAATTTAAAATGAATTCATTTAAGATTAGTTGAATTAGATAACAAAATATTTGATGCATTTTAAGATGTGGAATCTGAAAAATATGAAGCAGAATATGTTGCGACTGAAGAATATAATGAAAGAATGATTAGAGTGTGAGTTAATGTAGATATTTCTTTACAAAAAATTTTAGATGCTTAGAGAAGCAGTTCTGTCTGCTCATCACCTTCGAAAAAGAAGAAACGGATGAAATTATCAAAAATGGGGGTGGGGGGGTCCCAAAGGTCAATTTTTTCAGTTTTTAGTGTTTATATCGAAAACGGTGCGTCGCACAGAAAATTGTCACATACAAAAATTAAAGCTGATAAAATTCCCTTTCAAATGGTATATCAATGTTTGTAACTAAGTGTTACCGTTTTCGAGATATGAGCCGTTGAATATGAAAGTTTACAAAAAAAGTGGTAGCGCTTCAAGTATCTCGTCAAACTTCCTCTTCTAACCCTTTCCCCTTCCATTTCTCAGAAAACTCGTGATAGAAAAAGTTGTAGAGTGAAAATTTTCCTTCAAAAATGTATAGATTTATTCTAATTTATCTTTACCCAGTAAATAGTTAGAGCATTTTGAAGTTTACGGGTACTTTTCAACATTTTGCTAGTAAAATGCTCGTCACTCAAGTTTCGTTTCCAAGGTCTGTAACTCTCTTAATCACTTTGTATGCTGTTTAATTAGATACGTATAGTATTTATAACTTGCATAAATAATAAATTATGTATACCTGTACGTATAATGTATATCTCATATTATACAGAAGAACACATGTAGTACAAAGGAGGAAGTAAGAAAACAAACCAAAATGTATAAAAGTTGTTCATATAATCAAAAAATGGTTATCAAAAGTAGGTTCAAACAACAAGTACTTACATTAAATAGATTATATATAATTTATTTCATCAACTGCTTTCCTATATATTAAAAGCTGTCAATCTGATACATCGGAAAAAGTTTCAAACAAGTCAAAGTCTTCACTATCATTTTAGCTTCTGTAGAATGTCCGAAATTTTAATTAATTTCCCACAAAGGTGGCATCCCACTATAATGCCACGATCAAAGTCACTAAGCTCTTTTGACTTACTCATCGTCTCACAAACGCATAAATATGACCTGACAAACCACTACCAATAGTTTCAGGAGTTTCAGGAAGAGTAGTGGTAACTACAGTACATGGTCCAGACCCTCCACTGTAAACTACCAATACTTTTATAGCTTTCGGTTATGCATCAAATTACGTCACCTGCTAGATCCATTTCTTTAGGGGGGTGTCCGGATACTTTTGGCCAGAAAGTGTACAACGTATTATTGAATATTAATGAATTATATAAATTATTAAATTTACTTAATGGGGTCAGTACGAGCAAAGAAAAAGGAAAGGTACCTGTGGTGATTGAGATCATACTCATTTGGCGGGGCTTGGAACATGAGCAGGAACATTCATTCTTCAGCTCCAGCAATGTCTCCTGGTGAAGATTTGGAGTCATAAAAAACTTTAGCGACGTTTGTTGTTTCATTGGCATACCGATGGAAACATTGTACTATTGCTGCTTTGCTTTTACCATAAATCGCTGACGTAGTGTCACACCCTGAGAAACTATGGATGAAGAGAATGTACTGGCTGAATGATAAGACCTGAAGATGTTGTGAAGAGTAGAGCCTGTTTTCTGTGTTGCCCCGTCCGGCCTTCATGAAAAACACATTCGTGTCTCATGGGGGTAAGTGCCACAAGTTAGACAAGCAGGTCTGTCTTCACCTACTATCACCATAGTTGAATGAGAGGTGTTTTGCCACCCCCCTCTGACAATACTGCAGTCAGCATCTCCTTTGGCTATAGTAGACTGTATTGTATACCTCTTGCACCCAAGGCCTGAACTAACATAGTAATGAGCTTGGTTTTGCTCTTTTCATTGGAAAGGAAGTTTTCCTGATGAACAGTAGCCACTACTACTAGAGATGAATATTTAGGTTTGTTAGTCCAACATTCATCAAAGAACACACCAAAGCAAGTGAATATAGGGGATGTGGTTCTAGTTGAATGCGACAATACAAAGCGACTAGATTGGTCAATGGTATGGATCTTGGAAAGATTTACTGGAAAAGATATCTTTACAAGAGTTGTTAAAGTTAAAACAATAGTTGGGGAACTTACCTGTCCAGTGCAACACTTGTATCCCTTAGAAGTATCAAAAAACGACAATATAATCAAAAGATCCCCCCCCCCCCCCCCAAAAAAAAAAAAAGAAAAATAATTGATTCTGTTTCTGATGTCCCCGGTAATAACATTGCTTCTATTAGAACTAAAATGACACATTTTCAGGACTCATAGGAACTCATTTTCTCTAAATATTGGTTTTATTGTCAAAGCCAGTTGTAGAAGGAAAATTATAATTTTAATTTAACTATTTTAAGTTCTTTAAAATCTGTTTTCTTATAGCACAGCACCTTAAATGAAAGATCTAATTTTTAACCTTATTTGATTCTCATTTATAAAATTACTGATAAGTTTGATTTTTTTTTCTAGAAAGCTATTGATTTGGTGACAAGAGCTACTGAAGAAGATAAAAAAAAGAATTATGAAGAAGCATTCAGATTGTATGAGCATGGTGTAGAATATTTTCTCCATGCAATAAAATGTAAGCTTTATATATATATATATATATATATTTTTTTTTTTACCAATTGATGTCTTTACCTTACTTTTGATTTTTTAATATTGCTAAGCTTTAAAATGTTATTGGTTGTAGGACTCCTGAAAGTAGTTTGTGATATGTAAATATATTTTTACCTATGTCAATTTTGGGTAAATTTATGGGAAACTTCTCATTTTATATTCATCAAGTTTTATTTTAATTTTTGATAAAAAATATTTAGTTGAATGTTAGTTATTACTTCAATATTCATTATGAATAAAGACTTGTTTTTTATTGTGCAAATGTAATTTGTCTAATGCAGAACAAAGACACAAGGCCAGTTAATTTTTTATAACTAGGCAATATTTTTTATCCAAATTATCACATTCAGTTTTTAATGTATTGGCTTGTAAAAATAATTACCTGCTGAAGTGGTAACATTGAGTGTATTGTGAAAGTTTAGATGATTGGTGAATATTGAATAAAAATTAATTTTGTTTGTTAACTTTAAAAAACCAAATTTTTACTAAATGTATCATAAAAATTCCTTGCTTGAAATAATGTATTGATTACTTTCTTTTTATAGTAAGAAATAAAACTTTCTCTGTAGAAAGATTGTGATGTTCTATCTGCTCCTAACAGAATTTTTGTCCCCTTTTTAATTGTGGGATAGATTACTAAAGTGAAAATTTCTGTCTTCAAAATCTACTTAATTCTAACCGTTTTGAGGAAATCAAGGGATTATTTATTTCAAATATAAGGATTTGAGTGAAAATAATTTTTGTTATACATAAACTTCAAAACTAGTTTACCTTGGTGATATGCTTTTAGACAATAACTAAATTTTATTGCCATTAAACTTTATTAAAGTCAGTCATATATGGTTGCTAAAATACTTAATTTTTGAAACTTCGATCGCTAATCTCTTAAATTCACATAATTATGTAGATCTTAAGACTGATTTATTATAGTTTTTTTATGCTTAAAATGTCCAAAATATTATTGTAAAAAAATGAGGTAAATAAACAAAAATACTTTGTCATCAATAGTCACGAATAATCTGAAAGTTCTAAATAAAACACATGTGATAGCATGAAAGTTTTTTGTTAGACTTTTCTTACTTGACTTGAATGAATTCTTTTGATTTTTTCCCTCATCTATATGAAGAATAACCTCTTGAAAGGTGCATTTTTTAACTTGAAATTGAATGAAACATGAAAAAAAAAAATACTGTTCTATGATCTTTTTCATATAATTGCAAAGCATGTTTTTTCTCTTCATCTGTAAGTTTTATATATTTTTTTTTCAGAGGTATATGTGCTGTTTAGGTATGGATTTGCCATTATTGGTCTTCAAAAATTTAATAATTTTTATTTTCATGAGAATTTTTTCTAAATTTTCTTGCAGTTCTTTCCAAACATAAGCCGCATCAAGAATAGTGCTTTGGTGCTTTGTATTTTATCAAGAGTTATTAATGCTGACTTCCAAATACTTCCTAGCAATTCTTACTTTTTTCTCTCTCTCTTTTGTTAGATACCTCTGTTGTACATCAAAAACAATTTCTTGAAGTGTCATATATTCTTAAACAGTTACCAGTTTTGAACTTAAATTTCTAAATAGTAAGTTAGAGTATATTTCATTATGGAATAAGCACTGAAAATTCAGTCTTGTAAGCTGATCTTTCTTTGATGTATCACATGTATATAATAAAAATTGAAGCATAACTTTCAGGATCCATTTATTGTTCCTTTCTATTCCGGGAACAAAAGAATATGTCATATTCTTTTAGGGTTTAGAAAATAAATCTCTGTTAGTTGAGCTTCAAAAAGCAACCATTTGCTTCATTATGTTGTCAGAAGTATTTTGTGCTTAAATAATTTGAATTTTCTAAGCTATTTGTACCATTAGATTACCATATTACTTGTAAAAGTCATGTTATATGCAGAGGATAATTCTTTTTTAAACCTGCCACATTTTAAAGCTTTATATATCCATTTCTTTCTAATATTTAAGGCAGCCATATATCATTGAACTAAGTCTGTGATTTAAAACAAAATTTATTCATTAAGTTGTAAAAAGTTTCTTGTGATCAATTAATTTTATTAATCATGAAAATGGAAATTATAGGGCATTATGTTATTATTTATGTTCACTTACAAGTAAAAAACTACATTTTTGTGAATCGAAAAAAATGGGAAATGAGCTTTTTATATTATAAAATGAATCAGAAGTTTCATTAGTGTACTTTATCAGTGATGTTTTTCAGCAGTGCCATTTAGTGATGTTTTTTATGCTTAATGTTACAATTGATACCTTAAATTTCTGAATCAGATAACTGTTTCTTTTATAAAAATAATTTCATTCTGAAAACCATGTATGGTTTTATTTGCATATTCTTTTCCAATCTTGGTGCCCCTTATTGAATAGAAATATGAATTGAATTTGCTATCTTTAAATGTTCGCATTTGTATTTTTATTTATTAATTTAATTTGGAAATGGGCTTAGTTCTACTGATTTATTAAATCTGAAATTAATATTTGGGTTAATATGTTCTATTTAATTTATGATAATTTTCTAATTTCTTCTTTCAGATGAAGCTCAGAGTGATAGAGCAAAGGAGAGCATTCGGGCAAAATGTGCTCAGTACTTAGAAAGAGCAGAGAAACTTAAGAAATATCTCAGGGAAAAGGGAAAATCGAAGAAACCTGTCAAAGATTCTGATGGTGGCACTAATTCGTGAGTTATAATAGTATTATTTTTTACCTTAATGTATAAATTTTAAAAGTTAAGAAGTGTATTAATTAATCTAAGTAATTTTCATTATAAAACAGGCTATTTCTTTCAAAATTGCCTCTCTGACTTTTGCTGTAGTGCTCTTTTATAAATATGTACCCTAAATTTTTATTTATTTCTTCTTTTTGTGTGTGTGTGTGTTCTTGATGAAATGCTTAGTGAGAATCATTTTCTCGCCAAAAAAATAATCCTTAATACAGATAAAAAAAAGAACTGTTGTTATGCTTTTAATAAGGATTTTATAAAATATTTCAATTCATAATGCAGATATGCTTATTGAATAATTTAGTTATTCATTTCTCTTAAATTCTGTTTAAAAATCAGTTTAATAAAATGTATTTGATCTTTTACGGACTTAAAAATTGTAAAATGTAATTTATAAAAAATATCTGAGGAAATTTTATTGTTATTAGTGTATATATGATAAGCTAGCTTTAAATATTGGGGTTTTTACTCCATAAAAATTCATAAAAGTAGTAAAATAAAAGATAGGTTCAAAAATTCTTGAAAGAGTGCTAAAGATTAAAAAAAAAAAAATTCTGGAAAATTGCTGTTGAATATAGGAATATTCATGAATTTTATTACATATGAAATCAAAATATTTTGCTATTTTTGCCTTTGAACCATAAGGTGCTATTATTTTCAGAATATAAAACAGGATGTAATGTGGTCTGTATTATTTATATTTTGTTATTTAAAGTTACTGGTAGCAAAATTAATCCACTTTCACTACCTCATGTGTATAAAATTTAATCCAAACTTAAAAAAATTGAATAATATATTGTTGAAAAATATGGATATTTTTCCTTTTTTTCCCTAAGAGGATTTTTACCTTTTTTATTATTTTGTTAAAATATTTTTAATATACGTCTGACTGAGAAGCTAGATTGCTTTGATCATTAAATTTTAGTTTTGAATTCATACCTATATCATTTTCAGTTTATGTTTGTAAATTTAATCTGTAGGAAAAGAGAGAATGAAAGCAGTGACAGTGATGAAGACCCAGACAAGAAAAAACTTCTAAATCAATTGGAAGGTAGTATTTTTAAACATTATTTCTCCATATTGAAAGTACACGAAATATATATATATATATATATATTTTGAACAAAATGATATTTTATTTGAATATGTGTCTATTTAGCTTTCATGTTATGCTTTTTAAAGTTGGTGAAATAATTGTTTTGTCAGAAGGGGGAAAATGACTTATTATATCTGAACAATGGAAATACTTACAATATAATGTATATAATCATATGCTTTTACTTATTATAGTAAGTTTATTTATGTAGGTATTTTTGTTAATATGACCTCCTGTCTGTAATTGATTGATAGTTATCAAAAAAGTTTTGTTAAAAATTTAGATGTTAATGGTTAGTTTGTCAGTGGGCATTTTTAGAAAAAAAAAAAAAAAAAAAAAAAAAAAAAAAAAAAAAAAAAAAACATAAATACTCATTTTAAGTTTAAAAAATTTCTCTAAAAGAAAACAGTAAATTACATCATTGAGTTTAAAATCTTAGACCTTGCCAAAAATCAGAGCTGTTTCTTGTGAGAGATTCTTTTTTAAAAAAGCTGAAGTATGATTTCTCTGAAATTTGTAGCAGATTAAAGAATCATGTCTGAATGTTATTTATATTTGATGATTGTTGGGAATTATGATATGTGATTAAAAAAAAAAATCATTTAATATAAGTGGAAAAAAAAAACCAGAATACCAAGAAACCCCCAAACATTGACTACCTTTCGCAAAATCCTTCAAAAATGTGAACCATTGATGCTAGAATAAAGTGATATTTGTTCCTGGTTGAAAATATGAAAGTTTTGGTATTGATACAGTAGAACCTCAATATAATCGAATTCCTTGATAAATCAGAGTTTTTCCATTCCCTTTGAACCTGTCTAACACTATAAATTGAACCTCAGTGTATCAAAATCCTCAATAATTAGTTTTCTCGTTCCCCTTGAGGTTCGATATATCAGGGTTCTACTGTATCACTATTATTGTATGATAGCCATTGGAACAATTTGAAATCAAAACTTAGTATTTACAGTGGAGGAGATATGATACATGTCATCCATTGAATCTATTATGTGATTTTTTTCTTTTTCTGGTGATATAATACTGATGATATTCGTGCAAACAGAGGTTGATTAGAATATAATTTGAAATCATTTATAAGCTTAACTAACAGAAACATGTAAATTCTGCAAGATTTAACACTGTACTATTCAATAACTGTTGTTCTGTGAACAATAATGTAAACTACTGGCATAAACCATGTAGAGAATATTTTTTAAGAATAAGAATAGAAGATTTAAAAGCACAATATTTCTTTAAAATGAAGCCAGCAGTTCAAGAGGAATGGGTAAACCATACTTTAACTATCTGCAAAACTAGCCAAATCTAGAAGAAGATTCATTTGTTTTTTAAAAGCAAAATTAAATTTAATGAAGTATAAAAATAAAAGAAATAGGATTTTTGTTGAATGGAGTTGTAAGTGAAAGATCAGTTTTATAAATTTCTTTTGTTTTGTAATTTGTAGTTATATATTTATTCTATGAATATTCTATCAATTTTTGATGAAAATTATAAAAAGGAGTAAATGTTTATTTCTGTAAAATCTAAAATGTTTTACATATTTTGTATTTCATGATCATTTTATAAATGAACTGGTATTCAATTATTTATGTGGGCTGATGATTGTTATCATAAATGTGGAGTAAATTACTAATATCTCAAGACACGTAGAGGTTTCATAAAGAATTTCAAAGTACAGTGATTTCCACTTATAAGAATCATGTTTGTTATTACTGTTTTTGATTCTTATAACCGAAATTTAGGTTTTTGGACAGGAACACACACACCTATATATACATATATTAGATAATTTACCATAAAATACTCTTTAATTTACACTAACTATCTTTTATTAAAATTATTTTTTATAGTTTTAAAAATAAAACTTAATTTTTTGACCTATAAGTAGATACACATGATTATAGTAAGAGAAGAAAAAAATACAATATTTGTTACAAGTTACAGCATACCTGCTTAACAGTTTTAACGTTTCAACTACAGGAAGGGAGCAAGAAAAAGTTTTCTACGGTAGTTTGACGTAATGAAGTTTTCAGAAGGCTGTTTATACCTCTTTCAATACTAATAGTCTCAGACGAAGATTTACTTGGACGGGTAAAGTTGCCCACGGTTCAAGCTAATAGGACAGTGTTGTGGTAAAGCGTTTAAGGGGAAACTATTATGTTATGTCTAATAAAGAAAGGGGTGAATTTTACGACTATATTCCATCCCATCTTATCAATTTTTCTTTAAAAAAAAAAAGAAAGAACTTTGTGCCTTTTGAGGTTTAAGTAGCTTTTTTGGAAAAATGAAAGGAAAGCGAAGAGTGTAAACTGATTCTTAAAACCGGTGGATTGATTCTTTAAAGCGAAAATTTTAACATGGAAATAATTAATTTGTTTTTGTTTTCGCGATATTGATTCTTATAAACGGTTGATTCTTATAACCAGTGATCACTATAAGCGGTGGTTACTGTAATTTTTTATATATATTTCAGGTGCAATTGTAATTGAAAAACCTAACATAAAATGGTCTGATGTTGCGGGCTTAGAAGGAGCCAAAGAGGCTCTGAAAGAAGCAGTTATTCTACCAATCAAATTTCCCCATTTATTTACTGGGAAAAGAAAACCATGGAAAGGAATATTATTATTTGGAGTAAGTTATTATTTTCATGAGTACATTTAAGTTTTTAAGGATCTGTAACCAATGTGTAACTCAGAATTTTTTTTTAGCCCCCAGGAACTGGAAAATCTTTTCTTGCTAAAGCTGTGGCTACAGAAGCAAATAATTCTACATTTTTCTCAGTGTCTTCTTCAAATTTGGTTTCTAAATGGCTTGGTGAAAGTGAAAAGTAATTTTTATTTTTTATGAACTTGATAAAAAAAGTCATGGAGTTTCTGTAGTTTGTAACAAATTTTGAAAAACCTTTGCATTATTATTTTAAAAAGACTTTTCTCTTACAAAATTCTTGAGTTTATATATGAAGTTCTATGTCTGATAATGTAGTTTTAGCTAATGATTTTGTTTTTCATTATTTTGTCTGTCTTGGATTTGTCTCTTTCGGTAGTTTATTTCTTTAAGTCAAAATTGTTTAAATGTTTTACATTTCAGAAAGTAATTGTATTCTATTCATTTACAATAACTGTCATTTTTTTCTCCTATTTCGAACTAAATTTTAATGACAAATGTTGTAGCTTTTAGTTGTAACCTTTGCCTTAGGCAGCTATACTCTACTCACTAATAAAAATGAAGGTATTTATAAAATTGCTATTTTTAAATTTTAGGCAATTTTTAAAGCAAAATGAAATAAAATAAAAGATTAATATTGAAATCCTCCAAAGCTTCTTTCTGAGATTGAATTTGTTTATAATCTAATACAGGGGTTTCCAACTTACAAGTGTCCAAGGGCCGCAATCGAAAACACCTGTCTAGTGGCGGGCCACAATTTAATCAGGACCATAGCCAGGACTTTTTTTCTTGAGGGAGGGGGAATTTGGAGGATTTGTGTGTAGTATGTACTATGAAATTTTTAAAAATTCGAGGACGAACCTCCAACAACGACCTTGATTATAACTGGCCAACTTTCGTTAAAATTACTCAGATACACACAAAAAAAGTCAAATAAGAAGTAAGAGGGGTATGAAATAGAACATGAGTGGACACCCTACTTTTCATGGAATTTGAGGAAAATCAATCTTTTTTGTAAATTAACAGCATTTGAAAACAATATAGATTTTTACAAAAACATTTTTCGTTAACTAAGAATATCTAAATTGATGCTGCAAATTATTTTCCTAGAAGTCTTCGCGGGCCACAAAAAAAGGCGCCGCGGGCCGCCATTTGGAAACCCCTGATCTAATACCTCAATCAGAAATCATTTGCATGTATAAGGTCTCATATTTTGAGGGATGCAGAGGAATTCTGGAATTACATTTTTTTTCTCCGAATAGCTTAATTATGTAGGCTAACTCCCCTTCTGAATATACCAATAGTATGTTCTGCAAAATATTATAAAGAAAATTCCCATTCATATAGTTTATGATAACAAGGATAATGACATAAACCAGATTTACCAGTTATGAGTTTTTGTCAGTAGAATCTGATATTATTCATGATAGTATATGATTAAAAGTTCATTCACTAAATTATCTTGATTTTATACAAATTTTGTTGTAGGAGGTTTATTTAACTATATCTATTGATATAGGATGATTAACTGATTCAATAATTAAATAAATAAATTATAACTAAGTTGTTTAGATGGAAAATGTCTAAAAATTAATTTGACAGTATTGATCTGTATTTAATACTTGTTTCTAGATCTATTTGTTTAGAGTTGAAACTGAAATGAAACCAGCCAAAATCTAAACTTTGGAGCTTTTAGAAAAACATAACTTCTGAAAATCCACATTAAAGGGATGGCTACGTGTTTCATAAATTCATCATCAGTCTGTGGAGACTTAGGTGTGATTGTCTTTATGAACAGTCCATAAATGTGAGGATTATCAAAACTCTTTGATATAAATAGGGGAGATTTTTTTCAAACAGTTTTGATGACATTTGTGTTTGTGAATTGTTCATAGTGACTATCACTTTTAATGCTTCTCACCTAATGAGGAACTGTTAATTAGTTTGGAGGATGTTTCCATCCCTTTACTTTATTATAGATTTTAAGATTTTCTTTGTTTCTATTTGTGTGTTCCTAAAGTTTCCTGTAAGTTATTTGTTGCTTATAGTTTTAAGTCTATATAATTTTTAATACTATTTGAAATTAATTTGTAGCTTTAGCTCTAGTTTTTGAGTTTTTTATACCTATTTAATTTTCCACTTTAGATTAGTAAAAAATTTGTTTGAGATGGCAAGACAGCAAAAGCCTAGTATTATTTTTATTGATGAGATAGACTCTTTGTGCAGCTCTCGTTCAGATAATGAGTCAGAGTCTGCGAGAAGAATAAAAACTGAATTTCTGGTACAGATGCAAGGTATGTTTATTTGTTTTTAACTTGCATGAAAAATGAAATATTCTTTCTAAGTACTACTTGAAGAAAAGGACAGTATTGTTTGGTGATTTTTATTTTCATTACTGTGGTATATTTCTTATTTGTTCCTGATGTGCTAATTAGTAATTATTTATTCTGTTCATTAGTAAAATGAATACTTATGAATAAAATAAACAGTTTATTGAGTAAAGAAACTAAGAATAGTAATCATAAAGAACCATAAACATTTTCATAGAAGTCATTTATATAAAAGCAAAATAAAACACTAAAATAAATTGTTCAAGTTATGATTTAAAATAATGAAAATTTCTGTTAAATATGTAAAAAAATTTGCTTTTAATTTGTTAGCCTAGTTCTGAATTCCTTTTAATTTAGTTTCTTAAAAATATATTTTTCCTTTTTATGATTTATGTATTCTCTGGTAGGAAGATCTTCAAAATCAGGAGTAAATATTAAAAACCTGACAGCTGCTTTATTGCATTGAGTTGCTGCAAAGAGCTTTGACATAAAATTTTCTATATTCCTCAAGTTTCTTATAACTGCTATTTATTTGCTTAAGGAATTGGTAGAGTAATTTTTCTCTCTTAGGTAATGCAAATTGTTAGATGTTAAATGCAAATTGTTAGGGCAAGGTAATAAAGTGCTGGGTCAAAGTAGTGCCTTTAGGTCATGCTGATGACAGATAAAAGTAATCTTTGAAGTTGCAATAGTTTGTCAATTTTCACCTATTTTTTAAAAAAAATGACTGTTTGGTTTTTGATAGTTTTTTTCCCCCCATGACTTTGTTTATTATAATGCAAGTATCTTTTGAACCTAGGCTATAGCAAATTGAACTCAATATATTTTGGTCAGGAAATCCTCCCGAGATTTCAAATCTAATAATTTTAAAATTTTAATTGAGTTGAAAAGTTTTTTTCTTACACTAAAAAACATAAAGTTAATCTAATGCCTCAAATAGGAATTATATTAAAGATATGATTTGAAATTGCGTCTCAGAAATCAGGGTGCTGAATTATGAGTTTATTTTGGTTTGTTGAAGTTGACAAGGGAGACTTTACATTCAACCCCCCCCCCCCCCCCCCCCAATATATATGTATATACAGTGCTTGATTTCTAGAAATAGAGGAGCCGGAACTGTAACCTTCCGGTGGGTGTGGGGGTGTTCCAAATTTTATATATATATATATATACAGTGGAATCTCGATCGATCGTTTTCGGATCCATCATTTTTCCGTATGTGTTGTTCATTTTATCCAGTCCCAACGATTATATTGCTTTGTTATGTTTCCGCATTTATCGTTTTCCCGCATTTATCGTTCATTTCAATCGGTCCTTTGAAAAACGATAGATCAAGATTCCACTGTATATATATATATATATATATATATATATATATATATATATATGTGATAATATTACTAACTATCTCTAATCGCCCATTCTGTACTTCATCTCTGCCATGGTAACCCATCTTGACGTAAACGCTCCACCTTCTACATACTAACTTCCTCCGCCAATTCTGGCAACCTCTTTCTCCTAATGCTATTTTGGCGCTTTTTAGCGAGAGACGCGAGCTGGCTCTGAACTGAGTAAGATGTGTTGATCGTTACGTCGAATAAACTACATTCATTAATTATGATTTGGAATCTTTGATACGGCCTCGATTGCAGTATTTTAACGAGATGACCATTCGGGTCATCATATATATATATATATATATAAATAAAAGGCCAGGCCCACTTACTAACAACAGAGTAATATGTGATTAAACAAATGTTTTTAACTGTCATAATTTTTTTTTCCTAAAGAGAGGTATCGGAATGGTGCTCCGGCGCGTTCCGCCTCAAATCATGCCCTGTATATATATATATATATTGTTGCATACTATTTAGAAAATTTATTGTTAGGAAGAATTACCATATGTTAACAAATTCATTTGGGGAATTGCTTGGTATTTGTATTAAATGTTAGGAAAATTAAGGAATAACAAATATATACCACCCATCTCAACACTATCTCTTTGTGCTCATATATTCAATCTAACATTTGCACCTCTTATTGATTCAAATATAAGTTTTTAAGGCCGAGCATTCTACTATTTGCTCTCTTAAAAAATAAAAATTGATTATTTATCATTTTTTAAAAAAAGTTAAAATATGATATTAGAAATTCAAAAGACCTTTATTTTAATTTGTGTGTTATAATTGTTTTTACAATTGGTATTCCATTTTGGTTCATTTTCTTTTCGCATGTTTGTTACATTGTCTTTAATTCTAATTCACTTCTCATTTGTAATTAAGTTTGTATATATTTTATTGAAGGTTATGATTGCTGTGTAACTGATAATTTGAGGCAAAGTATGTTTAATTTGATGTTAATTTACTTACATCTATTAAACATTATTGATGTTTACTGAGTTGTTCAATATTTGAAAGTATTTGTGTGGGGTAAGTTATGGTGCTTATATCTATTAAAGTATGCTTTTAAAAAAAAGTTAGGTAAGAAAATTATTAGGTGAAAAATTTTAAATTTAAGGATCATGTTTTTTATAAAACTAGCCGCTGCACGACCAGCATGGTCGCTTTTAGTTTTATATTTTCTTTTGTAAAACACCTCAACTGAAAGTAACATGTAAGAAATATTACCATTACCTGTCATAAATATAAGTTGTTAAGGGGTAGTGGCAGCTCAGCCAAAAAATTTATAATCATTACTAAATTCACTATAAGGCTGATTTTAAAACATTGTGATTAAAAAATGTGAATTTCCATTACTTCAGAACAGAGTGAAAGATAAGACTGAGAAACCAAAGACCAATGATTTTAAAAATTACATCCCTCTCTGTATGTACTAATTTTCAAAATTGAGATATCTACACTTTATCACTACATCAAATAGGAAATTGTTGGGGAAAATTTTCACATAAAAAAATGGAGTAAAATTTCAGCAAGTATTAAATATAGTGTGGATTACATCACTCTCTGTATGTACTATTGTTCACAATTCAGATATCTCCACCTAATCATATCAAATAATAAATTGTTGGGAAAATTTCTTCACTTATAAAATGGAGTAAAATTTCAGCAAGTACTAAAATATAGTGTAAATCAGTGTTCCCCAACCTTTTAATCGCCGCGGACCGGTCAACGTTTGATAATTTTACCGCGGCCCGCTGAGGGGGGGGCCATGATTGCAATTTTAATTCATAATTTTGAAATGTTTAATAAACAATAAAATAATTTAAAATAGTTAAAAGATTTTTTCTGTTACAAAGGTAACTGATAATTTGAGATAATTAGCACAAACCTGACAAAGTCGCACTAACCCGAGAGAAATACACCACCGAGATAAAAACAAAAATACATTCTCTAAAGATAATGCCAAAATTTGAAACAATAAAACAGTTCAATGTGTGGGTGAAATAAGTAATGGAAACCATGTGTGATTACTATGGACTTTTGAAAAGCATGAATATTTTTTTCAAAATGACGTTTTGCCTTTATAGACATTACATTAATATTTTTCAAAATAAGTGTGATTTGTTTATTTTAACTAAGGTCCGTCAATTAAAAATTGTTTTTCTTTTATTTCAATGTGTATTATAAGAATATGCTACTGTAAAATTAATATGATGAATACTGTAAAATTAATATGATGAAATTCCACAAAATCAGTTGTTCTGTTATGGCATCTAAAAATTAGAAATACTTAGAATATGCAAGTTTTCTGTCAAAATATCATATTTTGAATATTTTATTTACAGAAAATATACATTATTTTAATGTACTATAAGAGAAATTAACAAAAAATACAAAAATAATCACTTTTTCATAAAAATATCCATTTTGATACCCCTTTGCGGCACTTGAAAATATTTCAGTAGAGCAAAAAGATTTTATATTCTTAATTTTAATTTTAAAAGACAACTTTTGGAAACTAGAGCATATTGAAATTCAGAAAAAAAATTTTTTCGTTCCACCGTGATGTCCGAGTGTCTTTTAAGTGCCTCGTCCTTAAGTGCCTTTATGTGTACTATTTTTATGAAGTAAAACGTATTATATAATCAGTTTAGCAGGTCTCTTGACTAAAAGGAATGTTTAAATTACATATTTTGCTACTTTTTTGTACTACAAGTGTATTCAATTTCAAAATAATTGTGAAATTTTTTCAAAAATTTAATAAAAACCAAAAGTTTGCCCTTCTTGCGCGAACTGAAAACATGCACCAATTACGCTAATATTTAATTTCCGTCTTTATTTTGCTAAAACGCAACTTTTTAAAACTAGAGCATATTGAAATTCAAAAAAAAGTTTTTTTTCGTTCCACCCTACTCTATATTATAGAGAAAAATGTGAGGGGGTCCATGAAGAAAATCATTCTTTTAAAAGGGGTCTATGCAGGAAAAAGGTTGGGAACCCCTGATCTAGACAGTTAAAACTTAAAATTTTTTTTCACCATGAACACATTTAAGGTAATTATAACATTCTGAATATAAGGACCTGAAACCACTACAAATAATAATTGGAAATTATCTACAAAAGATCATTTTGATAGAAAATCAGAGTGAAAATCTTTTCTTTCAACTAGATAAAAATTCAGTTCTATATTTTGTTTGTGAAATATATTTGTCTCTACTTTTCTTTTATACTTTAATGCTTTTGTAAGCACCTTCTCTTAACATTGCTGTAAAGATCTTTTTATTTGTAAAAGTAAAATATCTTGTAAATTGAAACTAAGCCAATTGGTTCATGTCCATGTATTAGGATAGTCTTTTCTATCCTTATTAAAAACATTCAGCAACACTTTTCACTGTGCATTTAACACTATTCTACTAATTTTATATTGAACAGCAACAGCTATACTTGTGAATTCTAAAAAAATATGTAATGTTTGTTTATATTGATTATATCTCTTAAAGATAATATGTTCTGACCAGTATTGTTTATTCCATTTTTTTTTCCTAAAGAAAATAAATTTAAAACCTTTACTTAATCATTTTGCAGTCACTGAAATAGATGGTTTTTGTAACTATTTACTTTCCAGATGTATTCTACAGATTTTGTTTTCTAATTTGGGTTTAAATATATGAAATTTTATATTGAAATTTGTGTAGGTTCATTTTATCCCAATGCACATTTTGCTTTCCTTGCAACAACATGGAGATGTAAGGTCTGTTATAAGCTTAATATACCTGTAGGCTGTTAACCTGAGCCAGGCTAAATAAATTTTAAATTGAGGTTTTTTTTAAGGCAAAGTCCTTAAAAATCCTTTTATTTAAGGACTTTGCCTTAAATAACAGACTGCCAGCCATTTTGTATTTAATGCTTTAATTGCATTTCTCGACTAAATACAGGCTTTTTACAATATATATATATATATATATATATATATATATATATATATAAATTAAATTTGTGGGTTCATGGCATCGATGAGGAAGGTCAGACTTGAGTTGTCGCCGTGCTTATTCAAGTCTATTTAGGCCCAGCAATATCTCCTTGTCTCTGGCTCCAGTGTCACTCTGACTAATTTTATCTCTGAATCTCAGCAACAACGAATCTGTGTTCAGTGACTTTATATACCACCGCTGAACGTTCTCGAAAGGTCTGGAAAATGCTGCCTTTCTTTATTCAGTTACATTCCCAGACGACTAGGTGCCTCCAGTTGGCAACTGGAGTCCCATTGTATCTGGTTTAATATTCTGTGAGCTGTCGGCAGCACTTCCAGCTTTTATGTCGCCAGGCAACTGTCTGTCTGCAGCTGTCCAAGTCAATTATGTGTACAAACCGGTCGTTGGTTGGTCTTCCCAGAATTTCCCCGTCTAAAAAATTCGCTATTGCACGGAAGTTGTTACAAAGTTTGCAGCTTCAGAGGTCAATTCTCCTTGTATTCGTGATAATTTTAGTTGATATAGCTCTACTTCCTTTTATTTTTTTCATGGAAAATACTGAAAAATTAGGGGAAAAACTTTTTTATGATTATTTAAATAGTTAAAAAGAAAAAAAAATCTGCTAGTTAAAATTATATTTAATGAATTAAAAATTTCAATATTTGATTGGTTTTTTTTTAAATACCATTCATTTAATGCTGTGAACTATTATTTAATCTTGGCTTAAATTAAGAAATGCAGTAGTATCTACATACTTCACAATTTTTTTCTGCAAAATGAAGAGAAAGAAACAGCTACAACATTCAAACACCTGACAAAGACTGGGAAGTTCTAGACCCTGATAGTCTGTAATTGTGTAGAGTGAACCTTCACTTCAAGTGACAAACCCAGACCTGCCAACTTTCCGAATTTACCCTGGCAATGCCAGATTTTTAATGCATCTTCCGGGTTTCCGGAATGGACACTATTATTACCGGATTCCGAAATGTAAAATAATAATGCTGGTTTTAACAATCCCTCACAGTAATGCAGAGTGTGAAAGGATTTTTAGTTACGTAACAAAAATACCTACTCAGTTCAGGTCACCTATGTCAAGGGAAACCTTAGAAAATTTGCAAATATGCTAATCGAACCCACAAGGACGTTGTTATGAAGAACAATTTGACAACGAATTTTTAAAAAGAGCGAAATCAGCTACAGTAAATGCTTCAAAAATTCTATGATTATCTGCAATTAATTAAAACAAACATTATAAAGAAATTGAAGTACTCAAAATATAGACTGCTGGGTTCCCTGCTAGTGTAAATATGATGTCATTAAAATATACGATTACAAATTTCAAATATATAACTTTTGTTTAATATTATAATTTCAAGATGAGCTGAACAATAAGGAAATATTTTTAACTATGTAATATTATTAAAGAGATCCTATAAACTATAAGTAAGCATACATTATAATTCTTTTATTCTAATTTTATACTAGAGCTGTTTTGTGTTATGTCTTTATGTCGATTATTTCATGCACGGTAGGATTTTGCTCTTACTGAGGTTGGCAGGTCTGCAAACCCAGCAAAGTTCTGTCTTCAGGAAGGGCTTTCTTGGCACTACTTTAGGTCTTGTTAGTGCTAAAACCTCAATAGAGCCTACAGTCAAAAATTTCTGTTGATCTGAACTTAAATACGAGCATGGGAAGCACTTGAGACAAGAAGTGAAAACTGTTATGTTAAAAATTTCATTTACAAATTTTGTTGTTGTTGCTAATGACCCCTTGTTGGAGGTTCCATTCACCAGGTCCTAATAAGCTATTGGGCTGAAAGGGGCAGCTCCTGTTTTGAATTTGCACCACAAGGGTCTGAGTCCGACTTGGCTAAATGACCGATCCCGTAATTTTGAACTGAGTCAGTTGATGACACCGGAACACTTGACCCTGCACCTCCAGAGGTAAATTTGAGAACTTGGAGGACATTGCAGCCACAACCTATTTTACGTGCCCCGGCCGCCATTACTGAAAGTGGTGGTGGATTTGCAGCGATGAGCATGAAACCAGGGACTTTCAGATCACTGGCCCGCTGCTCTTGCCTACTGGGCCACCGTTCCCTCTTTACAAATTTTAAACATGCTAATTGAATATTTCTAAAATTGGTTTACAGTATGAAATTAATCCCCTAATAGGGGAAAATATCATGTAAATTTTTAGATTAATTGAAGAGTGGCCTGACTTTATCTCTTATTTTTGTACCAAGATTTTAAAATTATTTTAGTTTTTATTAAAAATTTTCATTCCCTATTTCTTGATACTGAAGAAAGTCTCCTATTATTTCTCATACTATGTAAAAATATGTAAACTGTTTATTTATATATTTCTGGATATTTTATCCTCTCTCTCTCTCTGTGTGTGTGTTTGTTTCCCTCGTTCTCTTTTTATGTATAGAGAATTACGAGTAAATTTTATTGTTCTGTTTAAATAGGTGTAGGTACAGATAATGACGGTGTACTTGTTTTGGGAGCTACGAATATCCCCTGGATTTTAGATGCAGCTATTCGTAGGAGGTAAATTTTTTTTAAATTTTACTTTATTATTATTTTTTCCAGTGGTTGTAGACAAGGCCCGATTTAGAAAATTCTTGACTATAGGCACAACTCGGGATGGGGGCCCCCTAACACTGATGTGGGCATAAAATTTCCAAATTTAACACACACACACACAAAAAAAAAAAAAAAATAATAATAATCATAAATCATTGTGAAAGTACCATTTTACCAAGAATTGGCTATTTGAAGCATAGAAGCCTAGAACATTATCAAATAACAAAAAGCAATACAACATATTAACTTCATCATTAAAACACCAATACAATGCAACCAGAAAAACTTATTAATCCCTTATATAGTACATTATAACATACATATGATGAACTATACATGTAATTATACATATGATGAACCAATCAATCAAATTTGAAAGGATATATAAAAAAATTGATATTAAATAAGGTAAAATAAAAAGAAAATTTAATTGGGAATTTTTTCTTTGTTTTCCTTTTAAAATTAAAATTTTGGGGGCCCTAGGCCCGGGCCTACTGGGCCTAATAAAAAATCAGGGCCTGGTTGTAGATCTTGTAGATTAGTTGTTTTGTGGATACATCTTTCAAAAAACTTGTTCTACTCTTGCCCTTGCAGACTGAGTTTTTGATTCTTTCCTTATGAGCTAAAGAGCATTTTTTTCCTTCTTGTTTGATGTGAAAGAAATTACTAAATGAGAAATATTAAAATTTTTCTTTATTATCCGTGTTCCAGAAAGAAAAAAAAAATTGATAACACTAAAAGGTTTGCTATTTTTGGTGTAAAATATTAGCTAGTATTTGAAAACATAACCTTATTATACTAACCTTGTTTTGGAATGAAAAAAAGATTACAGTTTCATTTCTGTGTAAAAGTAAATATCTTTTGAGATGTATCATTCTTAGTGTACATATATGTTGGTATGTTTATTACATACACATGTACACACATATGTGCATATATGGAAGCAAATTTGAATCAAACATAACCACATAAAACCAAGCAATTAGGTGAGCTAATCTAATAACTGTTCAAAGTGTAACAGAAGTTGAAGGTGTTTGTAATAGGCTCTGAAAAAGAAAGTTTAATGCATGTTTATCATAATATTGGTTTTGGTATATGGTTTTTTTGCATTAGCAGGGAGATTACTTTTTGACTTGTAAGTATAGTATTGGTATTATTGTCTCAGTTAATAAGTATGAACTATCTGAGCTGAAGTATGCTGAAAATAGGGGTATATTTTATGAATTGAATACACAAAAGAATTTAAACAAAGATGAATCTGATCATTTGTTGTAACAGTACCTCATTGGTTATTTATTTTGAATTAACATTTTATAAATTAAAAAGTGGATCATCAGGTTTCAGTCTACAAATTTAGGGTCTTCTTTTGGTATGTAATATCTTTCAAGATTAAAACATCCTGATTTTTAATTTTTTAAAAATCTTTTGCTTAAACTTTGTGTGAGACACTGTAGGCAGAATCATGTGAGAAGTTAAAAGTTGAAATGTACTACAAATTTTAAAAAACTTCAAAACAAAATTTTTTGCAGGTTTGAAAAGAGGATATACATTCCTTTACCAGAGGAAATAGCAAGGCTAGCTATATTTAAATTGAATATTGGAAATACTCCAAATTGTTTAAATGAGGAGGATTTTAAAGGTTTAGCAAAACAGACCGATGGGTAAGATTTTTAAAATTCCTTCTTATAATGAGTTTTTTAAGTGTTTTGATATTCTAAGCTTCAACTAGGAGTCACCTTTTGATGATAATTTTCCCACCACCTGACAAGGATTGTTGTGTTATGTGACAAATTATGATCCCTGTAACCACCCTTCTTACATAAATTTAATTTTTAGCTTTTCATAATTCTTTGGTAAATGTTCTGATGTGAAAACTTATGTAATTAGTGATGTTTAAACTTATTTCAATAATCACACTTCTTTCAAAAAAGTGTACTAGTTGGTACCCGTCAAAACATTATGGCTAGATAGTAAGCAAACCTACTAATACACAAATTATATTCATCATTGCCAGATGTTGAAAATCATAATAATGCGCAGAAACAAATTAATGTGTTTAAGCGGCCTAGTGCTTAGTGAGTATCTAAAGCCAAATTTTAAAATGTCACTGAGCATGTGCAGAAAGCAATTTTTTTAAATTGTAAATTATTGATAATTAAACAGCTCAAAATAAATAATTTCCACAAGGTTTAATCTTTATGGGAAATTAGTCAATCATAGTAAAAATAATAGCAGCAGAGTAGTAGCAAAACATTTAATAGGACTAAGAAACACATTCACACATAACACAGAAGCATGTTACAGAGAGCAACATTATTCTCTTTCTACCACCGCTCACAGAGCGTTCCCGTACAGGAGAAAAATATGATGACGTTGTAATTAACATGTGCGCACACATGCCGTAAGGAGCATAAGGAGAGAAAATGAACGTTGATTTTCAACAATCTTATATTTCACAAACATAATTGTCATAAAAATAAAAATGGCAGAGAGGGATCTAGAGAGACTCCTCGAAATAAACGTGTTTATTATTAAAACATGTCACTGAGCATGCGCAGAAACAGTGAGTTTCTAAAGACAGATTTAAACTTGCCACTGAGCATGCACAGAAATCAATTTTTAATTGTAAATTATCGCTAATTAATAGAAATTGCAGTTACAAAAACCAAATTTGACAAATCTACAGATTGCAATCTTTCGTATCTTTCAATTTACTCCAAAATGAAGTAAATTGATGCAGTAGTTTTCTCTCACGGACTGCCCAGAAAGGCGGCTTAGCAACTTAAATATATAGATTTTATATTGCTTTTAACCTCTAGTTTTCATCAAAACTGAGAACAACTGGAATGTCCTCCTATTATGTTAACACCTACCAGTTTCAAATATGTTTAATTTTTATTAATTTTCTTTGGTCTAATATTTATGCTGTTTAGAAATATTTTTGAGAATTTAGTAGAAAATGGTTAGTTGTTCTGTACTGAAAAGAAAAGATGAAATATTTATAAATTATGTGTTCTTTTTAAATTTTTTTCAATTCTTAAATTCTAAGGAAAAATAGATAATTTATTATTTTTATACCAAAGTTTGTTATAATATATATATGTGAAAAAAAAATATAGAAGCCTGTCTGTTTTAGGATCCCGTTTAATGAAATTTAGTTTAAAAAGCTACTCATAATGATGCATTTTAGTTAAGAGATATTTTTTTTAGCTTGTTGTTCAGCCATGCTTATGTATTTCATAATTTTCTAATTATCTAATAATGTTTGTAGATTTTCTGGTGCAGATATAGCTGTTTTAGTTCGAGATGCATTAATGCAGCCAGTAAGAAAAGTACAAACAGCAACACATTTCATGAGGGTAAATACCAATATTTTTTATAACAGTTAATTTTGCTTATTGATTACAGTTCATCTTGGTTAAGATTTTTCGAAATTTAAACTATTTTTCTTTTGTGGAAATGTGCTTTCTTTACTTGTTGATTTGTCTAAGGCTAAATTTTTCTTGCAGTTGAAAACATAAAGTAATTAAATGATATTATGAAATTTAGCTATTATTATTATATTCATTATTTGTTGTTTTATGTAGCAACAGCTGTTAAAAGAACATTTTCGTAGCTGACTTCTGGATAAAATTCTATTTTTGTCACAAATAGTCTGAATGAATTGACTTATTTTTTTATGATTAAATTTTTTTGCCAAAATTTTATTTTTGTAAATTTTTCTGACACTAAACAAAAGTATAAGATAATCAAAATCTAGAAAAAAGTATAACTGTACAATTTTTCAAAAATCTGCCTTAGTAATTTTTCACTGCAGTTTAAAATTTTTTTGTTATTTAATGAGGTGATCATAGTATTTACTGAAAGGTTGTTTATTATACTAATTCCTTGTCATGGGATTACTTTGGACTGAGGTGCACTTGAGAATTTTCTGGTTTATTTGAAAATAATTGCTTTTAAACAACTTTTTATAGAATCCAAAATTTTCTAGTTTAGTTGCAAAATATATGTGCTGAAGAATCGTATGTTTGTTTGGAAGCTTTGTAGTTCAAACGTTAAAAAGAACAAGCCGAGATAATGTCATATTTGTAAAAATTCAAAACAGAGAAAATGTATGATAAAAATTGAATATGGAAAACAATTTTAAGTTTCGTTAGAAGGTTTCTTTCTTTAATCAGAATATAAAGATAAATAATTTGAAGATTTGTAAAAAAAATAAATAAAATAATAAAAATTAAAAAAAAAAAAATTACTGAATAATTTCAATTAAAAAATTAAGCTTTAAATAAATCAGAAAATTTCGATAAATTTGTAATAAAAGGTACTGAATTTAAAATTCATGTCATGTTGAAGAAAAGAAATGAAATGTATAACCAACTATTTTAATTTTAAGGGTAAAAAAAAAGTGTTTAGAAAATTTTTGTTTATTTGGTAAGAAATTGTAGTATTTTTCACCCCCCCCCCCAAAAAAAAAAGAAAGAAAATTATTATTATAATGGTTTTCTCAAATAATTAAAGCTGTTGAGAGCAGACTCTGAGCCCAAAGAAAATATCCTTAATGAGCTTTTAATAAGTCTTATGCTAGGGACCCAAGAAATATTTGAATCTTGTCAAGCATGAGCTTTTGGCAATGGGCCAAAATGGTACAAATACTGCAGGTTGTTTATGGACAAAAACAAAAATGTGCTTCGTAAGGTTTGAGATGCAAATGAAAAAATGCTATAAAGTATATGATTCGTAGAATAACTAAAAAAATTCACAAGAGTTAAATCATGACTACTAGTAGCTGAAATAAGAGAAGAAGAATACAGATTTAGTTTATAAGCAGTTAAAATTTGATGATAAAAGGAAACTAGGGCAATAAATCTAGAACTTTACTGCTCTGTAGTCATTCACAGGAATGGTAGTTCATGGTTTGTCATACCCAGGGTTCCTACAGGTTCAGAAATTCCCTAGAAAGTTTTTGAATATTAGATTCTAATTTCCAAAGTTCAGGAAAGTTCTAGACCTCGACTAAAACTTGAACTTTTTCTGTTAGTGTTCTGGAGTTTTTATCTATGGTAATTTTAGTTAAAAATATTTACCCATTCTATAGTTAAATGTCTTGGAATTTAAAGTGAGTTAATGACCATATTATTAATGTAGTAACTATAACAATAAATTTTGGATATGGTCCCCCCCCCCCTTTTTTTAAAACATTTAAAATTTCTTAATGTTATCATAGTTCTCTTGAAAATCTTGTTTTTAATGTTTTATTCGCAAATATGTATTTGAAAAAAAAAATGAAAACACATTTGGTTCTTTAAAATGTGTTTTGAGCTGTTAAAAGCTCCTAAATTTTTCTTATGATTTTAATATTTAAGGGCCCTTAAGATACAATTTTCAGTTATACAGTTAAAAACTGTTTTTAAGGGAGGAAAATTGAAAGTGACATGGTATTTTTCTTTGTAATAGACTTTATCAGTGAAAAATCCATAACACCCACAAACTAGCTATTGATTTGAAGATAAGATATGCAGCTTTTTGAAATAGATTTATTTGGTCAATTCTTCAAAAAGACCCCATAGTTGTTTTTTTAATTTCTGTTTTCTATTTATATTTTTCAAAATGCTATTTAATGGATAAAAACTTCCTTAGAATGTAGTGTTTGCTAGGAATCTATTCTACTATAATTGGGTTCTGTTTCAAAAGCAATAGATATAAGTTCTTCATAGTAAAATCTGCAATATATCTGAAAAATCAATAGTTCTTAAAATCTCTAAAGGTGCAGTATTTAATGAATTGAAGGATGTGTACAAAGTACTTTGTGATTTTCTTGCTGTAAAACACAAGTGCTCAAATCTATCTGCTGGTTGATAGCATGTATTTCCCACCATTTAGACATTCCTTTCCTTTTTTCTTGTGTGTCGAAAAATGATTTAACTTTTTCTATTAAAACTGTTTAACCATTATACTGCTCCAATTTTACTGAAAAACATGGAAAGTGCTTTTTAAAATATTCAATTCTTGAGTGTTTTAAAAAATATTTTTTTTTCAACAGTACTTATTGTTTTCAATGTATGAAGTTTTAGATTGCATCTTATGGATCATTTTTCCATAGTCCAAGTCTTGGATAATTTGATTTTTTCAAATAATTAAAGTTTTCTTATAAAGCATTTTAAAATATACTCATTCTTGTTTTATACCTTTTTTTAAAAAAAAAATTTTCTAGGTCCGTGGGCCATCACGCTCTGATCCTAACATTATTGTGGATGATCTTTTAACCCCATGTTCCCCAGGTTCTGCTAATGCTATTGAAATGTCTTGGGTAGACGTGCCTGGAGATAAATTATTAGAGCCCATTATTACAATGGTAATATGTTTTAATTAATGTAATCTTCATAATTTTTAATTTATCTTTACTTTATTGCTTTTCAAAAATAAGATTTAACTGTAATTGTGATAAAAGAAATGATTGGTAAATCAAGTGATAAGGTAATGATGGGTATTATTTTATTGCTTATCAAAAAAATGATTTAACTATAATTGTGATAAAAGAAATGATTGGTAAGCTGTGTACCCATATTTTCTGCTTTTCTTTTAAATGACTTTTAGTCTTTTCCATATTTTTTGTTTTCCCAAATTTTTGTTGCTAGTTTTGAATTTTATCAATCAGGTGGTAAAACAACTTTTCCGATTAAACTCTGTAGATGCCTAGAAGCCAAAATATGCTACACATAATTTAATCAAAGTATTATTCAAATTCATTGGTTTCAACAGAGTTACCCAAACCATGTAAAAAGGATGAATTACTTTTTCTGTTTGAAAACTTAAAGGTGACTGAAGTACTCCGAACCAATCCACCAGTTTGAAAACAGCTTTTACAAAAAAATTTCTTTATCTAAAAAAGTATTGCTCAAAGTATTATTAAAAAATATTTAATATTATTAAGTATTGAGTGATTTTGGACCATAATTTTTGGTCTATGGAAACTTCTCATTGAAATCCAAAGTCTATTTTACAATATTTCAATTGGTATTACTTGTTCTTGTAGAATGTGCTGAATTCATATCAGAATTTCTAAAATTGCAAGACATGTCAGGTGTTTCTTCATTGAATAGGTTGCCTGTCAGGCTTATAGGTATAGTGTGCTTAATAATGTACATTGTAATGTGTGCATAATTTTGCAAAATAAAAACTCAAAAGCACCTTTACTAAATCTTCTTGTATTCAAACTCGGTAGAACGTTGTATTTATCATAAAAATGGTAATTCTATCAGAGTTTGCAGACAAAGCTTTAAAGTTGATTTTGAGTGCAAAAAGAAAATATTAAAGAACTCAGTTTTAGTGTTCTATTGACATATTTTATCTTTCTCTAAAAGGGTTTCCTGCATTTCCGTAGTTCTTGAAAATGCTTAAAACTTTTATTTATTTATTTTTTATGTCTTTGTAAGTCCTTAATATTTCTTCTTACCAAACTTCATAATTTATCCGTATCATCCCTGTCTAGATCTTTGGAACCCTTTGTCCTAAGCATACATGCAGTATTAACTACTAGATCCTCCTCAACTGTCTCAGAAATCAATCCCCTCCTGCTGTCATAAGATATGACATCCAGTGTTATTTGCTTTTATCAATTTATTTCATAAAAAAATTTCAAAATAAAATTTATTGATTGCAGTTAAAAACAGCACAAATATATTGTGTTTTGTATTATTTAAAGTAACGCAATCTAGTCTTTGGCAAATTTCTAATTTAGCGACAATTTGAAAATAAAAACATAAAACCTTCAGGGAGAAAAAAAAAAAAAAGCAAGCCAGAATTTGGTTGGATTGTATTTAAGAACCCACTTTCTTAAATTAAAATAGATTAAAAAGAAATGTATTTTTTACACAACAAATCAAAATTCTTTTCATTATCCGTATCATCCCTATGTAGATCTTTGGAACCCTTAGTTCTAAACATACATGGAGTATTAACTACTAGATCCTCCTCAACTGTCTCAGAAATCTCTATAGGTTTTATTAATATTTATGGCAAATGTTTTTTGGTTCATGTATTATTCAAACTGGAGTAATACTCGGGCACCCAGCTCTGGAAAAAACTGGAGAATCGTAACCCACTTCTGCAGTCCGTGGTGGGATAGCTTTGTCATTTAATAGATTCGGATACCTAGGTAAGTCAGCTAGGTACAGTGGAATGCGGTTAATTGGACCATCAGTTAATCTGACCAGCTGCTTAATCGAACCGAATCCTATAGAACTGAAAAAATCTTATTGCATAAGCCTAATAGGGCATGTTTGTGTAATCGGACCAGCCAGTTATTAGGACCAAAATGATTACGTCCCGTTGTGGTCCGATTAACCAGTATCGACTGTATTTGAATTTGATTTTGTTACGTTACAATGTTGCTTAGTCTAAACCTGATCAAAGCCTCCCGGAGTTTTCTATATAGGTCTCTTTACTTTATGCTGACTAGTAATAAGGTCTGAAAGTGCCTATGAAATAAAGGAAGATCCTTTTTATGACCTCATGAAAAATCAAAATCTTTGGTTTTAAGTTGTTTGAAAAATTATAAGCTGCACTTTATCGATTAAAATTAATGGATGTATTGCTTGCCAGATGTATGATGCCAGAAACACTTGTGAAAGCTGAGTTTCAATGTGTATTTTAATATTAATCATCGCATAATAAGCTATATTTGTTCATTAAGTGTTGGTATATATATATATATATATATATATTCTTCTTCGGTTCTACAGCCTAGGGCAGGCCAAGACTGTCCCAAGAAGTTTCCGCCATCTTAGTCTATTAGATGCCATGGCTCTCCAGTTTGTGGTGCCAACAGTTTTTAGGTCTTTTTCAGTTTTTAGGAGTAGGAGGGCGACCACTTTTCCTAACTCCGTCTGATTTAGTGAACGTTATCTTTTTAGTCGGATTATCATCTTCAGATCGATAAATATGTCCCAGCCACCGGATGTGGTTGGCTTTAATAACATGAACTATGTCTGGTTGTTTATATTTTCTGTAGATCTCATGGTTGAAAAGGGTACGCCACTTATTGTCCTCATAAACTGCTCCAAAGATACTTCTAAGTATTTTTCTCCTGAAAATCATTAGCCTATTTTCATCTGATTTATTGAGGGGCCAACACTCACTACCATACAAGATCACAGGTTGTAGGAGTGTTTTGTAAATATTGATTTTTGTTTTTTGTCGGATGAGTCTGCTTTTAAGTTGGCTTTTTAATCCAAAATAGCACTTGTTTGCCATTACAAGTCGGTTATTAATTTCAGAGCTAATGTCATTTTTCCTGGTAATTATACTTCCAAGATATTTAAATTCGTCGACAGCTTCAAATCTATGGTCATTAACTTGTAGTGGAGCTGTCGTGGAATACCTTTTACCTATCTCCATGTATTTGGTTTTATCTGCGTTAATAGAAAGGCCCATTTCCTTAGGTGCATCTTCAAGGGCGGAGAAGGCCTCTGCCACTGATTGTCTGGATCTTCCTATAATATCTATATCATCTGCATATGCTAGAATTTGGAGGGATCTTTGGAAGATAGTGCTTCTTACATTGATTCCAGACATTCTGATGACTATATATACATATAATTAAGTAAAACAATTTTTTTGGATACTTTATGTTTGTTTATATATGTTGTTGTTGCTAATGCCACTTGACCAACAGCAATATCAGATCAAGTCTCGAAGGCTATGGGTGATGAAGTTGTGGCTCATGTTTTGAATTAGCACCACAAGGGTTGGAGTCCGACTTGGCTAAATGACCGGTCCCATAATTTTGAACTGAGTCAAGTGATGAGACCAGAACACTTGACCCCGTACCTCCAGTGGTAAATTTGAGAACTTGGAGGACATTGCAGCCACACCCTATTTTACGTTCCCCGGCCACCATTAGTGAACACGGTGGTGAATTTGCAGCGATGAGCATCGAACCAGGGATGTTCAGATCACTGGTCTGCTGTTCTTGCCAACTGGGCTGCCGTGCCCTTTTGTTTATATAAATGTGAGAGATTGTTTGCCTTTATATCAGCATTTTAAATTTCATATTTGAAATAATATTGTAATGACCTAATTTCTAAAACAGGTAATGAAGTGTTAAGGAGTTTATCTGTTTATTGAATAAAGTTTTCTCTTTTGATTTTTAGCGTGATATGCTTAACTCTCTAACTAATGCAAAGCCTACAGTTAATGATGTTGATTTAATAAAGCTGAGAAAATTTATGGAAGATTTTGGTCAGGAGGGCTAGTTATGGGGTAAGTTTCTGTTTTTCAACAAAGTAAAAAGTTTAGTATTGATGAATTTTGCCAGACATAAAATGATTGCTTGTATGTTTTATAAAAAGAAATTGGTAAATTTTCTTATAATAACTTTTAGTTTATGTTCTGAGTTTTTATGATAAACTGAATTGTATACAAAGTTATTATTTAACCAAGGTAAAATGACAGTGATAAGGAATAAATCTACAGTTAAAAAATAATCTACACATGGAATCGTAAAGCTAATAAGATATATATATATATATATATATATATATAAATAAAAGGAAAACTTTGTCTGTCGGCCAGAAACGGGGAACAATTCCAGGTAGACCGTTTCCGGTATGGCATTTGTTATGAAATTCGTCTATGTTTGAAAATGTCGAAATCGATGTATTTTTTTTTATCATGAAAGTACACTGATCAAAAAAATTAGCGGAGCAAGCAAAGAAGTTAAGAAAACTGTGCAAGACAGCCACGTATTGGCATAAAATGGATACTACACGCATATCAATGCGCAATACAGAAAAAAAGACGTAAAAGATTTGTAATTAAGCTTTAATTCTTTGAAAATATGGAAAAAACATGAAAAGATGATTTAGGACAACAATTTGGTTACATGTAAACGATAAAAATAAAAGTATTGTTTAGAAATGATGCAAGATTTTTAATATGGCGTGTGGTCTCCTCGAACAGCTAAGACTGCTGCACACCTGTTTTCCATGGATGCGATGATGTTATCGATAAGACTTTGGGGAATACTGTCCCACTCCTCAAGAAGTACAATTTCCAAGTCTCGGAGAGTAAAAGGAGGCCTTGGTCTCGCAGGAATGCGTCGTCCGAGCATGTCCCAAACATGCTCAATTGGATTCGGGTCACGAGAGCACGCTGGCCATTCCATATGCTGTATTGTTTCAGCTTCAAGCATGTTCTCCACAAGACGAGCTGTATGCGGTCTGGCATTATCATGCTGGAAAACAAAGGAATCTCCAATGGATGCAGCGTAAGGTATGACATGAGGTCTCAGTATCTCGTCTGCATACCTTCGGACCGTCAAAGTACCATTCCGAATGATATGCAGGTCCGTACGTCCACCTATGCTGATTCCTCCCCATACCATAAAACCAGCTCGTCTGTATTGTGACCTTTCACGAACGAATGTGGGATTATTTCGAGTGCCCCTTTCCCTCCATACCAAAACACGTCGGGTGTCACACTCCAGACTGAATCGGGACTCGTCTGTAAACAGCACTTGGCTCCAATCATGTTGCTCCCAATCTCGATGTTCATCAGCCCATCTTCTTCGGGCCGCACGGTGGCATGAGGTCAACGAAATGCAGACCATTGGGCTACGTTTGGCTGGACACCCTTCATCCTGTTGCCAAGAGCAACTGTCTTTGCAGCTGAGTAGCATTGTTTGTTCTGTTTCAACGAGCTGTTAACAGTATATACCGGTCATCAGTTGCTGTAGTGGTGCATGGCTGACCTTGCCCTGGTTGACGTCTAACATTCCCTGTTTCTTGGAATCGATTCCACAACCTTGCAACGACACTTCTGGTGACTCCAACAACGTCTGCGACACTACGTTGTGTTTGCCCAGATTCAAGTCTGCCTATAATACGCCATGCCATGGATTCCGTTAAATCACGTTGTTGAGACATTTTCAAGTCACCTTTTCTCAAAAAGAATAACTGAGCAGTCGAATTTCACAGTTAAGGCAGTGAAACAAACGTTTCTGCAACATCCCGATTTCCGCTATTATGTTCTTTTTCTGGTTTTTGACGTCATGAACTTTGATTTGCATATGAAGTTTCCTTCTTCTGTTTCCTGCTAGGCTTTAAATTATGGATGATTTATTTTATGTTACTTTTCGGTGTAAGTATTTGCATAATTTCGTTAAAACCATGTGCTCCCCTAATTGTTTTGAACAATGCACATAAATGTTACATATTTGGAAAGAGCTTAAAAAACTCATAATTTTTACTGCATACACTTATTCTGTTACCTTAATAGTTTTAGAGATATTTCAATTCTAAATGCATACTCCACCGATACAAAACGTAACTGCCATATTTTAAAAGAAAAATTGATGTTTTTTTTTAAACAAAGTACATAAATTTTACATAGAAAGAGCTTTCAAAGTGGGTAATTTTTCCTGTGTACACTTATTCTGTTACTTTAATAGTTTTAGAGATATTTCAATTCTAAATGCATACGCAACCGAACAAAACGTAACCGCCATGTTTTACGATGTAAACACAGTGTGATTCTCACAAAAAAGTGAATCACTGAAAAGAAATGTTTCATCATGTGTCTGATTTTTATTATTTTTTTATTTTTCCTGCTTTTAATTCATACTTTTTAATCATAAATAGATCATTTGAAGATGTACTGATTTTTTGGGGCTTTTTTGGCAATTAAAAGAGAAAAATCTTAAATTCTGAACTGTGATTCGAGTGTCAAGTGATTCGATAGCTGGGCAAAGCTCGAGCATAGCCGGGTGAAGCCCGGCTAGTATATAATATGAGCAGTGGAGTTGAAATACCAGTAGAAAAAAAAAAAAACTGAAATTCAGAAATGAAGGCCTTTTATGTCCTGTAAAGTTTAGATATTGCAATCGGCTGATCATATTTCCTTCAGACTTAAGTGAAACATTAGGATAGCAAAAATGGGACAGAGCTTATGTAATATTATTTATTCATGAAATGTAAGATAAAAAAAAGTTTTATGACATAAACATATTTAGCTAACCATTATTCTTCATTGGCAGAACTCATACAAACATTTTGGTAGGCGTAGAGAACTGTGTTTCACCATGATTGTACTATGAATATTTCTTTGAGGTAATCTTACACTGCAAGTTTCGATCTTTCAACACCTTTACATACTCCATGACACAATGACCATAGCCTTCATTGTCTCAACACTTAATCTATATTTTTTCTTTGACCATGTATTGTTCATAGCAGAAAGTATTTGCTCTACAGGTGCTGTATTTCCTGGAAGACCTCTACATTATTTCAAAAGTGAAGTATTCAAATTTAAGTTTTGGTGTTTATAAAAAACAAAAAACAAAAAAATTTAAAAAAACTTCCAATGTATCACATACAGGGATTTTTCTATATTCCATGTATCTAACTGCCTCATAATTATGGATTTTATGGGGGTCCACTGCTCAAATGTGTTAGTTTCTCCTGTTTCGGTGTGAGCGATGAGCTTGGTTAGTTGTCCTGTATTTCTGTTTATTTCGGTATTTTCCTTAGGAATACTCACTTGAACTTCTCAGTGTTTCATAAGCTGCACTTGTTTGCTTATTCTAAGCTAGTTCCAGGTATACAGTCAATTCTGGTTAATTGGACCACCGGTTAATCTGACCAGTTGCTTATTCGGACCAAATCTAGTCTTGTAACATAAGGCATGTTCGTTTAATCGGATCAGCTGGTTATTAGGACCAAAATGATCATGTCCTGATGTGGTCCGATTAACCGGAATCGACTATTCCCAACTACCATAAAAAATTTAGCCTCATTAATTTGTCCTCAATCTACTATGACTGTTTTGCACAAATGGTTATACAAATCATTGGTATCTATAATATTGATATACGATGATAAGTTATGAATAATGATGTATGAGGGACCGACATTATAGCTAATTTAAAAAGGGACAAGATTGACATTTTTATTAAAATTTCAGGACGGCCGAAATGAAAAAAAAGGCTGTTGTCCTACTTAAAGTGGTTATGTATCAGCCTATTTTGGGAGGAATTCATTTTAAGGCTATACAAGAAAAGAGAAGCATCTGCTTAATCTGTTTTCTGAAATCAAATGAAACTTAGTCTGAGAATCTGTTTTAGATGTCACTTTAAACATTTGAACTGGTATTTAAAAAAATTAAGTGAGGGATTTGTCGTGAACCCTCTTTCTTACACCGGTTCACTTAGGTTCTTTTCTCTGTGGCATAGGGACAAATGAGGCCGTGCAAAAATGAGTCGTCACTGAACAAGACGAACATACATTTATTTACAGATTTAACATTTAAACAATTTCACACATAACATAAAAATCACCGAAGACTGAGCACGAGGTGGGCAAGCCTGCAATATCTTACCAGGCCTCGGCTATCCTACACTCTAATCTAGCTACCGATCAATTAATTAACTGGAGGCGAGACGAGCCTGCTTTAATCTTGCCAGGCCTCCTGAAACTACTCTCCGAGATTCTCTTTCTCTATCTTAATTCTAATTACCAAGTAATTACGTAACCAGAGGTGAGACGAGCCTTCTTAAATCTCGCCAAACCTCCGTTCCCTACCAGAGACGCTCTCCGTCTCTCCCTTTCTTACAGACTCCCCGCGATCCGCAGCACCCCTCTTGGGTTCAACGCCCCCGCAGCCAATCCTCTGATTGGTAGAGGGATGGGGGAATCATGGGGCACAACATTGTCGCTTTAACCAGCGCTACGTTTCAAACATTACACTACAGGATTGTTATTTTCTCAATCGTGGACAATGATAAATGCAATGTAGGTACTTTTCTGTTAGCTGGGTACCAGACAAAACCACCAAACTCTTAAAAGTTGGTGGTATCATATTTTGGACTATTGGAAAGGATACAAAACTGGAGAACTGAAAAATTCTGTATTTGGACACTTTACTGTCTATCACTCGTATAATTTTGTGGACCCAGAAACTGAATGCCACACCCAGACAATAGAGCGGTTGTGGTGTTCTGTGAAGTGGCGGAATAAACGTCAGTGTGGAACTGCAAGTAAACCATTTAGAGTCTTATTTGATTTATTTGATTAGAGTCTTATTTGATTGATTTAGAGTCTTATTTATGTAGTGATGTTTTCATGTTAAGAGAAATTTATTTTTGGCAATTGTAAACAAAATTTACAATTTCAAGCCTGCTATATAAATTGATCTTTTTTAAAAATATTCATTATTATTTTTTATATGTTTCAGTTTATTAGTGTGATTTAAATGTAATAAAAATAAAAGTCCACCAAGGGCAAATATGCTTTTCGTGTGAGCATTTAACTGCACCAACTTTTATGCTTGGCGGTTTTTGTCTGGTACCCAGCTAACGGAAAAGTACTGCAATGTTACCGCAATATACATATTTCTTGTGATAATTACAGGTAGCCCTCCTATAGCATGGCTTCTTACAACACGGTTTCGCTCTAACACGATAGGATAAATTGCGGGAACCCTCATATAACACTGCAACCTGTAACACGGTTTCGCTCTAACACGATTAAAAAATTGCGAAAACCTTAGTGCAACACTGTACTTCTACAGCACTAGATATCATGATTTTTGTTTAACACATTTAAAAACTAAATTACCTTAAAATGATGACAGGAAGGAACAATAAACTATGGTGGCTTCACATGAAAATGTATGAACAAATTATAATTTTTCCATTTATAACTCTATAAAATTGCAAGAAGGCCTAAGCTTAGCTGAAAACCTTGAATCATTTTTCTTGAATGTAGACCCTTCTGCTGAAAGAAGCTGAAAATTCAAAAGGGAGCTGAAAAATTGTCTATCTCCATACCGTGAAATTTACAATGACTTCGTAAGAACCAGCAAACAAACCCAAATTACAGATTTCTTAAAGAGGATAGAAGGTGCAAAAAATCTAAATGAAGAAAAGGTTCTGAAAGTGAAGGTGACATCGTTCAACCGAAAACATGTTCTCGTTTCATTGTACTGAGCAGTGATGAGGAAGAAATTTATTAAATTACGGTCGCATTAAATGAAAATGATAATTTTTTGTTTCTTTTCGTTTTGTGTTTTACATACATTTATATTTTTAATAAAAATTTTTTATAAAAATTAAGTTGCTTATATGGAATTTAAATTTGTTTTTAATAAGTTTTCGGAACGTAACTTATTACGTTCTGAACCCTTTTTTGTACTGGCTCTGGGTTTTATATAACACAAAAATTTGTTAAATTAATGTCACATTAAATGAAAATAATATATTTTGTTTCTTTTCGTTTTGTGTTATACGTACATTTATATTTTTAATAAAAATTAACTTGCTTATATGGAATTAAAAAAAAATGTTTTTAATAAGTTTTCGGAGTGTAAACTTTTCATAAACTTTTTTTTGTACTATCTCTGGGTCTCATATAACACGGTTTCACACAACATGGCATTTTCTAGGAACCTATCTACCGTGTTATAGGAGGGTTACCTGTATTTTAAAAATTTTGAAATACTATCATTGTTTTTAGGTTTGTCACTGTATGAACTTTTTTTTTTATAAAATACTAAGATCTGATCTGATTTTCCATTTTGTTATAGGCCTTTAATGAAACAGCTGCATTCTACTATTGTATATTTGAAGCATGATGACGTCCATGAAATGTTGTGCACTTAGTTAAATGTACATTGTCACACAGAATATGTCCTTTATAGCTAGGAAAGAGAGAAGGAAAAGAATTTAACAATGCTGTTTCAAGTCCTTTTCAGTTTCCTTGTATTTATCTTTAAATCTGCATTTAGATACGTAACGTCTATCACTTATATTGACTTTTTCCATAGAGATACTCATTTTTAAAACAAGATTTCATTTTAAACACTTTGCAAATTGAGATATTAATCAATATTCTTAATTTTCAATTAACCATAATTTATGTAACTTTTCAAAACAGCTGGAGAATTTATGCTTTCATTTTTTTTATCACTTTTTGTTACGAGTATAATATGCAGTTAAAGACTTTTATTGACTTTATTTTATGAAATGTATAAAACTTGATGTGAATTTTCGAATATAGATGTTCCTTTTCCTCTGTTATAATAAAATATAAGTATATATTTGTAAAGCTTTTTTTCATTTTGTTGTCAATTCATGGCTTTTGAAATTTGTTGAAAATAAAAAAAAAAATTGATGCATTGCTTCTATGGTTACATGGTTATATATGCTGACTTCTAATGAAAAATCTCTGCTGAATATGCTATCTGTCACAGGCTATTAATTACTCTGTTTGAACCGTTAAATAAATATATTTTTTATTTTTGTGATTCAATTTTTATTTTGCTCATGGAAATAAAAAGAGAGCAGTATTTGTATAGAAATATTTCCAATTGGAATTTGCGATAATATTTAGTATTGAAAAAATAAGTTGTTTCATTTTGTGAGATTGGTTGTCCTGTCCAAGTGATATCGTCTTTATTTTCTGTACCTAATTCACTGTTTATTTCTAGCCATCTGATTTTTAGGGTGTCTTTAAAAAATACGCTAATTATCAGATGTTTTTGAAAAATTCTACACTAAGGGGATGTTTAAAGTGTTAATTCAATATTTAAAGAAAAGTTTGTCAGAAATTAATTGAAAATAATTTATTTAACTTATAAGTCTAAGTTGTATTTGTTGTGTTTACAGTTTTAAAAAAGTATTTTTGTTTGTAAAACTTTACAAAATACTCTTGAATTTTCTGTCTTTGGCAATTTTAACTGTACACCTATACCTCACTATACGGCCGCTCTTTATACAGCATTTTGCTATAACGGCTTTTTTTTAACTATGGCACTTTTTCGATTTACGGCCCACAATGTTTCGTTATATGGCCACAATAGCGGGAAGTGATGCTGGCAGCATATTATAGATTTGTTATTCTTCATGTTAATGTTCGTCATGTTAATTAAAATAATTTTTAAACATTTTACTTTATGTTTTTTATTACATGCATACATATGTGCATATAAACCAAAAAAAAAAGAAAAAGAAATCATATGTTTATTTTTTGAATTTCTGTTTATTATTATATTGTTTTGTACTTTTATTTTTATTTAAGCATTTTTATAGGAAATAAAAAGAATAAAATGCTTTATGAACTAAAAACTATATTATTTATAAAAAATTGGAACAGATCCAATTAACCTTTAGCTTACGGGGCCCATTTTTCCGATTCCCTTTTTAGAACGACAAATTTCAAACCCCCTTTGTAAGAACAGCCATTAAGGGGTTTATATATATATATATACGTATGTATTTATGTATGTACGTATGTATGTATGTATGTATGTATGTATGTATGTATGTATGTATGTATATATATATATATATATATATATATATATATATATATATATATATATAAATATAAATACATATGTATGTATGTATATACATATGTATTTATGTATATATATATATATATATATATATATATATATATATATATATATATATATATATATATATATATATATACATACATATGTGTGTGTATATATATATATATATATATACATACATATGTATATATATATATACATACATACATATGTATTTATATATATATATATATATATATATATGTATGTATATATACACTGCTGGCCACCCAAATTGCAACACCAAGAAAGACAAGAGATATCACAACAAAATTTATTTTGTAGATAACATGTTGACCAAGTATCAAATGATTAAATTTATAGACTTCTGTGAAGTGTGGTTCCTGCCAAAATCAGTAGCCAGAGTAGCCGCCATTGTTGGAGATCACCGCTGCCACACGCCTTGGCATTGATTCAAAGAGACTTTGGATGAGTTCTTAGGGTACAACAGACCAAGCAGCTTCCACACGTTGCCAAAGTTGATCTGCTGTGGCAGCTGGGGATGGAATCTGGGTCAATCATAGAGCAATCATGGACCACATGTTTTCTATCGGCGAAAGATCCGGAGAGCGAGGCGGCCAGGGAAGCAATTCAATCTGGCGATTGACGAAGAACCGTTGGACAATGCGTGCCACGTGTGGTCGCGCATTATCCTGTTGAAATATGGCTGTGGGCAAGCCCTGAAGGTAAGGAAGGACAACTGGCTCCAACACCTCGGAGATGTAGCGCTGGCTGTTTAAAGTACCGGCAATGCGTACTAGAGGTGTGCGAGAGTGATATCCAATACCGCCCCATACCATAATACCCGGTGCAGGACCAGTGTGGCGGTGCATAACGCAGCTGTTCAGCATCCTCTCTTCACGGTGTCTCCAGACTCGAATGCGACCATCGTGGTGTTGCAGACAGAAGCGTGACTCGTCAGTAAAGACAATTTCATTCCATTCTGCCGTCCACATCCTTCTGTCATCGCACCATTGGCGGCAGAGACGTCTGTGGTTCTGCGTCAAGGGTAGACAAAGCAATGGACGTCTTGCGGACAGACCGCTCTGCTGTAAACGGCGTAGAATGGTACGCGCAGACACTGGATGATGCGTTACAGACTGCATGTGCTGTGCTATGGTTCGTGATGTGACTGAGCGATCCGTCACTGCCATGCGCACAATTTGCCTGTCATCACGTGAAGTGGTGCGCTGAGGTGGGTGCGATCGAACACGCCGGTCCGTCGTACCCTCCTGCATCCAACGATCACATATCCGCATTACAGTTGTTTGGTTTCGTCCAACACGACTACCGATTTCCCTGAAAGATAATCCACAATCTCGGTACGCCACTATCCTTCCTCTGTCGAACTCGGATACTTGATCAAAAGATGATCGCTGTTTTCGACGAGGCATCATTGATCGTTTTTTTTTTAAAAACCACAAGAAAAACACAATTGCCGAACTTGAAATAGTCGAAATCTCCAAGCCTTAAATAGCGCTTTGAAGTGGCGCCACAGGCGCGCGTGTTGTGCGTCTGCGCTGAAATTCTAATCATTTGCATATCTCACCTCCGCTAATGCATGTTGTAAATTTCATGCTATTTGCATGTTTCCTTCAGGGTGTTGCATTTACAGTGGCCAGCAGTGTATATATATATGTATATATATATATATATATGTATATATATATGTATGTATATATATATTTATACATACATATGTATTTATATATATATATATATATACATATATATATATATAATATATATATATATATAATATATATATATATATATATATATATATATATATATATATATATATATATATATATACATTCTTGGGATACATGCTAACCCACCCCGTAAGGAAAAGGTTAAATTTGTATGGGTTTGTATCAAAATAATTGATTCGTTATACGGCTTTTCACTTTACGGCCAACTTTTCCGGAACGTATCTAAGCCGTAAAGCGAGGTATGGGTGTACTTATAAGTTTCATATTACTTATGTATATCCCTGCAAAGTATCCTATCAGAGGTCAAGAATACGAATTTGGAAGTATTTAGGGGGAGGGGAAGATATTCTGTTGAAAAATACTAACATGCCTGGTTAAAAATCCCAAATTTTTACAATTATATTCCTCAGGTTTATTACTGAAAAAGCAATTAGATGTCTCATTAAAAAAAAAAAATTAGATATGTCGTATTTTTTTACTTATGTGATATAAAGTGCAATTTGGAAGAATGGGTTAATAAGTTGTTGTTTTTCTTTGTGCTTTAAAAGTCTCTAGTGAAATTTTGCAGAAATTGTCATAAGTTTACAGCTCTGGAAATGAAATATGACAAAGAGATACATTAGATTCACTTTAAAAACTTTGAATTTATGTAAACTGGCATATACAGGCTCACATTTGTTTTAATCTCGCAAGCATGACTCACCAATGAATGCAAAGAAGCAGTGGTAGAAATTAACCATGGCTACTTGTGGAAAAGAAAAAAAAAATTTCATGAGAACTGTCCATTAAGGAGTGAGGCATTGTGTATTACTTAAAACTGATTTGTTTCTAAATTATTAATTTTAGTGTGATTTTTTTTAAAAAGGGAATAAAAACTCATACATACAGACAAACAGTTACAGTACACAAAATAAATTTTAAGTTTCACTGAGGGGGAAAAAATGCTTGATTGATGATTGGCAGACCTTTGTCTTTCATCTTAGAAATGTATTTTTCACTGCAACTGTAAATCGAATTCTTTTGCAGCTATTATTAAATTTCTTTGAGACCATCAAGCACTCCAGTGCTTTCTTTGGGGTCAGCAAAGTTCACTTTTTCTTCTCACTCTCAACTTTCTTATCCTCCATGATGTCAACTTTTTCCCTATGATTTCATTTTCTGGAATTTGATTTACACTGAAATTCTCTCATTTCCCCTGAAGCTATTACATTTTCATCCATGTTCTTCTGAGGTCATATTCGTAAATCCGGCCACTTGCACCAAGCACTGCAAAATTTCAAATCTTCATCCTCATTTGAATTAATTTCAGTTGTCCCAATTTTCTTAAAAACCTTCACTCTGGTAGCAGCTTTTCATTGTTTCTCCTTGATGTTGGCCTATGTGTGTTTCTCTCATTCTGTGACACCTAAAATGTTAATTATTCTAGCAAATTCAGGAGCTGTTTTAGTCTTCTATGTTTCTTGAATAGAGTGTTTTGAAGTAATTTTTGGTTAGGCACTTTTAACGATCCGGTCAAGACTAAGTCCATTAGTTGGCACTAGTTAAAAGCTGTGACTGCAATGTAAAAAGTGTCTTTGCTTTGCGGTGAAATATCCTTACAATGCGATGTGGTATTCATTGTCGTACTACAGATACTTGCTTTTTTCCTCCATGAGATTTCCATTAAAAACCACGTAGCCGTTATTTGAAAGGTCCTCCATTCCTTTTTATTGTAATTCTACGTCATACATACAGGCGATGTAAAAATAAAATAAACAAATCAAACTAACAAAAAAATTAAAAAGCGAGCATAGACTGCCAAACAAGTTAACTTAAAACCTACCCTAGCAATAAAAACGTAAAACTTTACATATAGGCGGCATAGTCAAGCCCTGTGAAACTATGATACCTAACTGTTTTCCCTCAAATTAAAGAATTTCTGTCCGTTATTTTCGTTTCCAGCAAAATTTTAAGAAATCTTTTCGGCAACTTTTCTACCATATCAATGTTTATTTTGCAGGGAAAACGTTTTTTCAGGAGAAGCTCGATTAACAGTTCCATTGATGTTATCAATATTTCTTGTAGTATAATTTTCGGCATTTTTGTTGTTGTTTGTTTTGTAAATATTCAGATCAGTTTTTTTTCTCATTTAGTTATAGCTTTTTATAAGTTTTATACAAAGTACATTGTGTTTTATGCGGAATAGGTCTAACGTACCACTGGAGGTGTTAAAAATTTTCAGCCCTAACTGAGGCCCTAACTGAGGTTTGTTCGGGCGGGAGAAAAATTAGCGATTCTTTTCTGTGATGCCCGTTTTCCTTTTCAATGGACATTTAATATAGTTTTAAAAATTTCACAATAGATGGCGGTATTTGTCCTTAATTTATTTCATTGGCGAGGAATGGCGATGTGGTCAGTTATAAAGGCGCGAATTGGGAATGAATGTTTTGCACTGTTAGTCGGAAAATTTTTTCCATTTTTGGTACATTTTTCTGAAATATATGTCACAGATAAGGGGTTAAGAGAGAGAATATTTCAGTTAGCAGGAATACAAACGTAACAGTGTTCAATAGATACCCGCTTCGTGAGTGTAAGCGTTTTTAACCCTCAAACCAGCCCACCGGTCGTTATGACCGGCAGCGGCGGAACTAAGTGGTGGGGAGAGGCGTGGACGCTTGGCTGGCTTTGACATCCTCATTCAATTCCTGGACGTCAGGCAGAGCACATCAGGGTTTCACAAATGCTCGCCGTTTGCCTGTAAATTGCAATTTTGTAAAAGTATGGCGGTCAAAATGACCGGTAGCCTGTTACTGCCACTGAGTTCGACGCTTCGGACGATGAGTATGACTTAGATGACTCATATACTGAGTCAAACCAGTGGCGTAGCGAACATAACTGGCGCCCGGGGCATTATACCTTTTTGGCGCCCTTTTGGAATACCTTTTTGGAAAATCTTGGTTGTCTTGGGGACTGTTTGGCGCCCGGGGCTTGATAGATCCCCTTGCCCCCCTGTCGCTACGCCACTGGAGTCAAAAGAAGCTACTATTTTTGAGGGAAACGATAATTCAGATAGTGAAGATGAAAATTTTGTAGACGAGCCACCTTCACTTGTCCGTTAGCCCACTCCAAGTTACAACGCAACGGTTACTTCGGAGAACGAGTCGTCTGATGAAGAAGAAAGTGTAGGGGCAACTAGGAGTAGGTTCACTAGAAGACAAATAAACGTTATTAGCTCGCACGAGAACGAATGCTCTGAAAGTGATGACGAGGTATCTGACACTTTTTATGGTAAAAAGAACCGTTTTACGTGGAATTCGAGACCTGTGCGAAGTTCAGCGCAAATTGCTGCTCGGAACACACTTCGAGTAAAATTGAGTAAGCTGGAGGGCCTTGCTCTTCTTGGCATTAAGGTTACACCCGAGCAAATTTGGAGGCTGTTTTTCACGGACGAAATGATTACCAAAGTTGTTCATCACACAAATCAGAAGCTTGCTAGAACTCGTGCCAGAATTGAAGAACCTGACAGCCACCTCTATAAGGACACAACAAATGATGAAATCAATGCTTTGATAGGGATTACAGTGTTCTGTGCGATTTTTAAAGTATCCCTTGAAGCCTTGACATCACTCATCTCTACCTCAATCACTGGCAGGCTGATTTTTCGTGCAATTATGTCTGAGTAACATTCTGCAATTCTTTTTAGAGCCCCACGATTTGATGATGTAGATACCAGATCAAAAAAATTGAATAAATAAGTGTAGATCATTTTTTCCCTCACTATTCATCACTAATATAAATCAAACAACGCTGTGAAGAATATCAACATGCAGTTCCATCATAATCACGCAAAAATAACAGCTTTTTAAACTTGGGGGGGGGGGCAATTTGACCAATAGTCCTGATAGTGGCACCAAATTCATGCGCCGGTTTGAGGGTTAAATTCTTCCCGTTTTCTCTTAGGAGGAATCCTTCAAATTGACAGAAAGGAAGAATATCACATTTCTAAACATGTTGGGGCGCCAAGGAACTTGCTGTCTCTATTTACAGAGCTATGCAGGCATATGTTTTGGTCTTGTTCTAAAGCATTGGAATATGCAACGTAATATCACTGGTGTTAATTTATCAGGTCAAATGCGGGGAAACCGAATTTATTGCAACCTGTAAAAGCCTTTTCAAAATATCATTAATTTCACGAATTTATAAAGGTGACATTTTTGAAGAAATTGTAAGGTTGTGGTAATCCTAATGCTCCAATATTTTAAGATGTTTAAACTTCGGGGATAAAAAATATTTTAAATCATTTTTGAAGTGTGTAAATTAGAAATTTCTTATTTTTTAATAATAATAAAAAAAATGCGTGCTAACCCCGTACATCGTTTACCTACCAAACTTGATGAATTGAAAGGTTTACGAGAAACACTCCTGACGACTCAGACCAATGCTTTTTGTTCTTCTAGTTGGAGAACAAAACTGTGGTGTCATTAACTTCTAAAACTCTAAACACGAGTGTGAGTGGAACAGTATGAAAAAAATAGCTACACCAAAACAAACTTACTCGAAAAGAAAGCTTTACATTAATAAAGCATTTTTAGATCTACATTAACTTTACATAGAAAAGGTTGACTGAGAGCAGCACTACGGTCCTCTTTTGTTACATAAAGGCTAATTAGACGGGACCTAAAATTTAAAGCATATTCCAAGTGGCCGTCGTGTGGCCACGGAGATAAGGAACATTTAATTTCTAAGCCACCAGTAAATCTGATGTATCAGCGTACTTACCACTTCATCCCATAGAAGTTTACTTGTGAAACCTATGAAAAAGCAATGCATCGACTGATACACAAAGCTTCCACATCCTGATAAACCAATTCTTTAAAATTGCGAGCCAAAATAAAACGCGGCATATTTTAGCCTTCAAGTCAGGGTAATAATGTTCTGTCCGGAATTGGATTTCACATGAGCCGAAAAAAACTGCTTGGAAGTCTCGTAAAACGTTGACGAAAATTTTGGGTACAAAAAGACAGAAAGCATCTGAGAAAAAGGCCGTAAGTTCGCAGAAAACTCACGGATCGAAGTGTAATATGCCACTTGATCCATATCTTGATTCTCTTCCATTAAAAAGAGCCACAAGCGACGAATATGGAAAATCTGTGGTGCCAAGGAATCTGTCACCAAGATATATTTATGAGGAAAACTTGATAAAAAGTAAAATTGGAACCCAACAATGGTCCATGGTTACTGACGGACTTCACAAAGGCGTTTATGACTGTCAAAGACAGAAATAATTCAAGTAAATGAATAATTTTTAGGTCAGTACTATCACTAGTGCAGGATTATGTGCTAAATAAAAGATTATTTTTTTAAAAAGATTATTTCGAAACATTGCTCGACAGCAAACTTAGTTACCAGGCTTGGCACAAAAAGCTCAAAAGCAAATTGGCACAAAAAGCTCAAAGGATCACAGATGCTTATTCAACAAGGAAAGAAACGGTAAATTTTGTTGTTTAAGTTCAACTAAACATTCTACTAGAGTTCTGAAACTCGTGTAAGTGAACTACAGGCTCTTGTTTCTAATGATATGTTGTGCAATCCTCCCAACTCCCCTTATTTTAGAAGCATATAAGTCTAGGAAAACAGTTATTCCATGGTAAAATTTCACCTTCTACTTCATAAACGAAAATTTCATCTCAAATGGGAACACTTCCCAGAAAGTTGCGCCACTGGTTGCATATTCCAGTCAACTATTTCAATAGCAATGAATGAGGGGCTATGCTAAACAACTTTATTTTGATCCCTGTTTTATATTTTGGTATATCGTTTACTGGGCAGCAATGAATAAATTCTCTGAAGCCGAAGACGCCGTAACAAAACATAACGGAAATGGCTCTGGAGAAAAATTGGAATTATCGTCAAAGGTCTGACGCAACAGAAATTTAAGTAAAAGGAAAAGTTGTGTAAAACTAAATTAAAAAAACACAAAACTTAAGATGAATTAGAAAGGTCTGCAAACGAAGTAAAAAGATACATCTAATACGTCATTGATAGATTCTGCCTGTGATTTATCGTCCTCCTTGTGTAGAAAAAATAAAAAAAGCCTGTCCGAAAGATCTCCGACTAAAATGATGCAAACATTGTGAAAAATGTGGTACGACATTTTACAAAAATAGGCAGCGTTCAAGGTGGAAAGGATAGGTTATGTAGGGCTAATCAAGAGATAGGACCTGTTCACATAGGAGTCTGGTAGCGGAGCGTTAAAGTATTGAAATATATTTAACCAATAGCAAACCTCCAAACGATTAGCAACGAAATTTTTAACGCCTATGATTGGTTTATTTTCGTCTCAACGTCATCTTTCCTTTAACGCTCCGATACCGGACTTCTATGTGAACAGGCCCATAAAAGCGTGAAAGAAAGAAAACAGATACAAAGGTGAACATTTAGAGCGATGAGCGTAAAATTACTCGTCACTATTTTTTTTTTTTTACTTAACATTTTAAGAATTATTGTTAAATAGAGTAACCTAGCTTATTGAAATTCTATTTTTTTAGAAATTCCTTTAATTGTGAATATAAACAGTGATGTAGAAGCAACTCAACTTATCACTCCACCTGTTTCAACCTACATGAAGCTATAAGAAGGAGCGTAAGCTTCAATGGGGAATTCCTCGAAAAATGGACCGATTATGGTAGCTCACCGGCAGATGGCGAGACATGTTCCACTTCAGCCGATTTTTCATTGAGTTATATGGACACGTGTTTTAGAAAATTGTTTTACAAATTTTTAAATTTATTCTGTGCACATATATGCCAACATGTTTTGCACCTGGTTGTTCCAGTGGCTATCGATCAGCCATAAAAAGAAACAAAGAAACTGGACAGAGAAATCCTAGTTTGTTTTCTGCTGCTAAGGTAAGAGCATTTTTTAATATAAGCTGTATAATATTGAGAGAAAAATACAGCTGCTGTGTTTTAAGCGAACACAAAGTTAAGACAGCTTAAATTCTGCCGGAAATAAGCATGTTTTATTTTTCAATCATCCCTATATTTCAGAAAAAAGGTGTTCTCAAAGCTTTGTTGTACGTAAACAAGCGTAAATAATTACTGAAATTATTGCTCTAAAGGAAATCACTTAATCAACAAAAGATGTGCGATACTTAAATATATATTAAAGTATTAGTTTTTAAATTTTAATAAACTAAATAATAAATTAATTTTTCAAGTGATAATCCAAATTGATACTTACGGAAAATCCAGTCGACCATAAAAGTTGGCGCAAATCCGCCAAACTTCCCGACCGCTTCCGCCGCCAATCATTTTGGTGGCATAAAATCTGCAATTGCACGCAAAATAGAAACAAATATGTCCTCTTCTTTGTGAAGACGACGCCACATGAATTCAGCCATATAAGAATCTAAGTGGTGTTGTGCTGTCCCACGTTGTCTGTTGCTCCGCCACTTGTCCGAACCCCACAATCGCTCAATTGATTTGTGTATGTACGCCGGTATCCGGATCTACAAAGTTATACTTATGATTAACTTTGAAATGTTCGAAATTCGCAGCTCTTAATTCGTCGGTTTTATAAGCTTTCCTTGAGTCCGAGTATATTGTAGAACCTTCTTCGATGTTATCTTTTATCGCCTGCATAAGCGTTATCGCCCTCCTATCTGGAACTTTTACGATAAAACACTCGCTGGTCTCCTTGCAAATGTCTCCAAACAACCATTGCTCGGAGATTATTCTCCCTGCATGGTTTTTACGCTTTGAGAAAAGGCTCTCATCAATTTCGACAATGAGGTTGGCCCCTCCGATTATTTTCTTTGGCCTTGTTAAAAGACTCTGTGTACAAATTTCTCTTAAGTAATTTTTCCAATCGACAACAGTCTTGTCACTCAACTCTAATTATTCCTTTCTCCATTCAACAGTAGTCAATTCTCTGCGCAAGCTATAAATAAAACTTAGTGTAGTCACAAATGAAATGGTTGAACTCTCGAACCATGTATCTTTCCAAATGGATATTCGCTACTGACAAGTCTTAATATTACAACGCCATTGAATCTGTGTTTTTAAATAAAGCGCCATATCGTGGCCATTAACGCATTTTTTGGATGACGGTAAGATTCCATGCCTTTGAAAGAATTCTACTGTTTCTTGTTCTGTAGTTGATAAATCCCAAATTTTAAACATTTTTTACAACGCAGAGCTAAAACAAGACTTAAAACAGCGACAGCTTTACTCCAAGAACTAGATCTTATGAAGGTCACATTGAATCACGTGTGTCAGGTTTTACCATTATTGGCTAAAAATTGCCTCTTGGCGCTATTGCCTTCATTTGGCAAAAATGGTCGACTGGATTTTCCGGAAGTACCAAGAAAGGTATACTGTGTCCTCCTATGCCAGTAATAGGTTGCAATGAGCAACATAACATTAATTTAATTCAAAATGATATCAACTTTTTTCTAATTATGCGCATGCATTTTATATGCAAACAAGAAAATAAAAATTCTCAACTCTGTGCTAATGTTAAAAAATTAAGAAAACAGTCAAAATTATAAATCACATTTATTATTAAATTTAAGCTTTTATTTTATATTACTTTTGAATTGAATTATTCTACTCATTTAGTAATTTAACTGAATAATATCTTTTATTATGCCATTAAAATTAACTACGATAAATCTAACTGTATTGTTATTCAATTTGTAAAGTTATTCTCTTGTCAATATCAATAAATAATGTTATAAATATCTGTAAAACCTGTCATGCATAATTTTTTGTTCAAATTTATCTATAGTAAATTGTATATCAAGCATTAATTTTTTTATTTTATAATAATGTATTAATAGTGTATGTTGTTAGTTTCAATTCTTTATAATTATGAAATACTTTTCTTCTATTCAACATATTTTGTGGTTATGGCAAATTAAGATACACGTCTGAGCTAAAGCCATCATTATTTTTTAAATTGTTCACAGAAATAAAATATTTCCACTATGAAAACTTCATAAAACTGGTGAATATGCTGAAACCTTAATATAGAATTTAATTACTGTTAAGTTAGTTTCGATAAGTAAATAAGTTTTCATTGTATGATAAACAATGTTGTCACTATAAATGCTTATGCAAAATCTGTTGTGTATAATTTAAAAAAAAATTTAATATTTTCCGATCTTTTTACTGTAAGTACAATAAAACCCATACTTTGTGTAACTAGCTAGCTCTAGAAAATAATGGATCATTATTTACATATTTCCTTTAAGGAGGGAGATCACCTTAAACCCTTCAAAAAACTCAATTTTTTATTATGATTTAATTTTGAAGAACGGAATATAAGGAATCTTATGAAAAAAAATTTAAGTCGATACTACAATTAGAACCGATTGTATGACCAAATGTATAAAGCTAATAGTAAAGTAATTTATAGAAAATTTAAACTTTAAATTGCTTTTTCTAAAAACTGTTATTTTGAAACTTGTGCGCACTATTTCTTCAAAACTAATCATCACAAATTGCTAAAATTTTTTGTATACATGTATATCTTGCATGTTTCTACAATTTCTACCAAAATTTAGGTATTTTTTCGCAGAAAATTTCTTTAAAAAATTTATATTTTTTGTACATTACAATACATTTGCCTGAAAAAATATTTTTATGTGAAATATGGTAACTATTTTAGGTGTAGATTGAATTATAACATATGGATAAAATATATACAAATAATTTAATATATATCTCTTATAGTTTTTAAAAAAATCTGCACATTGCATTGATCTAAGATTCACTATTAATAAAACATTTTTTTCATAAAATAATTTCTAATAATCTCCCAACAATTCTGTTTTTTTTCTAATAGATAAAACTTTGTACAATTCACCTTTAAAAATTGGTTTAAATTAATTACAAATTAACTGTTTGACAACACATTAAGCTTGGTAGTAAAATCAGTGTATTTTTGAGCATGCAAAGGTGATCAACCTCTTAAGAATTTTAATGAAGTTTAGCAAAAAAAGCAGTTCGAATAAACATTTTGAATGAAGATAAACAATTGTTAAGTTGAATAAATAAATTCATATTAAAAACGCACTAAAAAAATATTTCTTTTGAAAAATACGAAAAATCCATATTAAAGCGTATGGTTTCCGTCGACCAAATGGGAGACACTTTTTTAATACGGAGCTGTCCTCCTTCTGTAGCTTCATGTTCAACTCATCAGTTCCTGTTTCCGACGGAAATGATGTCATGTGACAATATTGTGATCATGTTGCTTTCTTTTCATTTTGTGCAAAAAATAACTGTATTTTAACCATCTTGTCTCTTTTTCTGAGAAATGACGACCACTCTCCAGGTAAGATTATAATCTACTTTTACAATAACACTTTTACATATTGTTCTCATCAGTGTCTTCAGAACGCTTACATTTGTGGCATTTTATTTTTTGCAACTTCTTGCAACTTGTGTTTCGTTTTGAATCATGTACATTGTGGCCATGTAATCTATATATATAAAACAGTTCCGTAACTGACTCACTGACTGACATACAACGCACAGACCAAACCGCTGGACCTAAAGGGCTGAAATTTTGCATGGCGATTCTTCTTATAGTGTAGGGGTGCAATAAGAGAGATTTTTGAAAAATTCTTCTTAGATTTTTTTAAATTAAATTTTTAAGCTGTTTTAGTAACTTTTTTTAAGTTTGCATTTAAAGTAATAATTTGAGGGTTATAAAATTTATATCACTAGAAAGATCATAAAAATTCCTTTAAAATGAAATCTTTTTCGAATCTTTACCTCTATTTTCTGATTTTTGGTGAATTTTTAAAGATTCATTTTTAGAATTTAATTTATTAAATGCTGATCACGTGATTTCTTTTTCTGGTACTTTAAAAAAATTTATCGTCACGTGCATAACAACTAAATAGATAAAAAATATTTTTTTTCTTGCTAATGCGGCAGACGATTGGACATTATATTGTCTATAAAAATATCCCTTATGATTTTTTTATAAATATATATATATTTATTCAACATCAATTGTATATATAGATCGTCGTATTTATTATAAATATATATATATATATATATATATATTTTGGCATTAATTGCATACATTGACCATTGTATTTAATTTGAATGTACTCCGTAGCGAAGTGCGGGTTTTCAGCTAGTATAATATATTCATTTATTTGATAAGGAATTATGTTGAATACGACTATAAATTAAACGTCCCGAAAATGCTTCAATTCAAGGCGTAACTATCATTCTTAAAAGCAATTTACTTGTAATTCTGAACGTGCTATATTCCTATAATTAATAATATCCAAAATAATTTATATTACTTAACGTAAATAAATGATTGCACATCATACTTTTAATTCGATGCCGCAAGCACTTATGCTGAGGATTTCGACCTTATAATTTTTGCGAGTTTTTTACAGCAACTTCGTTATAGGAGCACACCGTAGGGGATCCTATATTGCTCCTTATGAAGGGACAACCAAGAACTCCCTTGCATTTTCCGGGATTCGGTCATAGCCCCGCGTGGTAAGAGCTTTCAACGCTAATCGCCGTAAAATCTGAGCGGTTACGATTGCTCAATGTAATTGTCGTGAGGAATGTGCAATACACAATTAATCTGATTAACTTTTAGTTTTTTTTTACAGTATAGACACATTAATCCTAGAAATGAAAAAGTTTAATTAATGTATATATATATATATATATATATATATATATATATATATATATATATATATATATATATATATATATATATATATATATACATACAGTAACCACCGCTTATAGTGATCAGTGGTTATAAGAATCAACCGTTTATAAGAATCAATATCGCGAAAACAAAAACAAATTTATTATTTCCATGTTAAAATTTTCGCTTTAAAGAATCAATCCACAGGTTTTAAGAATCAGTTTACACTCTTCGCCTTCTTTTCATTTTTCCAAAAAAGCCTATTAAACCCTCAAAAGGCACGAAGATCTTTCTTTTTTTTAAAAGAAAGATTGATAAGATGGGATGAAATATAGTCGTAAAATTCATCCCTTTCTTTGTTAGACATAACATAATAGTTTCCCCTTAAACGCTTTAGCACAACACTGTCTTATTAGCTTGACCCAGGACCATCTTTACCCGTCCGGGTCCGATTTCACTTTTCTCCACTGGCAAACAAAAATAGGGACTCTTTTTTCTCACCTCCTGGTTGCGGCTTCCTGGACCCTGAAACACATAAACATTCAACGAAGTGTCCACTATCACTTAGGCAAACGTAACATTAGTAGTTTCAGCACGTTATTAAACCGTGAAACGTAAGCTAGAAGGTGAATATTCGTCTGAGACTATTAGTATTGAAAGAGGTATAAACAGCCTCCTGAAAACTTCATTACGTCAAACTACCATAGAAAACTTTTTCTTGCTCCCTTCCTGTAGTTGAAATGTTAAAACTGTTAAGCAAGTACACTGCTGGCCACCCAAATTTCTACACCAAGAAAGACAAAAGATATCACAACAAAATTTATTTTGTAGATAACATGTTGACCAAGTATCAAATGATTAAATTTATAGACTTCTGTGAAGTGTGGTTCCTGCCAAAATCAGTAGCCAGAGTAGCCGCCATTGTTGGAGATCACCGCTGCCACACGCCTCGGCATTGATTCAAAGAGACTTTGGATGAGTTCTTGGGGTACAGCAGACCAAGCAGCTTCCACACGTTGCAAAAGTTGATCTGCTGTGGCAGCTGAGGAAGGAATCTGGGTCAATCGTAGAGCAACCATGGACCACATGTTTTCTATCGGCGAAAGATCCGGAGAGCGAGGCGGCCAGGGAAGCAATTCAATCTGGCGATTGACGAAGAACCGTTGGACAATGCGTGCCACGTGTGGTCGCGCATTATCCTGTTGAAATATGGCTGTGGGCAAGCCCTGAAGGTAAGGAAGGACAACTGGCTCCAACACCTCGGAGATGTAGCGCTGGCTGTTTAAAGTACCGGCAATGCGTACTAGAGGTGTGCGAGAGTGATATCCAATACCGCCCCATACCATAATACCCGGTGCAGGACCAGTGTGGCGGTGCATAACGCAGCTGTTCAGCATTCTCTCTTCACGGTGTCTCCAGACTCGAATGCGACCATCGTGGTGTTGCAGACAGAAGCGTGACTCGTCAGTAAAGACAATTTCATTCCATTCTTCCGTCCACATCCTTCTGTCATCGCACCATTGGCGGCGGAGACGTCTGTGGTTCTGCGTCAAGGGTAGACAAAGCAATGGACGTCTTGCGGACAGACCACTCTGCTGTAAACGGCGTCGAATGGTACGCGCAGACACTGGATGATGCGTTACAGACTGCATGTGCTGTGCTATGGTTCGTGATGTGACTGAGCGATCCGTCACTGCCATGCGCACAATTTGCCTGTCATCACGTGAAGTGGTGCGCTGAGGTGGATGCGATCGAACACGCCCGTCCGTCGTACCCTCCTGCATCCAACGATCACATATCCGCATTACAGTTGTTTGGTTTCGTCCAACACGACTACCGATTTCCCTGAAAGATAATCCACAATCTCGGTAGGCCACTATCCTTCCTCTGTCGAACTCGGATACTTGATCAAAAGATGATCGCTGTTTTCGACGAGGCATAATTGATCGTTTTTTTTGAAAAAACCACAAGAAAAACACAATTGCCGAACTTGAAATCGTCGAAATCTCCAAGCCTTAAATAGCGCTTTGAAGTGGCGCCACAGGCGCGCGTAATGTGCGTCTGCGCTGAAATTCTAATCATTTGCATATCTCACCTCCGCTAATGCATGTTGTAAATTTCATGTTATTTGCATGTTTCCTTCAGGGTGTTTCATTTACAGTGGCCAGCAGTGTATGTTGTAAGAAATATCGGATTTTTTTCTTCTCTTACTATAATCATGTGTATTTACTTATAGGTCTAGAAATTAAGTTGCATTTTTAAAATTATAAAAAATAATTTTAATAAAAGATAATTAACGTAAATTAAAGAGTATTTTATGGTAAATTATCTTATATATGTATATATAGGTGTGTGTGCCTGTCCAAAAACCTAAATTTCGGCTATAAGAATCAACCGCTTATAAGAATCAAAAACAGTAATAACAAACGTGATTCTTATAAGCGGAAATCACTGTATATATATATATATATATATATATATATATATATATATATATGATAACACTCATTACATTATTGAGTCAAGGAATGAATTGAGGAAGCTTTCATGCATGTTAATTCGAAATGACCCATGGGAAAGCAGTCGTAGCCCATCCAATGAACTTTATTTAGTTTCAATCTCTTGAGGACAGAATTAAAACACTAGAACGTCCGTTGGTGTCATTTCGACACCGAAGCATGTTTACCGCGTTCTAGCTCCAACAATTTTTATGATTTTTAATCTGTTTTCTATGACTTTCAATCATTTAACCTGAAGAGCGTACAGTCGAAAATTTAATCGTGTAGCTTAATTTAGAGAACTTCTATAGCCAAATTTACCTAGAACGTCCGCTGGTGTCGATTTGACACCAAGCAGAATTCCTCCTTTTACAGCGCTTCTTTAATGCTTCAGTCACACACATCTGTCCAGCACAGTACACAGGGGGAAAAGGACTGATTTATGGGCAGCGCTCTCTGCACCGATCCTCTCCTGAGTCGGTTTTCAAGCAGATGATCGAGGGAAGAGATTCGAGGGACCATGGGGGGGAGGACCGTAGCTAATTGACTCCCAAATGTGTCAACAAGTTGGGGGGGGGGACTGCGTGTCTAGATGTGTGTGACTGAAGCATTACGGTTTATGCGATCACAAATCCCACGTTCGATATTGGTAGTTGTCATTATTCACCCCAGGGCCCGATTAAGAAAATTCTTGACTATAGGCACAACTCGGGATGGCCCCCCTAACACTGATGTGGGTTTAAAATTTCCAAAATTGACACACAAAATAAATAATCACGAATCATTGTGAAAGTACCATTTTACCAAGAATTGGCTATTCGAAGCGTAGAAGCCTAGAACAGTATCAAATAACAAAAAGCAATACAACATATTAACTTCATCATTAAAACACCAATACAATGCAACCAGAAAACATTATTAATCCCTTATATACACTATGAAATACATATGATGAACTATACATATAACTATACATATGACGAACCTATCAATCAAATTTGTAAGTATATATTAAAAAAATTGCTATTAAAAAAGGTAAAATTAAAAAAAATTGAATTGGGAATTTTTTCTTTTAAAATAAAATTTTTTTTGGGCCCCCCACCCTAGGTCCAGGCCTACTGGGCCTAATGGAAAATCAGGGCCTGATTCACCCCTTTACCTCCACCCCTCAGAAAGGACTAAAATGTTCAGTCCGAAGTGGTCACGTGTTCCAGTGTCGCACCCAGGATTTTTTCTTGGGGAGGGGGCGAGATGAACGGATAAAAATATTTAGAATGCAAAATTAATATTCATAATGCAATTTCTATTCCTTTGGGGGAGCCAGGGCCCCTCGCCCCCCTCCCCTGGGTGCGCCACTGACGTGTTCACTTCGTCTCTGCAGCTGCATTGTTTGTACGTTTGCAAAGGATTTCTGTGTTGTTTTTTGATTTTATGAGAGGAGAAAAAAGTTGTGTGTCGTAGAAAAGGACACCCCTGAAGAAATTGAAAATCTGTTGAGAGAACTGTCCGAAAATGAACCTGATGGAGGTGAGCTCTCGTGTTCTGATTTAGATTCGGATGATAATAAAATCATATTACATGCCAATGAATCGGTTGAAAGTGATAAAGAAGATGTTTGTACTAGCACCCAGACTATTTTAGATTTATATGTAGCTCGAGATGGCACCGAATGGAAACCTTACAAAGTGGATTCTGCTTCGGGTAGATTTTCTAATAGAAATATTTTATGTGAATGTAGCGGTCCTACTAATTACGCAAAGCGATGCGTCAATGAATCCGTCATGAGTTCATGGCTTCTTTTCATCGATAAACATGTTAGAACATATTAGAAAATACACGGAGACTGAAGTAGAGTTTTGTAAGATGATAATTGGTCTTTGTCCATTGATGAACTGTGCGCTTTTATAGCAATATTGTATGCACGTGGAGTAAGCGGTGCTAAAAATATAGAATTACAATCCTTGTGGTCTGACTCTTGGAGTTTTGTAAACATACACAATGGGAAAAATGGGTTTCTCGAAATATCCAGATTTTTATGACTTGACTTAAAATCAACGCGTTCACAACGACTGCAAGAAAACAAATTTGCTATGATTTGAGAAGTTTGGGATCGATTCGTAGAGAAATGTATTCAAAGTTATAAGCCTGGAGAGAATATCACAATAGATGAACAACTGTTTCCCAGTAAAACGCGATGCCCATTCACCCAGTTTACAGCAACAAAACCAGATAAGTATGGTAAAAAATTCTGGGTTTCTGCTGATGCGGAAACAAAATATGTTTTGGATGCTTTTCCTTATTTGGAGGAAGATGAATCCCGATCTGAAGGGCAAATATTAGACGAATACGTTATGCTAAAACTAATGGGACCATATATAAAGTAAACGGTCATAAAGTAAACGGTCGACAATTTCGTCACGTCTTTGGACTTGCAAAAGAATTGACAAATAATAAAACAAGTCTTGTGGGGACTGTAAATCGAGCTCGAAGAGAAATTCCAGATAATTTGAAAAAAAAAAAAAAAAGATAGTCTTTATTCCACGAGTGTTTACTAACACGAAAAAACTGGGGCCAACTGACTGTATACGAAGGTAAAAAGAATAAAACGTTATTATATTGAGCACACTTCATTCAAACGTCGCAATAGCAAATAATGAAAAGAAGTCATTGTAGAAACAGTAACTTTCTACAATGATACAGGTGTTGATGTACTTGATCAAATGGCGCGGAAATATTCGGTGAAAGCCGGATCAAGAGGATGGCCAGTTCATACATTTTATAACATCTTAGATTTTGCAGCTATAAACAGTTGTATTATCTTCAAAGGCGTGGTAGGTAACCGCATCTCAAGGAAAAATTTCATACAGCAATTAGCAAATGAATTGCGTTCAAATTATGTCAGTGATAAAATATGTCACGATCAAAATTATATATCGGAATGTGTTCCAGAAAATCCTGCTAAACGCAGAAAATGCGAAATTAAAAAGGACAAAGGAAATGTTACAAACAAAAGGTGGTGTTCATGCATGAAAGCGGTGTGTGGAAAATGCACCGAAAAGATTTCCTATTATTGTGTCAATTGTAAATAAGGTATGTATGTAATATAAAGTAATGTTGAAATCTGTTTAAAGTTTGTACTTTAAAAAAATTTTTAAAAAAATTATGTTCTGTAAAATTTTATAAAAATTTTTAATATTAATTAACAATAATTTTTTCCGTGTCACAAATACAGTGATTTCCGCTTATAAGAATCACGTTTGTTATCACTGTTTTTGATTCTTATAAGCGGTTGATTCTTAAAGCCGAAATTTAGGTTTTTGGATAGGCACACACACACACCTGTATATACATATATTAGATAATTTACCATAAAATACTCTTTAATTTACGTTAATTATCTTTTATTAAAATTATTTTTTATAATTTTAAAAATGCAACTTAATTTTTAGACCTATAAGTGGATACACATGATTATAGTAAGAGGAGAAAAAAATCCAATATTTGTTACAACGTACCTGCTTAACAGTTTTAACATTTCAACTACAGGAAGGGAGCAAGAAAAAGTTTTCTATGGTAGTTTGACGTCATGAAGTTTTCAGGAGGCTGTTTATACCTCTTTCAATATGAATAGCCTCAGACGACGATTCACCTTTTAGCTTACGTTTCACGGTTTGATAACGTGCTGAATCTAATAATATCACGTTTGTCTAAGTGATAATGGACACTTCGCCGAAGATTTATGTGTTTCAGGATCCAGGAGGCCGCAACCAGGATGTGGGAGGTGGAAAAAAAGAGTCTCTATTTTGTGTGTCAGTGGAGAAAAGTGAAATCGGAACCGGACGGGTAAAGATGCTCCCGGGTCAAGCTAATAGGACAGTGTTGTGCTAAAGCGTTTAAGGGGAAACTATTATGTTATGTCTAACAAAGAAAGGGATGAATTTTATGACTATATTCTATCCCATTTTATCAATATTTAAAAAAAAAAAGAAAGAACTTCGTGCCTTTTGAGGGTTTAAGTGGCTTTTTTTGAAAAATGAAAGGAAAGCGAAGAGTGCAAGCTGATTCTTAAAACCGGTGGATTGATTCTTTAAAGCGAAAATTTTAACATGGAAATAATACATTTGTTTTTGTTTCCGCGATATTGATTCTTATAAACGGTTGTTTCTTATAACCACTGATCACTATAAGCGGTGGTTACTGTAATCTATTTTTTGTCAAAATGTTACAAAATAAGCTTAATTTAAGAAAATGAAAAAAAGAATGTTACTTAGATGTTATGACAACAATTTTATTCCTGGTGTCGAAATGACACCTCCGTCAGTTTTAGGATGTCGAGAGGGCCGGAAGTTCGAGTGTTAAGGAAATAGGAGATATCAGTTTAGCAGTAGTGGCCGTCGGGCTTAGCAGAAGAGCGGAAAGGAATGACTCGAGATTACATGGAACGAAATTATGACAGAAGCTACTAAGTAGGGATGCGACATCGATGTCGATGTTTTCAAAACATCGATGTTTCGATAAAAACATCGGTGTTCTAAACATCGATTTATTGAAGCCGATTTTTTTTAACATCGATGTTTTGTGCTCGATGTTTTACGTCGTTCAATGGTTGTTTTTTTTAATGAAAAAGCACCATAATAAATTTGATAAAATAACCACCTAGCATAATTTTCACACTCAGTAAAAGTAAACTCAAGAATTCTTTCAAATAATTTTGCCGTATTCTCTATTAATACGAAACCAATTCTTTTGTCTTGTGTTACAGTCATGAACTTCAGAATTTTGTTTTATTTTATTTTATTTTACAAAATTATTTAAGCCACCTGGAAGTAAATTATTCTCCAACTTGTAAATTAATGACTCGATATTTACAATAATTTTTCACATAAGAGCAATTTAAATTCGAAAACATCGCGGATTTTTCTTTAAGGCTTTGGTCCTGTCAATTGTTTTTATAGCAGTAATTTCTTCCTCAATTTTCTAGTAAAAGGTAATAAAATATATCATGGAAATTCTGCGATATGCGCTGACTCTAGCAACCAAGTTTTGGTCATTTGTGTCAACCCAGTCAAAGAGTAAAATTAAATCAACGACTAACCGAAGTAACATTAATGTCAGAAGTTACTAAACCAGTTTAAAAAAAAAATGGATGTTCAAAAACATCGATGTTTAAAAATATCGATATTTTTTCGTGGATGTTTTATTAGCATCGATGTTTTAATATTGAATATCTATGTTTCAAAACATCGATGTTTTGTTGCCGATGTCGCATCACTACCTCTAAAGTTACAAGTGCGAAGTTAGAAGTGTCGTGGACTTGCATTATCGGCCGAAAGTTACAAATGCGGAAGTGTCTTCCGTCCAGGCATATAGTATAAAATGGACATTTCCCTGTTTCACCTCCAGGGATAGAATTTTTTAATTGGTTACAATTAATCAAGCGGTCTATACCTTCGTGTTTTATACGGGATTTCATTTTATGGGGAAATTCTCCAGATTGGGGCAGAGAGGGTTTCTGCGTTTTGTTAGTAAGTATTTGAAAAGAAGCCTTATTTATCATGTTGTTGTTCCTAAAGCACCCTGGCCGGAAGTTCCAGACCAGGTACATCTAGGCTTCAGGCTGAGAGGTGCGGCTGCGGTTTGTAATAGCGTACATGGCGACATATAGCTCATCTCATAGCCGGAGCCCTGGGATAATACAATTCCCATATATGTATACACTGGTGTAAGAAATTAAGAGAATTTGCAGACTTGGTCGATTATCTCTAGAACTACTGTACCGATTTTAATGAAACTTGATATGTACATACATTGATACAATACAAAACAAATAACCATTCAATAATTGTATTACACACGCATGATCGCGCGAGTCGGAAGGTATGAAACAGAGGTTGCAGAATAAACAAAAAAAAAGAGATGGGTTAATAGGGGGTATGGTCCCCTCTTACAGATATACAGGTCTCGCAGCGTGATTTCATACGTGAAATAAGGCAGTTTATCATTTCCTGTGGCAATTGGTCCCACTCGTTCAGCAACGCTGTTTTCATTCCCTGGATGGGTCTCGGAGGGGGGTTGCGAGTTGAAATTGCCCTCCCCAGAGCGTCCCAGACATGCTCTATAGGGTTACTGTCTGGAGATTTAGCTGGCCAATTCATCCATCGAATATCCTCACTCTCTAGAAATTTGTCGACCAGAAGAGCTCTATGTGGCCTCGCGTTATCGTCCATTAAAATGAACTCAGGGCCAACTGCACCCCTGAAAAGGCGAACATAGGGCTCCAAGACCGTATCCCTATACCTCACACCAGTCACAGTACCTCTTTCAAAGACATGGAGAGGTGTGCGGCCATCCAACATGATGCCTGCCTAGACCATTAAACCTCCTCTGCCATAATGGTCAATTTCGCGGACATTGGAGGGTAGGTAGCGGGTCCCTGGTTCTCTCCATATGAACGTACGGCCAGAATCGGTGTTTAGGCTGAACCGGGACTCATCAGTGAAGAGAACGGTCGCCCATTGATAAATACTCCAATCTTTATGCTCTCTGCACCATGATAAACGGATTCTCCTGTTCGTAGAAGTGAGCGGGACGCAAACAGCAGGTCTTCTTGCAAACAACCCTCTCTCATGAAGTCTTTTGGAAACAGTCACTCTTGATACACGGGTTCCTGTGGCTGCATACAAGTCACGAGAGAGCTGAGAAGCTGTAGTACTCCTGTTACGCCTCGCTATAATCGACAAATGGCGATCTTCTCTGGCCGTCGTGGCTCTTGGACGACCTTGCCCAGGATTTCTTTCGATGGATCCGGTATCCTGGAACCATAAGTTACACACGACGCTGGGCGTTAAATTGAACTCTCTACAAATTTGGACTTAAGATTGGCCTGCTTCTAGCCTCCCCACAATTCGCCACCTCATTCCATCATACAAACGTTGGTGGTTACTCATTTTTACTGTTACAATTTGAAATTAACATATTGCTGCAAAATAACACCAAGAAATTCGCCGAGGTGTGCTAGCGAACGAAATGCGTCTTAACTTACGCGCGCTTATAAAGCCTGTTTCTCTACTGACTCCGTCTACACACACATGTACGCTTACGTATTTGACATACAAGATTTGCATTTTTGTCTAGAAGCAGTGGCTTTACATTCAGTTCAGTTCTTTTCATGAAATTCGATAAAATATGCAAATTCTCTTAATTTATTTCACCAGTGTATATATATATATATATATATATATATATATATATATATATATATATATATATATATATATATATATATATATATACATGCCATGGGGTGCGATATCTTGGCGCGGTCTTGGGCCACTTGTTATTCTGCATGGGAGGATCAAATCCAATCACTATCTAAGCGTTCTAGGGGATCATGTCCATCCTTTTGTCCAGACTGTATTCCCTGGAGAGCGACCGCTTTTTCAAGACGACAACGCCCCTATCCACACTGCTAGGTGTGTTCAAGAATGGTTCGAAGAGCATGACGATGCAGTTGAACATCTCGCCTGGCCCCCTCAGTCTCCGGACTTGAATATTATTGAACATTTATGGCAATATTTGGAGTCCAAACTTCGTTCCCGATTTCCACCTCCATACGGACTTTCGGAATTAGAGACCGCTCTGCAGGAGGAATGGCTTAATATTCTTTTAAATATTTTCCATGATCTTTATGCATCTATCCCACGTCGCATTAAATCTGTACTTCAGTCAAAGAGTGGTCCAACCCCCTATTAATAAAGATTTTCCATTATTTCACAGGTGTTCGTATTATTTTGTCCACCATCTGTATGTATGTGTGTGTGTGTGTGTGTGTGTGTGTGTGTGTGTGTGCATGCATGTATTAAAAATTGATTTTTAAAAGTTGCAGTTTTTCGTAAATCTCTCTAGTTCTATGTATACTGATAACTTAATCAGTTCAATAAAATTAAATGAATGTGGAATGATAAGGCTATCAGCTATTTTATAGCAGTGACAGGAAAAACTTATGTGCCTTTGATATGTATACACTCACACACGCTTGCATTCGCATAAACTATTGATATAAGTTGTACCTTTTCAAATACCCTTTTTTATTGGCAATTTCTTCGGAATTCCGACTTTTTTTTAAAACTGGATTTATTTTTATCTTCTTTTTAATAGTTCCACGAGTTTTTCTTACTCGCTTTTGTTTTTTGATAGGATTTTTTTATAATAAAATATTCCAGTTTACGACTTTTATTGCTTTAGTGTTCTCCGAACATGAGTGACTTTAGATGACATAGGCGTAGTGTGTTTCTAACTTTTTTTTTTTTTTTGGGGGGGGTGGCACGAATCGAATTCAGTTAGGGCCCTCCTCAGCGTATTGACTACCGGACGGTCCTTAAAATATTAAATACAAGGTGCGCCCATAATGTAAAGTAAAAAAGTGAAAAAATATTCACCTGGCTAGAAAGAATGACATCTCAACTCTTGTTAAAGCCAGTTTAAACTGGTTACTTAGTCGTTTGCATATCAAGACGCCGTAGTAATTTTCATTTACTGAGAAGGCATTGTACAAAAAAAAAATTTGCTTCGGAATGGAACAACGTTGTAACATTAAATTTTGTTACAAATTAGGTAAATCTGCTGCCGGAACTTTAGAGATGATTCGAACAGTATATAGTGGTGCATCGTTATCAATGTCACAAGTATATGAGTGGTACAACCGCTTTAAATGTGGGCGAGAAAGCCTTGAAGATGAACCAAAGTCTGGGTGCCCTTCAACTTCAAAGGATGACGAAAATGTGGAGAAAAATCGTTCTTCGGTAAAAGCTGATAGACGTGTAACAACTCAGCAACTTTCAGACATGCTTAGGATAAGCAAAGGAAGCTGTAGATTAATTTTAATTGAAAATCTGAAAATGAAAAATGTTTGTGCTCAATTTTTGCCTCGGATTTTGACAGAACAGCAAAAAGAAAACAGAAAAGCTTGCTGTGAAGATTTGCAGACTACTGCGCAACAGGACAACGATTTCTTAAAGTGTATTATAGCAGGAGATGAGACCTGGTGTCTACAATACAATCCAGAAACAAAAAGACACAGTGGAAAAGACCATTTTCTCCCATAAAAAAAAGCACGGATGTTAAAATCAAAGACTAAGGTGATGCTGATTACATTTTTTGATTACAAAGGATTTATTCACCACGAATTTGTTCCTGAAAAGCAAACAATTAATCAGTATTTTTACAAGGAGGTGCTTTTTCGATTTAGAAACAGGTTAAGGCGAGTTAGGAAGGAACTGTTTGATTCTGGGTAATGGTTTCTTTTACACGATAATGCTAGACCCTATACAGAATTTCTGTACTACAATATCTTGCTTGGCACTCAATTACAGTGATAAATCACCCACCATATTTTCCCGACTTATCGCCAGCTGATTTTTTCCTTTTCCGAAGCTTAAGATAGCCATGAAAAGACATAGATTTGAAAAGTCTCGGATATTAAATCAAATGTTACGCGTATTTTGCGAACGGTTAGTTTCAAGGCCTATAAACGGTGTCTCGATGGCTCGAAGAAACGTTGGGAAAATTGTAAAGACTCCTTTGACGATTATTTTGAAGGAGATAAATTTATTTGAATTTGAGTAATATTTTTCTTATTTATAAAAAATTGTCCGGTTACTTTATGGGCGCACCTTGTATTATGATTTTTTGAAATTGAATAACAATAGAATTGATGTTTGAGTAGTATTCAAACGCTATACAATGAGAAAAATAAATATAATATAAATAAAATAAGAAAAAAATATAGCATCGAATTTTTGTTATGGATCATATCATTATTAAAAACTATGTTAAGGCTAAAGACATAATCGGAATGTTCAGTTTCACAGTTTGAAAAGGCGAAAAAAAACCCAACTTTCTTAAAAGTTTTCTACAATTTTCTGATTTTAACCGAACTTCTATTAACATTTTAATTTATTTCAAGTTAAGGTGAGGGGGGGGGGGGGCACGCCCCCCCCGACGCTACGCCTATGTTAGATGATGCAAATTCAGATGCTTCATTGCCGTTTTTTGCTAAAATTACACGAGCAACATTTAAAGGTTAATCTCATGTGAAAACCTTGTAGAGTATAGCTCACTTCTACCCGCACTTGGGTGTATATAATTTGAAGTGGCACTCTAAATGAATTTGATACAAACACAGTTTATACATGAAACAATGTTTATTGAATTCATTGCACATATAGAATTTGCTTTTACAGCAATAAGCATACGTACTACTTGTACGGAATATATATTAACACTCAATAGAAATACACTTTGCAAATACTCACAAACTAGCAGAGAGTCAAACCAGCAGTACTGCCACGTAAACTTTGGGCCCCCCTAAGCACTAGCGCTGGTTGACACCTAGAGCTGCTTACCACGCAGCTACCTCTCGCTTATCTATCAATCTTAACAACCCCTTTTTTTAATCAAGCTGCTCGGTATTTATACCAAGCGCGTATGCCGAAATTAGCATATCTCAAGCAGCTTCTTTAATTCATTCACTCAAAAGTTCGATTCTTGTGAATCGAATCTTATGTATACCTTACAACCTTACTAATCAGTTTATATTTTTTTCCAGAAAGCTATTAGTTTGGCAACAAGAGCTACTGAAGAAGATAAAAAGAAGAACTACGAAGAAGCATTTAGGTTATACGAACAAAGCGTAGAATATTTTCTCCACGCTATTAAATGTAAGCTTATTTTAATTGAGCGTTTCTCCCTCCCGAGGCTGCAAATGTACGTTGCCTTTTCCTTCATCTTTTAATTTTGCAAAATCTCTAAAAGCTCCTATCCTAACCTGTCTCCTCCCCTTTTATTTTTCCCTCAACACCTCGAGGAATGGCCGTTTTGTGCTAATGTTACCGTTGTTCCCGACGTCCTCACACACACTCTCAGTACTGTTATAATCAATTTTAGAGAACGGTAATCATGATACATTCCACATTGAATACAGTGGATATGGAGCTCCAGCGTCCAGGAGCCTCTAAATAGGGATGCGACATCGATGTCGATGTTTTCAAAACATCGGATGTTTCGATAGGAAATAGGAAATGTCAGTTTAGCAGTAGTTGCCGTCGGGCTTAGCAGAAGAGCGGAAAGGAAAGACTCGAGATTACATGGAACGAAATTATGACAGAAGCTACTAAGTAGGGATGCGACATCGATGTCGATGTTTTCAAAACATCGATGTTTCGATAGAAAATAGGAAATATCAGTTTAGCAGTAGTTGCCGTCGGGCTTAGCAGAAGAGCGGAAAGGAAAGACTCGAGATTACATGGAACGAAATTATGACAGAAGCTACTAAGTAGGGATGCGACATCGATGTCGATGTTTTCAAAACATCGATGTTTCGATAAAAACATCGATGTTCTAAACATCGATTTATTGAAGCCGATTTTTTTTAACATCGATGTTTTGTGATCGATGTTTTACGTCGTTCGATGGTTGTTTTTTTTAATGAAAAAGCACCATAACAAATTTAAAAAAAATAACCACCTAGTATAATTTTCACACTCAGTAAAAGTAAACTCAAAAATTCTTTCAAATAATTTTGCCGTATTCTCTATTGATACGAAACCAATTCTTTTGTCTTGTGTTACAGTCGTGAACTTCAGAATTTTGTTTTATTTTATTTTATTTTACAAAATTATTTAAGCCCTCTGGAAGTAAATTATTCTCCAACTTGTAAATTAATGACTCGATATTTACAATAATTTTTCACATAAGAGCAATTTAAATTCGAAAACATCGCGGAATTTTCTTTAAGGCTTTGGTCCTGTCAATTGTTTTTATAGCAGTAATTTCTTCCTCAATTTTCTAGTAAAAGTAATAAAATATATCATGGAAATTCTGTGATATGCGCTGACTCTAGCAACCAAGTTTTGGTCATTTGTGTCAACCCAGTCAAAGAGTAAAATTAAATCAACGACTAACCGAAGTAACATTAATGTCAGAAGTTACTAAACCAGTTTAAAAAAAAATGGATGTTCAAAAACATCGATGTTTAAAAATATCGATAGTTTTTCGTGGATGTTTTATTAGCATCGATGTTTTAATATTGAATATCTATGTTTCAAAACATCGATGTTTTGTTGTCGATGTCGCATCACTACCTCTAAAGTTAATTATGCCTATGCCTATACTATGACTTATAACATTTTGCCATCCGAGAACAAAATTTATCTTTTTGTGTATGGGCCCGGGGATAACCTAGTGGTTAGCGCGACAGAATTTGGCAATTCGAATCCCGACAAGCGCCAATGAATGCTCTCGTATCTAAGACGGGTATGGTCATGGTAAATCTATAGGCCGCAAAGGTTTTCCGCGGGGTTTATAGGGGTAAGAGCGCACTAGATATAAATGTCACGCCTGAGGGTGCTGAGTCAAAATTGTGGTGGCATCGGCTTCCAACCCTTGTGCTGCCCGACAGCCGCGAGCTAAACAGGAGTCGTAACTAGGGATACGTAATTTTCGTATTTACGAAATGGATGCGAATAAATGCAAAATATGCCGATATGAGCGAATAAATGCAAAATTATTTTTTGACTACTTTTCGGCGAAAACTCGGGGATAAACGGCGTTTTAAGCGAAATTAGGTAATAATAGTAATAATTTATTGACATAATTGCTTATCTAAGACTACCCACGGTCTCACTCTCAAAATTTGGTTATTACCTATTGCTAAAGACTTAAAGGAATGTGGAGGCTACTACAATGTTAGCTTTTAACTAAGAATTTTGATACTTACCTAACCGAGTAAGTAAAATTGTGATTTCTTTTTAATATATGCGTAATTTTTGAATATATATATATATATATATATATGAAATGACCCGAATTGGGTCATCTCATGAAGTAAAGTAACTATCGTGGCAGGAAAATAATAAAGTCAGTTTTAGGGACAATCGAATTTATTTTTACGAGTAAAGCAACACGTCCATCTCACTTCGAGTCAGTCCCGTGTCTACCGCAAAAGCGCCAAAATGGAATTAGGTCAGAGAGGTTGCCAGAATTGGCGGAGGAAGTTAGTGTGTGGAAAGGCGAGGCGTTTTCGCCAAGGAGTGGAAAAAGGGGTTATCAGAACAGAGAGAAAGTTCAGAATGGGCGATTATAGGTTGTTAATAATATTATCACAGAATATCCCCTCCATCTGAAATGGAGTAGAGCCGCGGCCGTCGACTCCAAGACACTCCAGATAGTGAGAACATGAAAATTAGTAGTTTGATTATTAGGTTGAAGCTGGCTCGAAAATCACAAATTTTTATGTTAAAATATACAATAGAAAAACATAATAATATGGCATAATCTTAAAACAAATAGCTGGAGAAAAATAAAAATGGAATCGTACACTTAAATGAAGACACTAATAAAAACAGATCTAAAGACGTTCCAAATACAGATACAAGAAAAAATATTGTGCAGGTCTCAGTCCCTGACATGTGTATCACAGTCTGAAATGTTTTCAGAGTGATGGACGGGTACAGTTCACATAGTAGTAAAAGTCACAAAAGTTATTTTTATTCACAGTCTTTATCGTGGAGTAGGGTTTAGTTCTTTTGGAGATCTCCTGGGTTGTAGTCACTTTATATATATATATATAAACACTTTATATATATATATATATATATATATATATATATATATATATATATATATATATATATATAAAGTCACTTTATATATACCGGGTGGCCATAATTAAACTGACAGTGCTCACAGTGTTCTGTAGCGCGATCTATTTGCGAGAATGACGCCACATTTTGTAGGAAGATTAAACAAGAAGGGGGACGAAGGATTCTGCGAAAAAATAAATTAGTTCCAAAAGTCACCGCTAGGGGAATATTTGGCGCTGTGTAATAGAAAATAGAGTGTTAACAAATGCAAATTAATACGGAATAAAATTACCTTTTATTATGCACATTTTCTTATTTAGTTCAAGTGCAATATGGCAACACTTTTAAAAAAGCGTAAACTCTACATAAACACCGATAAAGTCTCTTGATCTGCAATATCACGTACGCTGAGCAGAAGAAGAAGTTCTTTATTCAAATTTCACGTTACATCCATTGACACAGTGCCAGCTGCTTGGGTTTTAAAAGGCAATGTGTTACGTTTCGAATCAATCGGATTGAAAGTTTATGTGCAATGTCTCCTTCTTTAGTCGAGCGTGCGTTACTGGTCAAATTCTTTTACCTCAACCAGTGCAACGCGTCAGCCGCTCTTCGTTCTTTTAGAACGCACAAAAAAATGCGTAAAGGTAACGGTCCTGTGTCAGTTAATGGGCTAAAAGCAATGGTTGCGACGTTTGAGAAAACAAGTTCTCTGAAGGTTCAGTCAGGCAGAGGACGAAAACCTGTACCACAGGATACAATCGAAGCAGTTGCCACGGCGATTGTCGACAGAGGACCAGACAATATTGCTGCCACCTCTAGCGCTCGTGGATTAGCTCGGAATATGGATATGCCTTACAGTACGGTATGGAAAATCTTACGAAAGATTATCAACTTCTATCCGTACAAGATCAGCCGTGTACAGGAGTTACTGTACCCCGACCATGATAAGCGATTGACTTTTGCTCTCACCTTTCTTGCCAGAATGGAGGTGGATGATGCTTGGCCGTGGAAAATCTTATGGGGAGACGAGGCCTACTTTTACCTGCATGGAACTGTGAATACCCAGAACTGCCGAATTTGGGATGACAAATCACCACATGCAGTCACAGAAATTCCCTTACATTCACCAAAGTTAACTGTTTGGTGTGGGTTCACAGCGGAATTTATCGTAGGTCCATTCTTCTATGAGAACATTACCCTGACAGGACCGGAAACCTGTTCTGTTACCGGAGAGAAATATCGCCACATGTTGAACAGCTTTGGCATTCCGGCACTTCAGCAAATACAACTAAATAAGAAAATGTGCATAATAAAAGGTAATTTTATTCCGTATTAATTTGCATTTGTTAACACTCTATTTTCTATTACACAGCGCCAAATATTCCCCTAGCGGTGACTTTTGGAACTAATTTATTTTTTCGCGGAATCCTTCGTCCCCCGTCTTGTTTAATCTTCCTACAAAATGTGGCGTCATTCTCGCAAATAGATCGCGCTACAGAACACTGTGAGCACTGTCAGTTTAATTATGGCCACCCGGTATATATATATATATATATATATATATATACAGTGGAATCTCGATCTATCGTTTTTCAAGGGACAGATTGAAATGAACGATAAATGCGGGAAAACGATAGATGCGGAAACATAACAAAGCAATAGGATCGTTGGGACTGGATAAAATGAACGACACATACGGAAAAACGATGGATCCGAAAACGATCGATCGAGATTCTACTGTATATATATATATATATATATATATATATATATATATATATATATATATATATTCTTTCTTTTGTGAATAAATGCGGAATTTTATATATTGTAATTTTTTTTCGCGAATTTTCGATATTTTTTATGCGAAATTTACGTATCCCTGGTCGTAACTCTTCGCCCTGCAGCCTTCAATGAACCTGATTAGGATTTATCCCGCCAGGGGCGTTAGTACAAACACCAGCAACAGCAACGTTTAGAAAGTCAGTCTGACAAGTACTGCTGATTGATATTTCGGATTGTTAACCTTGTCTGTTTAAATGTGTATGCGTATGATTTGTTTCTAGCATAAGAGCTCAATGCAAATATATATTAACTCTGTTCATATTACCGTTGTTTAGATTTACAAACCCCCTTATAACACATTGTTAGTGTATTCATTTAATTATTTTTTTATATCGACGTTGTTTTATTTACTAATTTTTTTTTTCCAATGCGGAGGCCTTGTCCTTAGACATTTCACTGTTCATTCACTAGTATTAATTGTGAAATATCACCTGCGTTGTACTTTCCTTTGATTATAAATTAACATTTCAGGTAACGTATACTTTTTAACTTGAAAGGGAATTTTATTTCTTTCTTAGATGAAACTATGAGTGTTAAAGCGAGAGACGGCATTCGAACAAAGTGCTCTCAGTACTTAGAAAGAGCAGAAAATCTCAAGAAACATGTCAAAAAAGAAGACAAAGCCAAGAAACCCGTTGGATCGAATTCGTAAGTTATAGCGCCGTTTCTCTCAATCTTATAAGTCAAAAACTTGTAAAAAAAATAATTCCAAGATAAAAAGAACTTTTTATATACCATGTTTTTAAATTTTCTGTTGAATAATATAAACTTGACAATTCTATGTATTAATAAATACTTTTTAAAATTTTTTTTGATGAATTATCCCATCAACTTGAAAGAAAATGAAAATAATTGGAAGTTAACTTGCGTTTAACTTTTCGTTCCGTTCCGGCGGATAGATGGCTGCACCAGTCTACAAAAGAAAATTAACTGAAAATAACTGAAAATTAATTTAATTCTGCTTAAAGATGGCTAAAAGTATTAAAAAAATGCATATGCATATAAAAAATGCATATAAAAAGTATTAAAAAAATGCTGAGCTATTATTAAAGTTTCAAATGTCTAGCTAGTCGGGAAGTTAGTTAAAGTAAGTTAATAAAAACATGGTTAAAAATAATTACAAGATAAAAAGAACGTTTTATGTACCACGTTTTTAAATTTTCTGTTCAATCATATAAATTTGACAATTCTATGTATTAATAAATACTTTTTAAAATTTTTTTTGAGGAATTATCCTATCAACTTGAAAGAAAATGAAGTTAATTGGAAGTTAACTTGCGTTTAACTTTTCGTTCCCATCCCGGCCGACAGATGGCTCCACCAGTCTACAAAACAAAATTAATTGAAAATGAATCCAAAATCTGCCTAAAGATGGCTAAAAGTATCAAAAGAATGCATTGTCATCGTGTTCTGAGCTATTCTAAAAGTTTCAAATGTCTAGCTAGTCGGGAAGTTAGTTAAAAATCAATTGCAAGATTTGTACCGAACAAACACACACACACACACACAAACAAACAAACAAGATAGCCAGTTAATAAAAACATGGTAATTATAAGAAATGGACAAAGATCAAATCTGTTTTTAGAAAGGATTAGAAGCCTACGCAGTAAAAATGAAGCGCTGTTTTGGGCATACTACAAAGAGGGAAGCAGAATGAGAAGGGAAAGGAAATACAGTCATACCTCGGTACTCGTCGTATTTCGACGGGAAAAGAAATGGCTACGGTACTCGACGTTTGCTCGGTATTCGTGACATATGCTGAAACGTGTTCTAAATGGGTTAAATCACAAAAATTTGTTCAAAAGTATCACCCTGAAAAAGCTCTAGCAAGCAGAAATGGGGACTTGTTTAATGATCCAACAATGTCTCACTTCAGAGACATTTTGAAACACAGGCAGAAACAAGTTTCGCTTGATATGTCAGTAGTGAAACTCCCTCAATCGGAGTCTACAACAGGGATCGGGGGCGTTAAGAGACAGAAAAGAGAGCGAATCCCCCGTGCAAGCGACTGATGTTTTATTGGAAGGAGACTCCCCTCCCAAGCAATAACCCCTCTCCTCCTCTACTTCGCCAATATCCCATGAAGCCCTCAACTCTTTTCAGTACAGGTTGAGGGATGATAAATTTTATTTTATTTTATCTAATTATTGTTTGAAATTATTTTTGTCTAGTCCAGTGATTCTCAACCACTGTTTCGCGAGATTCTTGAAGTGTGCCGCCACTGCGAATACCCATACATAAGTGACGTCACACAAGTAGTTCAATCAGTTCTATCTTCCTAGCGCGTACTGGCTGAACCAATGCGCATGACTGTTACAGTTCTGGACTGGTAACTTTGGACTACTACAGTTCTGGACTTTTAAATCTGGATCACGAAATGAGAGTAGCATTATTACCATGTTTTTATTAACTCGCTTTCTTCTTTGTGTGTGTGCGTTTGTCCAGTACAAATCTTGCAATCGATTTTTAACTAACTTCCCGACTAGCTAGACATTTGAAACTTTTAGAATAGCTCAGAACACGATGACAATGCCTTCTTTTGATACTTTGAGCCATCTTTAAGTAGTTTGAATTCATTTTCAGTTAATTTTGTTTTGTAGACTGTTGCAGCGATCTATCGGCCGGGATGAGAACGGAAAGTTAAAAGCAAGTTAACTTCCAATTGACTTCATTTTCTTTCGAGTTGATGGGATAATTCATCAAAAAATTTTTAAAAAAGTATTTATTAATACATAGACTTGTCAAGTTTATATGAGTCAACAGAAAATTTAAAAACATGGTATATAAAAAGCTCTTTTTATCTTGTAATTATCATTTTTATGCTGAAATATAAATGAAGCTATCAAAAAAACAACGAACTCAAATTTCGTATTAAATGTAGTTTGTAGTTAAATAAACATTTTGTTTACTTTGCAATGCAATTTCCTTTTATATTTCAGTGAAAATTATTTCGCATGCTATTTTTACAAAATATACAGAGGCTGTTCACACATTTTTTAGACGATGTATATTGTATTCACAAAACTAAATTACATAAAATTCTTGTGTTTTAAATGTTCTATTTGACATCCCTTATTCTGAACTATCTTTCGACACCGCAATTTCCAGGATAATAATGCTTTTTGAAGTGTCAGAAGAGGTATTCTATCCCATTCCTCCTGAACAGCTTTCCAGAGTCCTGTAAGGGTTTTGGGACGACGTTTGGATAATGCAGATTTTAAAAATTCCGAAAGCACAAAAATCCATAGGTGATACATCCGGAGATTTAGTAGGGATATCAGTGAAGGGTATGGCCTTGATACCAGTTTTTTGTTCCAT
>OU015498.1:17849386-17899386 GCA_907164885.2 Dolomedes plantarius
AAATGGATTGGTGAGAGTGAAAGGTAATTAAAATTTTTCTTCTACCATTTTTTATGAAGGAAAAAATTAACAGAGAGTTTCCATTGCAGTTCTTTTTATGTCGACAGATGAAAGAGAAGAGAATGGGCACGAGACACTGATAGACACCTTGAGTTTTCTTGTAAAATTATCGTACAAAGTCATTGGCAGCTCCAGGGGCACCTATTGCCTCCCCTCCCCCCCAAAAAAAGCCGGCGTATTTTTTTTTTCCATAGCCTAAAATTATATAATCGTATACCTAATACTAAATGAGTTTAAATTTAAAATGAGACGATGTTTATTTCTTATATAGTATTAGCTTTAGGATTTTGTGCAGAATGATAGGTGTTTTAGATAATTTCATTAAAAATTACTTCAAATTGATCAATTTATAAAAAAGGTATGCTATTTACAGGTAAGTTTTTGTTTCTTTTTTTGATTAAGTGCTATTTTAGCATAAAAGACCAAAAAAACCTTTACAAAATTATCTTTTCTCAAAGCTAAACACAAACATAATCAAAGCTAAACACAAACATAATTAATAGTTGTTTTAAAACACCCCTGGTAAGCATTGTTAAGTTTCGAATTATTAGAATGATAATAAAAAATATTCCAGAGTTTCAGACAGAAGCATAAAAAGAAAGAATATGCAAAAAAGTAACTAAATTAAACAAAAATTGACAGAATACAGAAAAAGTGAACACCGGCAAAAGTAAATAAAACGTTTCCTTGTGCGCATGCGCAGTTCTTATGAATGATTGATTCCAACGCCTAGAGTACCGCGTTCGAAGAATCGCGTATAAAATTTGCGTTGAAGCATCGTTCTTTAAAATTTAATTAAAAATCGAAATTTTAAGATAGAGATTTGAAAGGAGGTTTATATGAATGAGAAAGCTTTCATCTTCCAGATGATGTAAATATTTTCTTTGTAAGATAAAAACTCGAAGAGCAACGACCATAGATCCTCAAAAGTGCGTAAATTTCTCGAAAAAGTGGGTTTAATATTTTGATGAAAATGTTATCCTGTTTTAAATTATTTTTAAACAAATGAGGTCTTGTTTGAAGGAGAAATGTTTGTAGTCTTAGACTGTAAAAATACCAAAATTCTACGATCATTTTTTGTCGAGATATCGTAATCTGAAGTTAAAAAAACATAAAATATCCTACAAAACATAAAATAAAAAATTTTCTAGAATAAAATTTAAAATTCGGGCTTCGAGGTGCACTTTCCCATAGTCTGAACTACCCGTGTGCCAAATTTCACGGCTGTAAGTTTCACAGATTCGCCTGGTGGCCGTATGCACACACACACACACAAACACTTGCTTTTATTAATAAGATATATATATATATATATATATATATATATATATATATATATATATATATATATATATATATATATATATATATATATATATATATATATGTCAGATCCGGGAGTGGAAAACAAATTCCAAATGTATGTCCAAGGGTAACTCAAAAACTAAACGTTAATTTACCAACAATAATTTATTAAAGATTAGAAATGTCGGCACATCACATTAAATCACTATGACAGAATATATAAACAGATATAGTTTTAGCTTTGGTATACGGCCCGCTATGTCCGCTTACGACGGCTTCCACTCGCCGAATGTCCAGATGTGTAGACGTTCACTCTGGTCGCTGTGTACAGCGACAGCTGGTGGATTTTCCACTCTACACACACACACATATATATATATATATATATATATATATATATATATATATATATATAAGTTCAAGAAATAATATTTGCTCATCGTAATAAAAATATGGAGGAATTGCTTTGGACTTAATGAAAGACAAAGTTACAGGATTTCATGCGTTTATATTTTGTAGGTTGGGAGTTACGGGTTTAATGGGAGTTATAAAAAGTTACACCGTAACTTCCCTAATAAGCCGGGGATCTAGTGGTTAACTATGCATATTCGATTACATTTTGAAAAGAGTCTCATGAAATACCTGTCTTCAAATTTTTAACGAATAAATGTAAAATCTTTACAAAGAGCATAAAACGGATAAATTACTATCATTTATGTAGGGTTAACTCTCACAAGTTCCCTTTGGCGTTGAAACAAGATAAAATTAGAGCGATTGGCTAACAAAACTCCCAGAGTGAATTTTGGGGATGTTATATATTTGTGTTCCAACAGAATTCAAACCTGAGAGTTTTTGATGCGGAACACTGGAACTTCCTTTTTCTGAATTTTTAGTTCCTGGTGAATTAACTTTCCTACTTAATTGCACTCTACTTATTCTACAAGCAGTTACACAGGATGTGCTTCATACTATATATAAGTGAATAAGGGATCTTTGTGAATTTCTCTACAAATACCGCAAAATTAACCGGATTTTCAGAGCGCTCATTCACAGGTATTTTAGCTTTAAACACATGTACAGAGGCTTTTCACACATTTTTTAGACGATGTATATTGTATTCACAAAACTAAATTACATAAAATTCTTGTGTTTTAAATGTTCTATTTGACATCCCTTATTCTGAACTATCTTTCGACACCGCAATTTCCAGGATAATAATGCCTTTTGAAGTGTCAGAAGAGGTATTCTATCCCATTCCTCCTGAACAGCTTTCCAGAGTCCTGTAAGGGTTTTGGGACGACGTTTGGATAATGCAGATTTTAAAAGTCCGAAAGCACAAAAATCCATAGGTGATACATCGGGAGATTTAGTAGGGATATCAGTGAAGGGTATGGCCTTGATACCAGTTTTTTGTTCCATTTCTTTTAGGAAATTTACAGTGGATTTTGATGTGTGACTGCTAGCTTTGTCCTGATGGAGTCTCACAGATTGATGGCACTGTGGGTAAAGCGATGGTATTTCATTCAGAAAAATTGGCGATAAAATATGTTCCTGATAGTATTTGGAGTTAATCTTGACATTTTTTTCCACTCTCTTTATTTTTAACTTGCCATTATAAGAAAAACCAGCAACAATCATGAATCCCTTAGAAAAACTTTCTTTCGATTCTTTGAACCATGTACTTAAATTTTTTTCTCCCCTTTTATGATAATAAATGGCTCTTTTTTTTGTTGAAATCATTTAAATACACCCATGATTCATCTATTGTGACAATTTTTTTCCATTTTTATTTGGAAAAGTGTTTCTCATATAGAATTCTGCAGCGTGTCCTGCGTTCAGCGATATGATTTGGAAGAAGACGATGCACATTGCGTTTTTTCGCTTTCTTAAGATTTAAATCAACGTTTATCATTTTGTTTACAGTGGACACCGAGCATTTTAATGATTTTGCAACTGTCCTTTGACAAGGAGTATTTTCTTTTATCATTAAACAACGTACCTTTGCAATAGTCGAAGATGTCTGTTTTTTCCTTGGATACTTATTTGGAATTTTTGTCCCACTTGAGGCTCCAATTTGACGTTTTTTTTTCCTTTCTTGTTGACGATATTACCTATCGACGCTTTAGATATTACAAAACCATGACTTTCACATCGTTTTTGGATAACGGAGTATGCATATTTCTCTTCGGAAAGAGCATAAATGTAGCCTTCGAACAACTGCTTTGTTAAAAACGCCATTTTGAATAAAAACAAAACTTTCAAGCCGCAGACGATAATTTTGACTTTTAAAAACATAGTACAATTGCAATTATTTCTTTTGCAGCAAACGATTTTTTATTACCGCTTACCAAAATCGTCTAAAAAATGTGCGAACAGCCTCTGTATTTACGAATTTTTTAATGAAAAGTTGATGCATAATATTACCTGAATACAATATACTCGTACATTCTGTTGGTAGAAGTTTACTAGCGTTTGTAAATTTTTTTAAAAATCTTTGCTATTTGTTTTTATTTTGTACATACTTATTTAAGGTTTCTACTTTAGATTAGTAAAACATTTGTTCGAATTGGCAAGAAAACAACAGCCTAGTATTATTTTTATTGATGAAATAGACTCTTTGTGCAGTTCTCGTTCAGATCACGAATCGGATGCAGCCAGAAGAATAAAAACAGAATTTCTCGTACAGATGCAAGGTATGTGACACTTATTGTTGGTAACCAGTACATTCATTATATTTTACATAATTAGTGCTACCACCTTCATTAAAACTGTATATGTACTGGAGTATGTGTTTATTTCCTTTCGCGTTATAATGTTAGGTAGTAATTGCTTGTTGTGGACATGACTTTTATGAAAATTGAATACAAATCGTAATTAAATTTCAGAATTTAGGTATGACTTTTAACAATAAAAATTCTTTTAAGTATCCTTGCGATAAAGACTTGTATAATGATTATTTGGATTTAGACTAGTTATTTCTAACGGAATTCTCGGTGCCAAAGTTTGTGGGTTCGAGTCCCACTGTTGGCATGGATGTTTGTAGCCGTTCGGAATTGGCTTTAAGCAGTAGGTCTCCGTCTAATTAGCCCTCGCGTAGCAAAAAACGACCTTACCGCTCTCAACCAACAAACCAACCAACCAATCAACCATCTACCGGAATTTCTGACCGTAAGTTCTAGATTCCTTCTAGATTCCGTAAGTTCTAGACCGTAAGTTCTAGATTCCTTTGGTTCATGGCTACAGTGCGAATTTCTAGAGACAGGCTTGGGAGAGGGGGGGGAGGGGTTGTAACCGTTTGCAACCGGTTTTAAACTTTAGGTAATGGCCAGTTATGCCGTCGTGGGGCAAAAGATATCCTTAGTGCTTCTAATAAATCAACCAACCTTCGATCCATTGGCGTAGCGGGGGGGGGGGGGGGGGCAAGGGGATCTATCATGCCCCGGATGTCACTTGCAGAGCGCCAAATGGTCCTTTTAACTAATTCTATATATTATATTACTATATGTTTTTCGGGTGGGGGAGGCCCCAAAAAGGTATCATCCCCCGGGTGCCAGTTATGCTCGCTACGGCTCTGCTTCGATCTGTTTTAAGTTACATCGCACCATTATTGTAGATAACTTATGACCTTAAAAAAAATCGAAAAGTATTTGTGGGATTCTCCGTTGAATCAATAGGTAATTAGTTGCTATGTATTGATATATTTATAAAAATCTCCTAATTTTGAAATACTGAAGATGAAATACTTTATATATATATATATATATATATATATATATATATATATATATATATATATATATATATATATATATATATATGTATGTATATATATATATATATATATATATATATATATATATATATATATATATATATATATATATATATATATATGAAATATCATAGCAATAGACATCGTTGGAACAGCTGATACTGGAACACCTGTAAAGGAATTCTTGGGACGCAGTAGACGACTGAATTAACACAGATTTATTTGTCGTTTATTACGTAGTTCCCCATAGGAAGGGAGGTAGACGGTGTGACATATTATATGTTCAAACATTATCAGGAAGAGTCCGGCTTTTAGCCGTGTTCACATTTTTATATCGGGAATATACAGAAGAATTGGTGTAAGCGTTAATCCCTATGACGCTATGTTACGTCATGGACTAGGGCGTGTCCGATGATTCTTATCGGCTCAGTCAGCGGCTGTTCTAAGTCTATGAGGATATTTCTCTGTTTATAGGGGAACGAAGGGATTAAGTATTGCAAGCTTTATGAGCTATTACATCATCATTAGAAATGGAATAAATTATGTTTTACAGGAATATGGACAAGTCAGATAATTAATATAAAAATTATTTTTATATTACTTACTTACTTACACACACACACACACACACACACACACACACACATATATATATATATATATATATAATTATATATATATATATATATATATATATATACAGTCGGACCTCTATTTTGCGAACTTTTCCTCGGAACCAAGAACATCTTCCGAATTTCTTCGTAAAATAACCTCCAAATAACGAAGTGTATTCTCTATTCAACGAACTTTTTCTTGTGATCCAAAATTTTTTTCATCCATATTTCTCAAAATATTTCTGGACATTTCAAACTTATTCTTTCTTTTAACGCATTTTATGGTGATAAATGACCTTGAACTGGTTTTACCAGTCGCCTAACTCACCGAGAGCAGTAAATTAATTGGCTGTCCTTCTTTGCATTTCATCTAGAAAGTGCAACCTTTATCCCCCCCCCCCACTGTCCACTTCATTAAAATAACTTTCAATATACACCTCTTTCACCCTTAATGGAGCTGTCCCGTGTCTTTGAACTAGTCTCCTGTTTCCTAGATTGTTGATCAGAGTCGTGCTGGTAATTTCGGTTCTGGAAATTGAAAATACAGTGTATTCCCGGGCAATGTTTTGTCTTATTCTTGTTTTCCTTGCAGATTTCTTTTTCATGGGTAAGATATATAAAACAAATAGATATTAATTTACAAAATAAAGGTGTGATTAATTACTTTTTAAATAATATTTAGTGTTTATGAATTTTAAATATGTTTTGTGTGAGTTTTAAGTATTTTAAAAGTTGTACATCTATTTAACGAATTCTCCATATAACGAACTTTTTTTCGAGATTTAGCTACTTCGTTAAATAGAGGTCCGCTGTTATATATGTATGACAGGGCTGATGTTTCCTGTTATAATTCCTTTATAGCAGTCATCATCTTTATTCACTGGTGGCGAGTGGTAGAAATAGAATAATATCAGTCCATACTTTAGTTTAATTTATTTTATTCCTTTTCATGCGAACCAAAGCTCCAACTCAGCTCATTCAGTTTTTGCCATTTCGTTTTTAGAGACGCGGCGAACACACGTTCGTCAGCATTGACTTTTATCCCGCGCTCTGCCGATTTCGAGGTCAAAACCGCGCGCCCACTCTCCCGGCACATGCTCAGAGCCCAATTTAGAATTTTCTCGAACTTTCTTCTAAAAATAAATTCTCTCTACGAGACTCCCTTCCACCGCGAATCGAAGGTCAATCTCAAAACGGGGAAAATAACCTACTTTTCTACCCGCGCGTCTGGAAATATGAATTCTAGTGCCTTTTTCGCGACACAAAAATAAATTAATCCCTAAGCCCCATTTAAATTTAACTTAATTATTCCTTTCCCAATTAATTTCTTGACACACACACACACACACACACACACACACACATATATATATATATATATATATATATATATATATATATAAAAGAGCTCGTCTGTTCGTTTCTTTGTCTGCTATAGAATCCTAGACTGTTTCACCGTCCTGGACCAAATTCGGCACAGTGAATGTTTAGGATCCGAGGAAGGCAACGCAGCAAAAAAAAAAAAAATTGGGGCTCAATTAGTTTTTTAAAAAATTAATTTTTTAATGATTTTTGTGCCCCTAAGAGGTGCGCTTACCACTTAAATGTGGATAAAGCCCCTTCAGCAAAACACTTTATTCCCCATGAAGAGTATTTCTGCACGCTAAATCCTGGGCCCTGCATTTTGCTGCGTTATCAGTCAAATTTCGATGCGGGGGGGGAGAAGAGGGTTGATACAATAACGCTCCCTACTTGGCTACTCCTCGCCTCCACAGATACACACAACTTTCCCAGCTCTGCTTTGTGCCCTTTGTTATTTGCAAAATAAAGGGGATAACGCATCTTGCACTTTACCTTTTGAGTGATATGGAAAAAAGTGCGTCTCTTGGGTGTGGAAAAAAACTTCGTTTTTAAGGGAAAAATGAATAATAAAGGCAAATGTAAATTATAAAACTGATTTCTAATTAAACAGTGGATCAAGCAAATCTAATTAAATCTAATTAAACAGTATCTAAAAAATATAATTAAACAGTAAACTTATTCAATCCAAACGTGCGAATCACGCAACACTGTGTTATTAATTCTGAATAAAATCAAACGTATAATGAGAAGAAGGTCCGCAGGCTCAAAGTTTCTTTCTTTCTTATTGTTTGTATATCATTTCAGTAGAAACGCGCTAAGCGCATTCTGTCTGGCCAGATGAACGTGAAGAACAGGGGGTGCAGCCCAGTATTTTTTTGATGGAATGCATAATAAAAATTTTATATCTATATATCTACCCGGGCAACACCGGGCAATAATATATATATATATATATATATATATATATATATATATATACCTTTTATTTCTCAATCTGTATTAGTGTCAATTTGTATTCATTAAAATGTCTATTTTTATGAATATATGTGTGCATATAGTGGAGAGAAACAAAGATATTTTATTACGTTTACATAGGTGTTGGCACTGATAATGAAGGTATTCTTGTTTTGGGAGCTACTAATAATCCTTGGATGTTAGATTCTGCCATTCGAAGAAGGTAAATTTTGTTATTTATATATTCTTGCACTTTCTTTTGCGTAGATGGTTAGAAGAGTAGTCAAATGAAACTGAATCTGTACCGAAAAACACGTGTTGTCGCTGGTCACCACAAAAGGATTACAGTATAAACATTATGACAAATTATTGTGCCTGTTACAGGAAATCACCTTGAATAATCAGACATGTAACTGAGTTTTTTTTTTTGTAGTAGTGATTAACATATTACTAACTATGTTTTGAACTAAAAGCTAAACTATATATGTGTTAATTTAATCATTCTACAGGTACCTGTATTTATAAAAAGATAATTAAAATAATTATAAGATAAAAAGAACTTTTTATATACCATGTTTTTAAATTTTCTGTTGAATCATATAAACTTGACAATTCTATGTATTAATAAATACTTTTTAAGAATTTTTTTGATGAATTATCCCATCAAATTGAAAGAAAACGATCAAATGCGCAATAAAGAGGTATCAAATACGAATCAATCGTTTAGCTCGGGAATGGAAGTTAACTTGCGTTTAACTTTTCGTTCCCGTCCCGCGATAGATGGCTGCACCATTCTACAAATCAAAATTAACTGAAAATGAATTCAAACCTGCTTAAAGATGGCTAAAAGTATCAAAAGAATGCTTTGTCATTTTGTTCTGAGCTATTCTAAAAGTTTCAAATGTCTAGCTAGTTGGGAAGTTAGTTAAAAATCGATTGCAAGATTTGTACTGGACAAACACACAAACAAACAAACAAACAAGAAAGCGAGTTAATAAAAACATGGTAAAAATCAGTGTGTTTTCCCATTTTTTGGGTATATTTCAGTGATTTTTGGAAATGTTATAAAATTTTTACTTCAGAACACATGTTTGTTTTACAGTAGTATATAGTATAAAGGAAATTAAAATTAGTTGAATGGAGCGTAGGGTCTCTGACGTAAGCACTCAATTGTACTAAAAAATTATAAAGAATTCCCTATATTTTAAAATGTTATGGAATTTTTACCACAATTACATTTGTTTTCTTGATGTTATATGACATTTCAACTAAAAGTCTATGTATTTAATCAGTTCTGTATATTTTTGAGAAAAAAAGTGCTCCGAACGTAGTGAAATACTTTAAATGGTTTAATTGGCATCCCGAGTTGATGATTTTAACAAAAAGATTTAACCAGACTCAAATAAAATCTGCCTACACATTTCCTGGTTAATATTCCTTTATTATATGATCGTCCATTAAACGGACGTCCATACTGAAGCTCGGTGGTTCAATACAAACAAAGAAAAACGTTTTTACACTGAAGAAAATTAAAGACAAAAGCAATTTTGAATTCACATAAGACACTGGACGACTAACGCCCTCTAAATATGAAAAATACAACTAATTTCCGTTACAATGATGGAGCATCGATGGAGATCCTAATTATATAACATTGTAGAGGTGTGTTTTTTAAGAGGAAGCACTTGTCAAACATTCGCCTATACTACGCCGCAGTTTACTGTCCATTTTATTATGGGGGCACCATATGGACAGCATTATAAACATTAATATTTTTTGTACTTACATACGTTTTTTCCTTTTTTTTTAAAAGTTGTGTGTAAAAGTTTGCAGGTAGAACTCTTAGAGCAGTGATTCTGAACCTTTTTTTCGCCCCGGTACACTTTTATTAATTAAAAAAAAATTGGCGGTACTCTAACGATTGGATAAACTTAAAAAAAATTTTACTTGGATAATTAATTGATGTACCTATAATATGTTTTATAATAATTACAAGATAAAAAGAACTTTTTATGTACCATGTTTTTAAATTTTCTGTTGAATCATATAAACTTGACAATTCTATGTATACTAATAAATACTTAAAAAAATTTTTTTTGATGAATTATCCCATCAACTTGAAAGAAAATGAAGCTATGAAGTTAATTGGAAGTTAACTTGCGTTTGACTTTTCTTTTCCGTCCCGGGCAATAGATGGCTGCACCAGTCTACAAAACAAAATTAACTAAAAATGGATTCAATTCTGCTTAAAGATGGCTAAAGGTATTAAAATAATGCATTGCCATCGTGTTCTGAGCTATTCTAAAAGTTTTAAATGTCTAGCCAGTCGGGAAGTTAGTTAAAAATCGATTGGAAGATTTGTAAGGGACAAACAGACACACAAACAAACAAGAAAACAAGTTAATAAAACATGGTAAAAATAGCATACAAAACAATTCGCAGTGGCGGCACACTTCAAGAATCTCGCGGCACCTTGGCTGAGATTCACTCTCTTAGAGATATAAAACAAAAGTGAATACTTAAATTTTAAAAACGATTCCAAACAAAAATCTTCTTCTGCAGGTTTGAAAAGAGGATCTACATTCCTTTACCTGGTGAAACAGGGAGGATAGATCTATTCAAATTGAGTGTTGGGAATACTCCCAATTCGCTGAATGACGGTGATGTGAAACTTTTAGCCAAAAAGACAAATGGGTAAGTTTTCTTATTCACTTCATTGGCGGCTCCAGGGGGGGGGGGCAATTGCCTCTCCCAAAAATGACCGGTGTACTTTTTTTCATACCCTAAAATTGTATAATCGTAGACCTAATACTAAATGGGTTTAAATTTAAAATGAGGCGATGTTTATATCTTGTATATATATATATATATATATATATATATATATATATATATATATATATATACAGATGGTGGACAAAATAATACGAACACCTGTGAAATAATGGAAAATCTTTATTAATAGGGGGTTGGACTACCCTTTGACTGAAGTACAGATTTAATACGACGTGGGATAGAAGCATAAAGGTGATGGACAATATTTAAAGGAATATTAAGCCATTCCTCCTGCAGAGCTGTCTCTGATTCCGAAAGTCCGGATGGAGGTGGAAATCGGGAACGAAGTTTGGACTCCAAATATTGCCATAAATGTTCAATAATATTCAAGTCCGGAGACTGAGGAGGCCAAGCGAGATGTTCAACTGCATCGTCATGCTCTTCGAACCATTCTTGAACATACCTAGCAGTGTGGATAGGGGCGTTGTCGTCTTGAAAAAGCGGTCGCTCACCAGGGAATACAGTCTGGACAAAAGGATGGACATGATCCCCTAGAACGCTTAGATAGTGATTGGATTTGATCCTGCCATGCAGAATAACAAGTGGCCCAAGACCGTGCCAAGATGTCGCACCCCATACCATAATGGAGCCACCCCCATGCTTCACAGTCGGCAAGAGGCATTCAGGATGAAACGCTTCTTTGGGCGTTCTCCAGACATAAACGCGTCCGGTCGTCTGAAATAGGGTGAATGACGATTCATCTGACCATATTACCTGTTGCCACTGCTGTGGGGACCAGCCTTTGTGATCTCTGCACCATTGGCGTCGCTTGAAAGCATTAGTTGCTGTCACAAAGGTTTACGAATTGCCACTCTGCCATAAATGTTCGCAGCATGAAGTTCCCTTTTGACAGTTTTTGTTGAAACGGGGTCCTGGAGATGACTGTTCATTTCGGATGTTATCTCGGATAACGATTGCTTGTGCTTTCGGGCTACTATGCGCTTCAAGACCCGTCTATCCCTATCAGCAAGCTTGGACTTTCGTCAACTGTTGTGCTTTGAAGACTTCGTCTTACCCTCTTTCGTGTACGCTGTCATAACGGCTGATACCGTACTCCTTGCAAACCCCAAAAGGTTTGCTGTTTCCGTAAGCGATGCTCCACTTAAACGCTCTCCAACTATCATTCCTCTTTGGAACTGTGGCAGGTCTGACATTTCAACTTATCACAGACAATTCGATAGAAGCATGCAACGTAGGTGACTGCTGTTGAGAGACTGATACCTTCCTCTTCACGCTCACTAGGTGGCAGTCTTCTGTTGAAAGTGGCGCGGCTGTACTGCAGGTGTGAAATACGTCATACTTTTTCACAGGTGTTCGTATTATTTTGTACTCCATCTGTATATTATATATAGTATATATATATATATATATATATATATATATATATGTATATTTATTTATATATATACTAGAAGGTAATCCTTCATTTTGACGTCATAATACTAATAATGACGTCATAATGGAAAAAGTATATGAAAGTTAAAAAATATCCCGAATCATCTAACAATAGTGCATTTAATCCACACCTTGTAAAAGCAAACCCTTTCATTATTTTTTATTTATTTAGTTTTTTATGCGATTGGAGTAGTAGACTGCCATCCAACTCGTCATTTTGATGTCATAATACTAATAATGACGTCATAATGGAAAAAGTATATGAAAGTTAAAAAATATCCCGAATTATCTAACAATATTACATTTAATCCACACCTTGTAAAAGCAAACCCTTTCACTATTTTTTATTTATTTAGTTTTTCATGCGATTGGAGTAGTAGACTGCCATCCAGTTTTTTACAGCTCACCACGCGATATGAATACTTGAGCTACTTGATTCATTCACATTCAAGTTTGTTTATTTTCAGAATTCATCGCAAAAGTAAACAGATTTTTAAAAACTGTTAAATATACAGCTAAAAGCATCCACTTTTTTTAGTTCTGAATGTTTTATAGAAAAATAGGCTGAACAAACGTGATTTGGAGAAGATACTAGTTTTTAGGTAAGAAAAATTTTTGATCCACATCTGAAATTAAAATTAAGCCTAACCGGCCGTTTGTTTACCGAGGGCTTCAAGTGAAAGATGAGTACAGCCCGGAAGTGTTATACAGAGACAACGGCTATTATATATATAATATACAGTGGACGCTCGTTAATTCGAACTCAAAGGTTCTCAGAAAAAATTTCGAATTATCCGATGTTAAGAGAAAATATATAACTTTAAAAGTGTATCACTGAAGAAGAAAAATCTCCTAGTATGTATCCCAGAAAACATATTATACTATGTTATCTAAAATTAAACATATTAAAAAGCAATACAGATTTACCTTAATCATAAAATGAAGCAGAAGATATGCAGCAGAAAGTAAACTTTAATTAAAAACATGAATTACACTTTTGGGAAAAACTGTAAAATGTATGTTTTTTTTAATGATGTTTACATTGTTCAGCCAGCTTTTCGATTTGAAGTAAACATTTCAATTCATTTTCAGAGGAAGGTTCCATCTGAATAAATGCTTTCAGAGTTTCAATAGAGTCCATTATGACTTGATCATTAGGACGCTTAACAGTCTCTGCATTCTCATCTGATTTCGATAAGGTCTCTTTTATTTCCTCTTCTCGGATAGTTTTTATTATGTCATCATTGCTCAGTTTTCCACAGACTTCCACGGCTTCATCTACCCTTACATATTCAGAAAAAGTAACGTTATCACCGTTAAAGTTTTTTAATTCAGATCTTCTTTTTCAAATCTGTATGAATATTGTCACATTCTTCGATATGATTGTTCTCTTCGGCGTGCATGAATTTAGCATGGCGAATGCAATTACTGATTGTGCTTTCTTTAACATCATCGCATGCGACGTATAGATCATTTATAGCTGTCAGCATAGTAATGTCGTAATTTTCACCACAATCTAAACAAAAATACAATAGCCACCAACGTTTAGCGGAAATGCAATAGTCTAGGAATGCAGGCATGTGCCTCTTTACACAGAAAAGAAATACAGAGGATTTTGACGCACAAAATATTAAATACAGCGTGCATTTTCTTCTTAAACGAGGAAAAAGAAATTTTTAGTTCGAATTAACCGAAGTGATAAAAATTTAGTTCGAATTAATGAGATATTTTTAACATTAATCCTAATAGAAGTTTTTGGGGGCCTTTGGAATAGTTCGGATTAAACGAAAGTCCGATTTAACCGAGTTCGAATTAACGAGCGTCCACTGTATATATGAAAGATATAAAATTTAAGTTGACCCCTGTAAATTTTCTTTCCTTCCCATGCTTAAGATGGCATTACCAAATTCTGTTTTCAAGAACCCAGGAATATTTTTCATAGCATCAGCAATCCCTGGGCAAGCCACGAAACCGTCCGACCCCTTTTTCTATGCCCAAATAAGGCGATCGTCCTGCACAACTGATGCAGCTTGCAAGAAACATCTTTGGTCAGCAAATTCTTCAACCGCAGATACCTCTATACGCAAACCCCGGGAATGACTCGGGTGTTGGCTTTCCATTAGATAAGATGTCTGTTTAGCCACTCGGAAATAAATTTCTTATTCTAATAGTTCTGTAATCTGATCTTATTTCATTACTTACACACACACACACACACATATATATAACCCTAAGAGCCGACGTTGCCCCCCCCCCCCAAAAAAAAAAAAAAAAAAAAAAACTCTGGACTGAAGCCGCCCCTGATTAACTTTCATAATTTCGGATATTTCTTGTCATGTTTCTGATATTCGTTTCGTCTCTAATCTCATACAGTCCGAACTGTGAAATTTAGGGATGGAAGTACCAATGGCAGGACACAGATTTTTGTGGTTTGGGATGGGGCTTTTTGTTCCCGTGGCGCGGAATCGGATTATATTGAGATACAGGTAACCCTCCTATAACACGGTAGATTGGTTCCCAGAAAATGCCGTGTAGTGTGAAACCGTGTTATATGAGACCCAGAGACAGTTCAAAAAAGGGGGGTTACGTTCTGAAATCTTATTAAAAACAATTTTTTTTTTAAATTCTATAAAAAGCAACTTAATTTTTATTAAAAATATAAATGTATGTATAACACAAAACGGAAAGAAACAAAAGAATCTTTTCATTTATTGCGACCTTAATGTAATAAATTTTTTCCTCATCGCTGCTCAGTGCAATCAAACGAGAACGTTTTTTCGATTGAACGATATCACCTTCGCTTTCAAAACTTTTTTTTTCATTTAGATTTTTTTGCACCTTCTATCCTCTTTAAAAAATCTGTAATTTTGGTTTATTTGCTGGTTCCTACAAGGTCATTGTAGATTCACGGAATGGAGATAGACGATTTTGCAGCACCCTTTCGAATTTTTGGCTTCTTTCGGCGGAAGGGTCTGCATCCAGGAAAAATGATTCAAGATTTTCATCTAAGCTTAGCCCTTCTTGTAATTTTATAGAGCTATAAATGAATAAATTATAATTTGTTTATACATTTTCATTTAAAGCCACTATACTTCGTTATTCTTTCCCGTCATTATTTTAAGGTAATTTAGTTTTTAAATGTGTTAAACAAAAATCATGTTATCTAGTGCTGTAGAAATACAGTGTTGTACAAAGGTTTTCGCAATTTTTTTTATCGTGTTAGAGAGCGAAACCGTGTTACAGGTTGCAGTGTTATACGACGGTTCCCGCAATTTATCTTATCGTGTTAGAGCGAAACCGTAGGAGGGCTACCGGTATTACTCTAGAACTGCGAAAACAATCGAAGTGACTAGTAACATAGATCAGTGGTACGAAAACTTTTCGACTGCGACCCACTTTCTTTAAATAATAATAAGAAAAAACCCACTCGACCCTTAGTGAAAAATTTTTGGTATAAACACAATTTTTTTATAAAATTAGGAAAATATTAGCTAAAAAGAGTATGAAAAAGGGAAACCTTTGCCATTTTGGGTATATATTTATTTTATACAACAGTAAAAAAAAATGACTTGCTTCTCATTGCACTTGTTAAAACTGTTTGACACTTTATTTAACAATATATAATTTTTTTAGCGTATAAAAAATTATAAACAATATTAAAAATATGCAATAAAACAAAATTTAAAGCTATAAAAATGTAATTAAATAATTCAATATGACATAAATTTACTTTCAAACTATCCGCGACCCCTCCAAATTTTTTCGCGACCTACAGTTTGCGCATCACTGACATAAAAATATTTTGATTGTCGATAGCTCTAGGATTGAATTATTCGATGTACCAACATTGTGGTACCACTAAGGGCCCTTTTCTTTACCAAGCTGACATCGCCCCCTTGTCTGAGCTGGGGGGGGGCGGTTCTGCAGTACTGATGTCAGTGGCGCACCCAGGATTTTTTTCTTGGGGGGGGGGCAAGGTGAACGGATAAAAATATTTATAATGCAAAATTAATAATCATAATGCAATTTCTATTTCTTGGGGGGGGGGAGGGCCCCTTGGCTCCCCCCCCTGGGTGCGCCACTGACTGATGTTGCAAATATATTGCTCGCAAGATATATACAAATTATTTCTCGTAGCGAAATCCAGGTGGCGCACTCCTTCGCGTGTGATATCCACGCTCGTATACAGCACCACAACACTTTGACCTTGACAGTTCGGCGGATTGTTGAATTTGGATTGACTTAGCTATTTCGGCTTGGGTTCGATTTCTTTTGTTATTTTGCAATAAATGTTCTTGCTTCTATAAAGTGTTAGTCTTTTTGAGAATCGTTCCTATAGTTATTGAATTGGATATTCGAGAACCACCGATAGCTTATAAACTTTTTTGAATAACTAAAGAAGTAAATAGCGCCCTTTACGCGTACGCTCTTTCCCGCGTGAAACCATGATCCCGCGCGATTGAGTGCACGTGTCGAAGAGGAAGGGAAAGCTGCTTTTGAGCGTACTGCAAGTTTTCCCGCGCGCAATCCCGTGCACTTTTTTGCGAGTGCTTGGAGCGTGCGCGCAATCTCGTACGCTCCAAGCACTCACGAAAGAACGTACGTGTAAAGGGCGCTAATGTCCAGGCACTCGAGTGGCAAACTTCGAATCATTATGTAAGTATCAAGAAACACCTTTGAGTCGAAATGCGAAGGGGACCTCGACTAACTTACATTGCATGAGTCTAATAAGTGATCAACTCAGTCGACAGCCTTTTTTTTATCATCACAAAATTTGCTGTCCAAGTGTAAAAAGATCTGTCATACATCTTCAGTCATTTTACATTTGTGAGAAATCTGCCGTTGGTTTCAAAGAAAACAATGATGAACAATGTGATAATTTATAGTTCATGTCAGGGTGTTGTTTATCAGAAGCAAAATTAATTAACTGTTAAATGGGAAAAAGACATTATTATGGTGTTTTCGTTTTTTTTAAAATTTAAACTTCGATTTCATTATTAAGTAAACAATACGCATATTTCTTTTGCTTGTTTTGAAAAGGAAATAAAAAGAAATTTTTTTTGTGAGAAAATTTATGAAATCGGAGCTAATAGCTTCCAACTCTCGTAATAAAAGTGTATTGTATTAAAAAGTAAATAGTTCAGGATTGTTCATTTGTACAAAGAGAAAAGCAAATATTTAAAAAAATAGGAAGCAATATTATTTAGAAAGTTAACATATCGCCAAAAGGACCAGTAAATCAAAACAGTATATTACTTATAATGTACCTAAATTAATCATAGTGCTCGAGCTCGTTAAAAAATAAATAAAAAGCCTCTCATAAGCTCTTTCCAGTTTAATAAAATTTTAAATAGCAAGTAAACGCGTAACAATGTTTTAAATAGGTCTCTTGGACTTGGTGTAGGCTTTCCTAGACCAGGGAGATTGAAAACAACATGTTTTAAATGTATTTTGCAATTATTGTATGATTGATACTACTTCTATACATATGCATTTGTTTAACACTTTACTAATTTTTCAATACTGTAATATAGATTTACAGGTGCAGATATATCGGTTTTAGTTCGAGATGCATTGATGCAACCAGTAAGAATAGTGCAGACAGCCACACATTTCAAGAAGGTAAATACCAGTCAATAACAAAACATATTGTAATATTTTAAAGATTGTAATTCATATGAACTCTTTTTGGGAAACGTTCAGCTGTTTAAAATTGGTAGTATTAAAAACATTAAGATATAATAGGTTTACAATCCACATAACAGATTAATTAGAAATATACATAAACTACATATACTCTAACTCCATATAAACCCTGGAGGTACTTCATATTGCATTAAACTGTTAAAAAGTTTCGAAGAAATCTCTGAGGAGAAAATTCAAGGAAAATGCCTGTTATAGAAAACTGAAGAATTCCCCCCCCCTCCCCCTTCCTACGTTTTTAAGTGCAATTTAAATTTGCTATTAAACGTACCTACTAAGCGTAGACACGATTTTTTGCATCGAAATTAGGAATGTCTTCTGGCACTGTAAGTAAAATCATTCATAAAGTTTTGAAATTGAAAAAAGATGTTTAAACCTAAAGTTCGTCTGCTTTTGCCAAAGCATATTGCTGAAATAAAAACAAATTGTATAAAATTATATGAAAAATATCTAGCTGCTGAAAAGTGGAAATTTGTGGTAACACTCGATGAGGCATGGGTGTATTTAAGGGACTGTAATAAAAAAAGATTAATTTTATATTGCTCAGCTGACGGGAATGACCGCACGAAATGGCTTCGTCAGTCTACAGAGAAGTTCCCAAAGGGATTCATGATACTTCCAGGATTCTGTTGAACGGCAGATTAAAAATCAAAAGAGTCTCAAGTAAAGCCAAAATGAATTCACTCTACTATGAGCAGAATATTTTAGAACCAATTTTTGAAGAAGATATTCCAGCCTTATATGGAAAAGACATTGTTGAGCTTCATATGGACAAAGCCTCTAGTCACACGTCTAAATCAACTGCCGCTTATTTAGCAAAGAAAGAATCAGAAACAGGAATAAAGTGTATCCCATTTAATGAAATACCTGTAAAATCACCTGACGCTTCTCCACTGAACTTTTACGCTTTCGGTTTATTAAAACGAGCCTTAAGAAAACGGAAAACGGCATCCAAGAACACTGAACGGACTTTGGAAAACGGTCCAAGAGGAATGGGGTAAAATTGACATGACAGTACTAAGGAAAAGTTTACTTTCATGGAAAATTCGAGCTAGAGCTATTGTCAAGAAACCATGACTATCAGATAGAAGCAAATCGTCGCAAAAAATACGGCATTTATACATAAAACTTAACTATCAAAATCGTTTCCATAAAGTGCGAACGACCTTCTGTACTGCTGATATAAGTCCACCTAAACTTGAAGAATATTTTTGTTTTTTGTTTTTTACACATTCAAAAAGTGTTTTTACTTTGCTGGAAAATAAAAGGCGTTACACATGAACAGAATTACAGTTAAAGAGATAAAATAAATTACGGACAGGAAGGGAGTTTAATATGAAATGAACCACGAGAATAATTTAGTCGTTACATTTAATGCATTAATAAAGTAAATTGACGACACTTACTAACCAAAGAGGTTTTACGTCCTGTAATATTTAAACAATACAGTTTCTAAAGAAAACTGCATCGATTTTCAATTTTAGACTTTTAACGAATTTTATGCTTTTCAGTTAATTTTGTGCCATAAGGGAAAAAATAATAAACATTAGACTTATCTCCCCGCTTACAAACTATAACTCAATTTTTATTAGCAAATTTTTAAAATACTTCAAGAAACTATAATAAAAATTTTCAATAATGCTGACAATATAGATAACCGAAGAGCAGGGAAATCGATTTGAAAATCTTTTTAAGACGGTATGATTAAGAGTTTTGGAAATTTTAAATTTTTCCTTTATTATATACGTAGATTTTATCACTTCTTTATGTCTCTCTAAATATGAAGTTCTTGTTTACATTTTGCACTTGAATAATTATAGTTTTAGCTGATTTGAATATTTCCTCCATCCTTTTGATTTTCTAACAATACAGCTAAACTAAAATATGGTTTCTCTTATACTAGCTTTTTTAAAATTTATTTATTTCGTAGGTTCGCGGACCATCACGTTCTGATCCTAATGTCATTATTGACGACCTTTTCACCCCGTGTTCTCCAGGTGATCCTTGTGCTCAGGAAATGTCTTGGACAGAAGTGCCCGGAGATAAATTATTAGAGCCTATTGTGTCAATGGTTTGTGCTCATTTACGTTAATTGTGATAATGTATAGTTCATGTCAGGGTGTTGTTTATCAGAAGCAAAATTAATTAACTGTTAAATGGGGAAAAGACATTATTATGGTGCTCTCTGTGTTTTTATGTTTTTTTAAACTTCGACTTCATATTATTTTACCCGAATCTTTCACTAATTTTTTGCATTTCCTTTATACACGCACATATGCCGCTTACATCATAATTTTGCATTATAACAATGCATAATTCTTCCATTGACTGCCTATTGTGACGGAAATGAAGATACGAGGCTTTTCGTCACGACACAACATTTATCATTTATATCAACACTAGCTGAAAACCCGCGCTTCGCTACGGAGTACATTCAAATTAAATACAACGGTCAACGTATGCAATTTATGCCAAAAAATAAATATATATATTTATAATAAATGCGATGATCAATGTATACAATTGATGTAAAATATATATCTATCTATCTATATATATATATTTATAAAAAAATCGTAAGGGATATGCAATTTTTTTTGATAATATCCAATCGTCTGCTGCATTAGAAAGAGTAAAAAATATTTTTTTTTGTCTATTTAGTTGTTACGCACGTGACGATAAATTTATTTGAAAGTACCAGAAAAAGAAATCACGTGATCGGCATTTAATAAATTAAATTCTAAAAATTAATCTTTAAAAATTCACCAAAAATCAGGAAATGGTGGTAAAAATTCGAAAAAAATTTCATTTTGAAGGAATTTTTATGATCTTTCTCGTGATATAAATTTTATAACCCTCAATGTATTATTTTAAATGCAAACGTAAAAAAGTTTAAAAAAGAGCTTAAAAATTTAATTTAAAAAAATCTAAGAAGAATTTTTAAAAAATCTTTCTTAGTGCACCCCTACACTATTAGAAGAATCGCCATGCAAAATTTCAGCCCTTTAGGTCCAGCGGTTTGGTCTGTGCGTTGTATGTCAGTCAGTCAGTCAGTCAGTCAGTGAATGAATGAGTCAGTTACGAAACTGTTTTATATATATAGACTAGCTGTGGCAACCCGATGTGTTGCTTTTTCGATTTAAAACGAAATGGTTTTATTTCTTAAAGATTAAAAACTGTTTAATGACTTTTAAAAATATATTAGAATTTTTAAAAAACGAAATAATTATTTAAAGTTCTCTTTTTCAAATTTTGGTTTTTGGCTTTTGAAATAATTCTTCCAAATTTTGCTTTTTAAACAAAAAAGTTCATTCAATTAGAAAAAAAATTCTAAAGGTTTTAACTTCTCATTTCCTAAAACTAAAATTATTTCTGGTACTTTAAAATTATTTCTGGATTTCAATTATTAAATGTCTCGTTCTCAGACTCGTTCTCAACTAATAATTTTTCATTTTGGCAACATGACCGAAAGTAAATATTAAATCTCATAGGAGAAAAAGGGCTTAAAAAATAGAAAGACAGTTTTCAGGAGTTCAAAATTGGTGGCGGAAGAATCCTCATAAGTTGTTTATTAATTAGAAACAAATTTCACGAACTTGCTGGAATTATTAGTGAGTAAAATAATAAGTCGAAAAATTAAGAACTCCCCATTCAGTTACATTAAGATACTATGGCGATCAGCGCCGGAAATTTCAAAAGTGAGTTCCGTAAGTACGCTTTTTTAGAATGATAACATTTTTTATTTTATTAAATGTATTTGGTATATTTTGGGAGCTGAACATCTAGAAAATGCCGATAAATCGTAAAATTGACATTAATAGGTGCAGAAAACCGAAATATTTGTCTATCAAAATTGTCGATTTCGAGAAATTTGGAAAACTGCTTTGGGGGAAAAGCCTCGTTTGCAATGAAAAACATTTTTAACTTTATAGAAATGTGTATATCCTTAAAGATAAAGAGTTGTAAAACACATGGAAATAAAAAATTTGTCGATTGGAGGACGGAAAAGTTGCATTTTGCATGCATGAAAATAGTGGAAATTTGCGAAACGGAAAGGATCTGGCCCACCCGGAATGTCATCTGTTTCTGCTGTCCGCTTCTTTTGAGTTCGGCGGTTTTAATATAATAATTAAAAAAGTTTGAAGTTTTGAAATTTGAGAATGGCACCCCTGCACGCGATTTGTCCGTCCGCGTCTATCGGTACCTGTCGCGATATCCTGCTATGCTCGGTTCGCGAGATTAGCCCGTCCCCGAGTCTGCTGACTAACTAACATTTGTTTACCTTCAGCTGTTATTATATAGATAATTTTGCAAAAGGTACAAGAAAATAAAAGGTAACTAGTTGATACCCGTCAAAACATGACGGCTAGATAGTAAATAAATGCACTAATGCACAAATTATACTCAGTACATTATTGCCAAATGATGAAAATCATAATAATGCGCAGAAAGAAATTAATCTGTTTAAGCGGCCTCGTGCTTAGTGAGTATCTAAAGCCAGATTTAAAAATGCCACTGAGCATGCGCAGAAAGCAAAATTTTTTTAAAATTGTAAATTATCGCTAATTAAACAGCGCGAATTAAACAGTTTCTATCAGGTTTAATCTGATATTTCACAAACATAATTATCATAAAAATAAAAAAGGCAGAGAGAGATCTAGAGAGACTCTTCGGAATAAATGTGTTTATCATTAAAACGTCACTGAGCATGCGCAGAAACAGTGAGTTTCTAAAGCCAGATTCAAACATGCCGCTGAGAATGCTCAGAAATCAATTTTTAATTGTAAATTATCGGTAATTAATAGAGACTGCGGTTACAAAAACCAAATTTGACAAATCTACAGATTACAATCTTTCGTTTAAGACCAAAATGAAGTAAATTGATGCTGTAGTTTTCTCTCACGGATTGCCCAAAAAGTCGGTTTAGCAACTTAAATATATAGATATTCGCAACCATTTTAAGAACAACTTGCTCCAACGCAAAAAAGAAAGTCTGTCGCGCCTCGTTGCCACTCCGTGAATGCTGGAAGAAAAGTTTTTCTCTACCATGGAGTCGGTATAGCATGGAGTGTGACGATACATTTCACAGAGTCCGAATAGCTTGGAATGTTACGCTACAATATGTTTTGGAGATGTTCTTTAAGGGCTCTAATTAAAAAAAAGATATTTCAGGTAGTCTCTTCTAACAAAATTACCACGTGTTATTAACGTAGGATTACTTATCGTTGCCTACCTCTCTTTTTTTATTGACGCATTTTGGTACTTTTCTATTTAACCGTTTTTACTGCTACTGGGTTTGGCGCGCTGCCAAAATTATAACTCGCGACAAAGCTGAAGTTTTGCTTTCCGCAGGACCGTTATTGAGGAACGTAATCCTACGTTAAAAATCCTCAACTCTATAAATTTTTTTATGGATCTTTCAAATTTCAAACTAAGAAAATATTTAATCAAACGACTAAATTTTAAGTTTTTTTTCAGTAAAATAATGGTGTTTATAATTCCTGTTTTTTTTCTTCTTTGGTGTTTTAGAAGGATATGTTAAAGTCTCTACAAAAAGCAAAGCCTACAGTTAATGATGCGGATTTAGTTAAGCTAAAGAAATTTATGGATGAATTTGGTCAGGAGGGTTAGTTTTAGGGTAAGTTCCTTTTTTCTGCCATTGAAAAAAAATATTCAATTTTAGTGAGGATACAGTCACGAATAAATTGACTACCCCCATGTTGTTTAAAAAAAAGAGAGCTCCTAGATTTATCATTACTGAGGGCATTTCTAAGCTAAACTTTGTGACGCATTTATCATGCAAATATAAAATGATAGGAGAAACAAGTCTTCATTTCAAAATGAACTGTGAATTTAATCCTGTGAATTTAATCCATAAGGTATACATTAAATGAAAGTTTCATAAAATTAAAAAAATAATCAAACATATCTCACAAACATTCATTGCTTTTGAAGATACTTTTAATATCTTGAAGTATTTGGGCTACGAATCTTTCAGACTGTACGCTAACGAAAGCATCTTTTTTTATCACCGTTTTAAGGCATAATGACACTTAATGTAAAAATTCAGATTAGATGGAAGCTAAAACTATTTAACTGATATTTAAAAACTTATTGACCGGCGGAAATAATTTCATTGTGTCAGATAGTATTTCTCGTACACAATTGGGGCGCTACAAAATTGTAAATATATAGTCACAGCGTGTTAGTGACGATTGAAAAGATATTGCGTTACTTTACTGTCATTTGAAGCTATGTTGCAGCAGAGTAATAATTACAAGATAAAAAGAACTTTTTATGTACCATGTTTTTAAATTTTCTGTTGAATCATATAAACTTGACAATTCTATGCATTAATAAATACTTTTTAAAAATTTTCTTGATGAATTATCGCATGAACTTGAAAGAAAATGAAGTTAATTGGAAGTTAACTTGCGTTTAACTTTTCGTTCCCGTCCCGGTCGATAGATGGCTGCACCAGTGTACAAAACAAAATTAACTGAAAATGGATTCAATTCTGCTTTATTTTAATACTTTTAGCCATCTTTAAAGCAGAATTGAATCCATTTTCAGTTAATTTTGTTTTGCATTGTCATCGTGTTCTGAGCTATTCTAAAAGTTTCAAGTGTCTAGCTAGTCGAGAAGTTGTAGTTAAAAATCGATTGCAAGATTTGTACTGGACAAACACACAACCAAGAAAGCGAGTTAATAAAAACGTGGTAATTATGTTGACAAAAGCACCTGCCTCATAAACAGTGTGAGTGTCTCGGGCCGCACATATAAAAGCTTGAAGGACCACAGTTTGAGTATCGCTGCTCTAGGGACTTAGAGAGGATCCCGTGAACCACTCTACTGTGACGTAGGCAATAAGAAGTCAAGCGTTTCGCTTCAATTACTTTACTACGCCACCTTAAACACTACAAACTACAACTACAACTACAACTACAAAAAGCAAGTATGTACAGCGAGTTAGAATTTCCAGTTAGATATGTCAGGACGGCTTCGGGTTCACAGTTCACAGACCAACTCTGGCCTACAGAAGGCCTCTCGGACCAGAGAGCTCCGTCTCTCTCACACTCAAAAACAGCTCTCTCTCGTGGAGTATTGGGGGTCTTCTTTTATACGGCCGGCGAATTCAAAAGCTTTCTCCGGCGTTTTAAGTGGTCGTAAGGGTCCAAAGTTTATGGGATTCCACATGTCGCTATAGTGTCAAAATTCTGGAGAGCCCTTGAACCACTCAGGTATTTATGCCTTTTTTGACGTCAGAATCGCATATTACACAAAATTTATGGCCTCTTATCCTAGAGTTTATGAGACCGCTCAGTTTAACATTTCGCCGATAGATGACAAGTTCATGTTGAGGGGTAGGAACGAGCATCACAGACTTATATAGTTACAATTTTCGTGGAGTAATGGAGACAACGTCACACTACACACAGCTCTGTGTAGAGTGGTTCACGGTGTTGAGAGGGGAGTGGGGTGAGTTCGTAGGAGTTTGTTTACAAGAAGGATGATATTAGAGTAACAATAGAACCGATACAGCATATAGGAATTTTTTAAAGAGGTAGTGTTGAGGTGAGGGGTCGTTGTGGAGGGGGGGGGACTAACCAAAAATTCGCAATTAATGTCACCAGTAAGCAGTGTAAATAAACATTTGGCATTTATTTATATACCCTAAACAATATAGTACTACAGGAATAATAGAAGAATATAATTCTTAGGTCAAAATCCTAGGTTATAAATTTATCATCGCGAATGAAATTCTTAAATATTTTATAAGCGGCTATTTTAAAAATCTTATCACTACAACAGCACTGCTTTAATAAGTCACGTTTTTGCGCAAGCAAAATTATGAAATACTTAAAAAAAAATCTTGATACATAACCGTCTTTCTGTGGGCTTCGCTTAACAATTTCCGCATTTTAACAGTGTTGTAATTGTTGCTAATGCCCCCTGGTTGGAGGTTCCATTCACCAGGTCCTAATAGGCTATTGGGTTGAGAGGGGCGGTTCCTGTTTTGAATCAGCACCACAAGGGTCGGAACCCGACTTGGGTATATGACCGGTCCAGTAATTTCGAACCGAGTCAAGTGAAGAGTCCGGAACACTTGACCCCGTACCTCCAGAGGTAAATTTGAGAACTTGGAGGACATTGCGACCACGACCTATTTTACGTGCCCCGGCCACCGTTAGTGAACACGGCGGTAAATTTGCAGCGACGAGCATCGAACCAGGGACGTTCAGATCACTGGCCCGCTGCTCTTGCCAACTGGGCGACCGCGACCTGCAGTTTAACAGTTCTCCCTGGTACACTTTAAGGTTTTAAAATGCTCATCAGCAACAAACGGCGTGTTTGAAAATAATTACTCGACTACGAAAATGTTCACATTTTCTACATCATATACAATCAGTTCATCATAAAATTCCTCTCCATTTTATTCTCATCATTTCCGGGCATTCTATTCAAAGAATTGTAACGACGGACAACATGATTTATAGAGCTTGTGATTAGTCCCAAGCTCTCACTCCAAACCAACTTTGCTGGGAAAAGTGAATCTGTCAGCCATTTTAACAATAGGACCCCGAGACTTCGAGTATATGCGGGTGAATATAACAATGATTTAGCATATTTAAGGCTGCTGAGTACTATCCCTATTGAATTTTCTAACCCACGGAGAAAATGTGCCTACTATTTACAACTATATAAATGCTGATAATCAAACAAAAATGGCATTTTCAGATAGCCTTAACTTTTCTGCACCTTGCAACAGGATTTATTTCATAAATTTCGTCCACCAAATGAATTAAGGAGCGTTTAAAACACACTATACCAGATTTTTTTCCTCGAATAATTTAAATTTAAAAATATTATTTGCATTTTTTTTAAACGAAAAATGCTTCAAGGTGTAAAATTCCTTTGTCTATTACGGAGTACAATTAAAAAAAAAAATTTTAAATCCAAGTCCATTTTCTCCACATGTTAACCTTGAGGTGAGCGAATCCAATAGGGTGAGTACACTACAGCCTTAAAATCCAAGCCTCTCTATTCGAAAATACCTCTGTTGTAAGCGGGTTGACATTGCCCTAATGAATTTACAACAGTGTTTGACTGCATATTCATCTTATTTATAAATATTTAATTTTGATCTCCTATTTCCTTTTGCAGGTTTTTCCTGAACGCAAGAAACTTTACTGTGGTATATTTGAAGCATCGTGACATCCATAAAATGTTAATCGCTGAGTACACATGTGCACTGAAATCTAAGGAAATAAATGCTCTACGAAATTAGGAATGACAGACAGAAAATTCAACCATAAAAGTTTTGCGCTTTTCAGCTTCATTTGTTTTCAGATACGTAACTTCCTTATCGACTTCTGAGGCAATAATTGTATTTTAAGGTATATGCCTACGCTGAAATGACTGTTTTGATGAAAAAATCTTAATTTCTTTTTATTGTTTCATTTGAAAAGGCAGTATAAAACTACGGTACACAGTATTCGTGCGATTACTGGAAGAGAAGATATGTCCCATACAATAAAGCAGAATCGATACTTAAAAGACCGGCAGTAATATCTTTAAATGCATTGTCTAGAACAGGGGTCGGCAACTTTTTAGCTGTGGTGTGCCAAGCCACTATACCATATGATTCAGGGTGCTGACTTAATTCTTGTTACAAGAGAGTAATAGTAGGTATATATGTATAGGTGTATATATGTCCATCAAATTATATAATGGAGTTCTAGAGGAGAAGAATATTGATCTTCCACAATAATTAAATTCGAGCCCAGACGCACAAACGGGTCGGCTATATGAACTTTATTAACACATCACAAAGAACTTCGTACAAACAGCACAGAGCCAGAACACAACGCTACTAACTTCCACACCGGAAGTATCTTAGAACATTTACAAAACATAAAAACAGCGGTATCGTGCTGCCATCTACCGGACAAACAATCATAACATATTAAACAAATGAATAAATGAAAATACAGGAACATACTCCATGAACTCCATGAACAAATATGATAACAAATTTATCTTTTAAACGTATTTATTAAAAGAATATACAATAGAAAATTCCAACACAAATTCAAATTTTTTAATGTGAACCTTGTCACCGCTTTACTTTATATTTCAATATCAGGGGTATAATTTGTCACTTTTAATTTCACACAAGATTCTGAATGTTCAGTTATTAAACAACTTCTTTGTGGACTCAAAATATGTTTCATGTCAGAAAAAAATTTGTTCACAGAGATATCTAGAACCAAAAGCGGAAAGCAGAGCACTTGCAATTAACTTTGAAAAATTAAAACAATTAACATCAAGTTTTTGTTTTTTTTATTCTCCATTTGATGACATATGGATGAATTATAACAAAACTTAAACCAATAAAATGCAAGTCTTCACAAAAAACTTAAACAAAAAACAACTGAACTTTGTTACATACCATATAACAATATGAGAATTTGTATAACCTATGCTACAAATTGTCACAAAGTCAAATTAGTATTCTGCCATTACATACGTATACCGATGCGCTGAACAGAACGCATTTGGAACGGACCCACTCAATTTATGAGGGGAGTCCGTGTGCTAGTGTATGTAAATGAAAATGCTGAATTTATTTCCAATGTAAAGTAGTGTAGAGTGCCATTAAGAACTCCACCGCGTGCCAAGCCTGGCACGCTTGCCATAGGTTGCCGACGCCTCGTCTAGAAGATAAATTTTTCAGTCATTTTTGTATACTTGAAACCTAATGACTTAAAAAACTTTAAATATAATTCAATAAAATTTTGAAACAGTCTTTTACACGTTAAGTTCTATGTGTTAAGTTCTTTCTATGTGTTAAGTTTCTATGTGTTAAGTCTTTTACACGTTAAGTTCTATGTGTTATTTAATGATTTTACAGGTAACTCTACATAAAAAAAGATAATATTAAAAAAAAAAGCTTTGCATTCCGACATAATTTGATATATTTCAGTGATTGTCGGGAAGGTAAAATATTTAGTTCATTACAAAGGTAAATGTCACAGTAGTATATAGTATAAAGGAAACTAAAATATATTTTTCAAAAAAAGCACTCCGAACGTAGGCTTATACCTTAAACGAACATTTTGTTTTAACCGTTTTGAAAATATCGATATTAATAAATTTTCGTTTCATTGAATATCATTTTTTCATATTTAAAGATAAGGCTAGTTTTCTTTTCTTTCTTTTAATGTTATGGAATGCACTTTCTTCTTTGAATTATTTTACAATCGGACATTCTCAACGTGATCTGAAGCTAGGGATTGCGTTCATTTTATGTTATGTGATATACAGAACTTAATGTGGATATTTTAGTCAATATTTCTTTCATTTTGTTTCAATTAAATGTAAATAAAACTTTCTTTTTCATCTTTCATGTCATTTCGTGTATTAGAATGTTGCTGTAATGTAAAAGTGATAATTGAAAACTCATATTCAGTTGATTCTCCTGACTTACTTAATTTATATCACCTGACTTCCAATGAAAACTTCTGTGTTGCTGCCTGTTAAATACTTTATTAAATAAATAAATTTTAAACTCCTGTAATCGAATTTATTTGCTGTGGGAAATAAAGAAACGTTCTTGTTTTAATTCAGAAGAGTGCCCGGGAAATTAAATGCTGTAAGTGGCCATATCTTATGATTTCAGGGAGGTAAAATCCTTTATGCGATTCTCCTGTTCATGGATTTGGTACCTCGCATTCATGAAGGTATATTTTATCTCTAACTGTTGTCGCAATCTTACTAAAGGCCTGTTCACACAGGAGTTCACATAGGAAGCATTAAAGTATTGAAATATGTATATAACCAATGAAAAACCTCCAAACGATTAGCAACGAAATTTCTAACGCCTATGATTGATTTATTTCTGTCTCAGCGCCATCTACTTCTGGGTAGGTTGAATGAATTTATTGTAAAGTCAATTAAACAAAAAAGGGTATGGTATATACTCTATTCGTTGTGCCTTAAGGGTAACTTTACTTCGTTGTTGACTGATGAGTCCCCAGAAGTATCTGAGGTACTATTAGTTTAGAGAGAAGACCGCTTAACAGTTTCATTGGGTTTTGTCACCATATCCAACAGATCGCTTTAACCTTTTCAGGGGCGCAATTTTATTATAATTTTTTTTTTAAAGAAAGAGGTATAATGGTCCTACTGATAAAAGAAATGTGACTTCGAAAAATTAGCAGCCCCCCCCCCCTTATGGAGAGGGGGCCGTTTGCACAATGCAAACGTCGCCCGTGTAGGGCGTTTGAGTTCGAACACTCACTTACCTTGCTTTATCCGAGCAAATATAAAAATAACTGAGCTGATAGGGTGATAATAATAATTATTTTACCAAATAATTTTCAACAAACAGAAATTTCAGTTTTTATTTTAGAAATTTGAAAATTTAAGATATTTTTTAAAATAATAAAATAACAACTCAAAATATCAAAAATAAGAAATATATATATATATATATATCAGAAAAATATAAAAATTTGTCAGAAAAATGTAAAAATAACTGAACATATAATAATAACTGCATTATAATAATGGGTCTTTTATCAAATAATTTTTAGCAAACATATTTTTTAATTATGTGCATAAAATTTTAAAAGGTGAGGGTATTTAAAAAATGAGAAATTTTTAAAAGTATAAGAAAAATGCAAAAAATAATCAGAAAAATATACAGATTAATGAAATAAAAAAATTTAACCTATCATTTCGTGGTTGTCTTTCCATGGAACTTTTGGAAACATGTAATGTCTTTTTGCAGCATGCAGAGTCCAACATTGCATGTTTCGCCCATCCACCGTCGCGGGGTGAGCCTGTATTTGAAATGTTCTAAAGCGGAGGCGTTTGCAGGGAGCAAACGCCATTTAAGTCGCAAAAATACAAAGGAATAAACTTTTGTTTTGGAGAAATAAGGACATGTCAGTATTTATTGAGACCTGTTTATAAAATCTAGTGTGAATAATTAAAACATTTTCGGTTTTTAATCCTTAAAGTAATTGAAAATAGAACCAAGTATGAAAAATCATTAACTTACATTCATTATGTTCAAGTTAGATGAGCAGATAAATATCTGGTGCTGCCATCTGTTATCAGTTTATAGAAGTAAAAGTATTTTACAACCTTTAATTGGAAAAATTTTCAAGATTTTATGTTTATAAAAAAAAATCTAGAAAATGCGTTTGCTCTGTGAAAACGGTGACCCTGAAAGGGTTAGGGTAAACTGGAAATGTATCACGATGTTGACACTCCCAGTTAGTATAGCAAAAACCGAAAGTTAATTTCCATGGTCGCCGTCTATGTTAGCGACCCCATCAAATGATTATTTTGTAAACTTAGTGCATACAGTGTTATGCAAATAAATCCATAAAATATTAATCATGGTTTAATGAGTCTAAATCAACAAAACATTTGAATTTCGCTTGTGTTTATCAATCTATTCCAAAAGGGTGAAGCTCTAGTTTGGTTTCTCCCCGTTAACGAAAAGTGCGGGATTTCGCTGCCACAAGATAATTATTCTTGTATGATTACAGATGTTTGAAATCGCAGTAAAGCTGTTAAAAAGTTTTTAAAAAGTTCTTATTTTTACATTCGAGGTCCTTACCGTTTTTCGTATATTTTTTTTTATCAATAAAATGTACTTATTTTCGAGTTGAATAACAGAATTTTTAATTTATGACTGCTGAGAACTCGCTTTGGGAAAATACAAACTTTTTTCCTTTAGTGTGTGTGTCTCTGTCATTTAGGGCCTGTTCACATAGGAGTCCATTGCGTTGCGTTAAGGAAAAGATGACGTTGAGACGAAAATAAACCAATCATAGGCGTTAAAAATTTCATTGCTAATCGTTTGGAGGTATATGATTGGTTTATTTTCGTCTTGTAGACGCTTGTTCTACAGACAGCAATCTAAATCCAGCATAAGTTTCGTTTTGCTCCTGCTGCCATCTGTTGACTTATATATAGGAATCTTTTTATTATAAGTGTTTTTCTACTTCTACGTAATTTAGTATGTTTTAAAATCTGAATTATATATATAACACAGGATTTAAAGAGATTTTAACGAAATAAATAAATGAATAAATTGAAATAAGTATATTATTGAATTTTAAATTTACTTTCTTCAAATATCCACAATAATTTTAATTTTTAAAATTTTAATTTGTTAATTAGAATATAAATGTATTTAATAAGCTTTAATTAAAAAAATTAAATTGCATAAATTAAAAATTCAAAGTTTTAAATTGCAATAATTTAAATTTATTTTAACATATAATTTTAAAAAAATCAAATTTTAAATTAATAAAATTTTTAAAATATAAAAATTTATTTTAATGTGGTTACATTTTTATGCTAAATTATTGAATAAATGAGGGAATGATGCTGAGTATGAAGGAATGACAGATCACTATTAAAGTTGACTATTTTCATATAACAAACTAGTTTTGATGTAATTATTAGTAGGCAAGAATAATACATTATGTTCATAATGGTTTATTTAATTATAGTAGAAATTGTATCCATAAATAGGCTCATGTAAAATTATTTATTAAGAAATTTATATTGGTTTTCTTTGCTATTACAGGGTGTAGGCTGGGGCAGTTCGTATTTTATACCTATCAAGCTGTAAGCATGAATGTCCTTTGTTGAGGATCATGCATATCTGTAGTTTCCTGTTGAAACCATGACATTTATAGTGAAATTTTCGACGTCTACTAATAGGATCTCTCCATGATACAGTGTTTTATCATAATTTATCATCACCTACTCACCAACTTTGTATTTAGTGTTTTTGATCTTTTGATCTCTCTTTGCTGTAGATTTTTTTTCTTTTATTTTCAGAATTTAATTGAAAATAAGTGCATTTGAAAATCTTGCACTGAAAGCAAGAAAGTGAATGAAAGTTCAGTACTGTATGTGTTAATGTATATACAATCTGATAAATCTTGCCCCAAAATGGTCCTAAATCTTTCTCTAACATATTATCAGCTTTACATATCATGTCATCATCAATTGGAAATATCTTGCTTCCTGTACATTCTTACCTTAAAATTTTGATTAAAGTTTCAAATGTGTTGACATATTTACTTTCAGCTATAATTAATTCTATTTGTTGTACGTTTTAAATGTTTCTCCTATGCTGTCAGGTGCACCTGTAACTGCATAAGATGCAAATAATTAATTTAAATTTAACTCTCAAATATTTTTATAATTTTTAAATGTGACTTTTGTAATTACTGTTAAAAATAATTGTGTGGCAACAGCAACGTACATAGTTTCTTTTTAGAATGCAGTTGAGTTAAAAAGAATAAAAATGGTTCAGTGTTGAATATATGGGAACTATTATTCCCATATTACGGACATCAGAAGGTATAAGGACAATTTAAACTTAACATGTTCTTTTATTTAAAAGTTGACACAACATAAATTTACAGTTACGAAACTCGGCTCGTAGTTCATCGCAGTGAATTCGGAGCGGAGAAGCGTACGTACCACACTAGTACGGAAAAGTGAAGTAGTCTCGATCGGTGTTCCAATGTCCACGGCAATTCCCTAATCCTGCGCGAACCAGATGCGCAGAACGCGACGTCGGAGTTGTCTGCGAGTTGGGTTGCCACAGGATTCCCCCCCAAGTACCGTAGGTACTGAGGGTTACAAGTAACGGGGGTTAAACCGAACCCGTCGACCAGAACGCGTTGACACTGGAACTGGAGTCGTTATTGGAGTCGGCGAGGGCGAAGCTCTCGTAACAGTTGTGGGAGTAGGTACGCTAGTCGTGACAGGATCATTTGTATTCAACACAGGATGCTGCGACGTCAGGGAATCGCTGGTGGTGAGGAATGCTGGCTTTGAACGGTCGAGGCCAATAACACAATTCTTACCATTCATAAGCAATGTGTAATATTTAGCCGTTCTGCCCATTACCTTGAAGGGGCCGTTGTATGGATGCTGTAGTGAGCGCCGGATCCCATCATAGCGCACAAAGACATGAGAGCACGATTCGAGAGAAGGGTGCATGAAGGTAGTCGCAGTGTGGTGAGCAGAATGGTGAATTGTGGTGAGCAGAAGTGGGAGTTGGTGAGAGACTCTGCATTAAGCTACGGAGATGTTGGACGAACTCGGATGGTTCGACTGCAGGGGGTGGGGATGGATGGAGAAAATCTGCAGGGAGGAGGAGAGTAGAGCCATATACAAGCTCCGTACTTGTGCACTGGAGGTCTTCCTTGAACGAGGAGCGGAGTCCCAGGAGGACTAATGGGAGAGTCTCAGTCCACCGGTTGTTTGAGTGACATCTAAGGGCCTGTTTAAGTGAGCGGTGAAAACGCTCAACTAGCCCGTTGCCCGCTGGATGGTACGGCGAGGTGCGGATGTGCTTCGTGCCTAGTAGTGACATCAGAGCAGAGAAAAGATGTGCTTGAAACAGGCGTCCTTGATCGGTGGTGATGGCGGAAGGGGTTCCAAAACGGGCAACCCACTGACTGATGAAAGCGCGTGCTACTGTCTCGGACGAGATGTCCGTTATCGGGATCACCTCCGGCCATCGAGTATACCGATCCACGCACGTAAGCAAGTAAGTGAATCCCTCCGAAGGCGGAAGTGGGTCCACCAAATCAAGATGTACGTGATCGAAGCGATGAGACGGCGGAGAAAATTGTTGCAGGGGGCTGCGTGTGTGCTCATGTACCTTTGAGCGTTGACAGCTCAAGCAGGTATGAGTCCATGCTGTGATGTCCTTCGCCATTGATGGCCACACATAACGCTCTGAAATGAGCATCTTGGTTGCTCGCACTCCAGGGTGAGATAGTCCATGCAGGGAGTGGAACAGGCGTTCTCGGAACGCCTCTGGGACGAAAGGACGTACATTGCCGGTACTGCTATCGCAGAATATTTGCAGATCGTTGGAAAGTTTTATTGGCTGAAGAACCAAACTCGTATGCGTCTCTACAGAGAGAAGACGTTGTATTTCCTGGTCATGCGACTGGGCCCTAGCGAGTTCGGTGAAGTCGAAACTGGTGAGACTCGCAATGTGGTCCAGGCGTGACAAGGTATCTGCAACAACATTCTTGTTTCCTGGAACATGGCGAATGTCTGTAGTAAACTGCGCTATGAAGTCGAGGTGCCTCAACTGACGGGGCGAGCAAGAATCGGAGTTCTTAGTAAAGGCATACGTTAAGGGCCTATGATCGGTAAAAACTATAAAGGACTGACCTTTGAGAGAGTGTCGTAAGTGCTTAATCGCTGAGTAGATAGCTAGCAATTCCCTATAATAGGTACTATACTTCCGCTCAGCGTTCGTTAACTTTCGTGAGAAGAAAGAAAGAGGCTGGAGTCCCAAAGTGGTTTTTGCATGCAGGGCCGCTCCGATGGCAGAATCAGAAGCGTCAACCATTAGAGAGAGTTGCTGCCCGGGAGAGTGGAAACCGAGGGGGACTGCCTGTGAGAGATCAGCCTTGCATTTATTAAATGCAGCAAGCGCTTCGTCCGTCCATGGCACAGGACGTTTATCATTCTTTCGAGATTCTTTCAAAAACTCATTCAAGGGCGCTTGAGTATTCGCGGCTTGTACCATGAAACGCCTATAAAAATTTATCATGGCCAGGAATCTGCGGAGCTTGGAAATGGTCTCAGGTTTTGGGAAGTTAGTAATTTGTTGCGTTTTCTCAGGTAAGGGTTCAATACCGGAAGATGAAATTTTACAGCCCAGAAAGGTTACAAAAGGTTTACCAAGGACGCATTTGGCATGGTTCAGTTTAAGATTGTATTGTTTGAGGCGGTAAAAAACTTGTTGGAGGTGAGAACCATGCTCTTCAGAGGAGGAAGAGGCGATGAGAATGTCATCGAAATATGGCACACAGAAATCAAGGCCAACAAGGACTTGATGGATGAAACGCTGAAACGTTTGTCCCGCGTTTCGAAGACCGAAAGGAGTGAATACAAATTCGTACAAGCCAAAAGGAGTGGTGACGGCGGTCTTTGGCACGTCATCTGGGTGGACAGGGATCTGGTGGTAAGCCTTGGCCAGATCGAGGGTGGAAAAAATGGACTTATTATGCAAGAGTTGCGTACAATCCGGAATGTGTGGTACAGGGTGATGGAACGGTTACGGCATTGAGTCTGCGGTAATCGCCACAAGGACGCCAATCACCGTTTGTTTTTCTAACCATATGCAAGGGACTAGCCCAAGGACTTTTCGATGGCCGCCCAATTCGAGACCTTTTAGCAGCGTGCGGATTTTGGACTCTTGGCTTTCGGTATTCAACTCAACCAATCGCTGCTTTAGAGTATTATATTGGTCCTTGTCAGGTGGATTTAGAACGAAATCAGCAATTGGGTCTAAAACACTAGACTCTAGAGCTGCAATGGCGTGATTAAATTTTGTGGAGTCCGCCGTAATATTTGCAATGGTAAATTGTGTTTCAATTTGCCTAAACCATATGTATGGATTGGTCTTCCAGAAAGGAGGTGGTTTAATGGAGACGCGCGAAAGATTCGCGGAAGGGTCGCCGGAAGGTTGCATCATATAAATCAAGGAGAGAAACAATACAAATACAATTCAACAGCTACGTATGCCAAAGGTAATTGTGCAAAAATAAGGTGAAATACAGTTGTTATACGATATAAGTATTCAGTAGGGTAATAATCGAGCATGTGCAAAGAAAAGTATGTATAGAAATAAAGTATGCAAAGAAAACATCAATACCAAAATGCAAAACAAAAGTAATCTAGCAAAAAAAATATAGGAAAGAGACGCTAGCATGTAAGGAAATTACGGGGATAGTATCTGGTACAGCACAGTACGAAAATACATTACAAAAACAAAAAAACAAAAAAAAAAGGATAAGGGTTGGAAGAGCATATATACGCAATACTGAGAAGGTAAGTTTAATAGAGTTTACGGTAAAAAAAATAATGGGACAGCTTACTGATCACGTAGATAGTTGTGATAATCCATTTAATTAGTCCTAGGGCTTAATTATCTGAGCAGTTACGCACCACGAAAAAATAGGCGTGCGACACGTGGCCGCTGTTTGATTCTTTGCCTCAAGAATTCAGAATAATCACTGCAAGGTATGAAACCTTGCACCACACATATCGTAAGCGAGGACACAACACACAGTACCAGGAGGTGGAGAAAAAAATTTTTTTGAGCTTCACAAACACGCTGTTTTGTAGGGCTACGTGAGTGTTATAGCAGATGACAGCCGCGGGGAAAAAAATTTCGCAGAAAAATTGAGACGTACTCCGAATGGTTAGCCGCTTAAGAGATCATATGAAGCACAATTTCATCAAAATTGTAGACAAACCGGGAAGATGCTGATGGATTGCTGCTTGGTCGGCCACGTGGCTAATCGAAAGCAAAATTGTCCAGTCAATCTCCGGGTCACCGATTTATGGGAACTATTATTCCCATATTACGGACATCAGAAGGTATAAGCAACAATTAGAACTTAACATGTTCTTTTATTTAAAACGTGACACATGGCATAAATTTACAGTAATCGTTACGAAACCCGGCTCGTAGTTCATCGCAGCGAATTCGGAGCGGAGAAGCGTACGTACCACGCTAGTACGGAAAGTGAACTGAAGTTCGGTGTTCCAATGTCCGCGGCAATCCCCGATCCTGCGCGAACCAGATGCGCAGAACGCGACGTCGGAGCTGTCTGCGAGTTGGGTTGCCACATATGTATATGTATATATATATATATATATATATATATATATATATATATATATATATATATATATATATATATATATATATATGTATATATATATATATATATATATATATATGTATATATGTATATATGTATATATATATATATATATATGTGTGTGTGTGTGTGTGTGTGTGTGTGTGTATAGCTGTCTTTGTTAAATATTTACTGCACAAGCGCGAGAGGCAGTCTGTCGCTTTGGTTGGAGGATAGGAGCGACATGATGACGTGTCTAACTGACGTGTTGCCACTGCGCCTGAAATGAAGAGGCCCACCCTAAGAGCAGAAGGAATAAACTGAAGTGAGAAACAATGGAAATTTGAAATTAAAAGATTAAATGGCTGTAATTAGGATCAGTCATTATAAAGGACGAATATCCTTAAATTTCAGGGAAATCTTCCGTAATATAAGACCAATTTTCCACTTATTTTTTTTATGTAAATTGAGGTTTTAGCTTGCATTAATTCAAAATAACAAAAGATTTGAATCCGCAGAGGAAGAAATATGAGAATGACTATCTAGTGATTAGCCTAATATCATAAATATTATCCCTTCACGTCCATTTATCATGTTAGACGTGTTGTTACTTTTACAGTATATGCCAGTAGTTTATGGTTTTGTTCTATCGGTTTGACAGATTTTCGTTTCTGCCATTTTCAAGTTCGCCAACATTTTCGTTAACTCAATAATTCTAATAATGCCTTATAATAATAAGGTGGTGAAATTCAATTAGAATTGTAAAATGATTAGCCCATGTAACGGTCTTTGATTGGGTTAGAAATGGCACTTTTGGTAAAAACAGTGAATTTGTTTGATAAAAGCATTCGTTACACTTTAAAAAAATAAATAATGCTAAGTTCTCTCGAGCTGTTTGCTTAGAGAACGAAAGTGATTATTTAACTCAAATCCCTTAAACCTTCAGAGAGATGTTGATACGCATGTTGCAAGATGTTGCAGCGTACCTAGACAGGTAAAAATTTATGACTGCCAACATCTTATTTAATTTACTCCTTTTAAAGGAATAGTTGTACAGTGTGCAGTTTTATGAGAAAGGATTTTAGATGCTTGTATCCTGGTCGACATAAGCGTGGGGCAATCTTTTGAGATTATCTTGCATTAGTTTGCTTCTATAATCTAAAACAACTCGGCACTAATATAAATAATTTGGTTTATATAGAATCACTTTGTGTTTGATGCGTACAGAGTCGGAAAAGTTGCATTTATTCACTTAAAATGCCGATTTTTATGTAATTTTTCAAACACGAACTAAGCTAAATGTCAATGCCTAAAAGTATTTGGCAACAAGTACCTCCTGCTTGATAGAGGAGCCGCGTCCGACCACTACACTCTCAGAAAAAGGGTCACGAGGAAACGAATTCCCAATCTGAAATTTCTATTCATTCAGGATAATTCGCACTCAGAAATTTGGCTTTGGAATCTAGCGGCGCGGGTTCAAATCTTGTTTCTGACAAACGGTCGTGATCGTGAATAACCGACGCGTTGGAAATATATATTTATATAATGGCAGTGGCCACATGACTTGGCCTGACGGGGCACGGATTACATTACCAGACAGAAGCGGACCGCAGGTCCGACAGCAACGACAGTTAGACACCAAGAGACAGAAATCTTCTGTTCACGCAAATAGTAAATGAGTGCTTTGCGACATTGACGCCAGAGTGCCTAAACTACTTAATGTTTTAATTGGGCGACTTTAGATTCATGGTGTTCACGTGTCCACTTAAGTTTTCCCGAGGACTGTACTGCTAGATCCCACGCTTGTTAGAACCGCGAACTATTGACCTGGGCGCAGGATATGTGGCCATAAAATTCTTGCAAAGTGTGGTTTTTGACGTTACAGACCCCATAAATACAGAGTGGTTCGAGGGCTCTTCAAGAATTTTGACATTACACTGGCATTCGGAATCTCATAAACTTCCTACACTCATATCTGGGGATGTTATTGAGTTCAGCTACTTCACATGCCTGTATAATGATCTGCAGGGCTACGATAAATTATGTTATTTTACTTTTAGGTTGCAATTTTGGAAAAAGGGTCATGCTTTATTAACAGGATAATTTAAAATACGCTTTAGATATCTAATGGTGGGCCGTTATTATCATATATATATATATATATATATATATATATATATATATATATATATTTATTGCCCCCCCCCAAAAAAAAACGTTGCCCCCCAAAAAAATACTCTGGGCTGGAGCCGTACCTGGGAGCGTTACGATCATTTTCTTGCTACACAAGGGCTTATTAGACCGGGACCTACAGCTTAAAGCCGATTCCGAACGTCTGCAAACGTCCATGCCAAGAGTGGGATTTGAACCCACAGACTCTGGTATCGAAAGCCAAAGCCCTAGCCATTCGGCTATCGTCCTAACCCCAATTCAAGAAAAAGGCTTTGAAATAAAAATGTAAATTGTCCGAAATAATATCAACAGAAATGTCTACGCACTATCGACTTTTTCCAGAAGAAAAACTGTCAATCTATCTGTTTTATTATTTAACCCAAAATGTAATTAACATTTTGGGTTAAATAATGTAATTGTTCGAACGTTTATCACTTTAAATCACGATAGACAAATGATTTAAAACTTCTGAGTTGTTATTTATCTAATGTATGATGGTAAATTTTTGTTTATCCATGTTTTTCGGCTTTTTATGCCCTCACTTACGCTGGTTATACGACTTTTAAAAAAAAATTATTTTATTTTATTTATTTATTTTTTAACCCTCGCATAAATGGCACTGTTGTTAACTCCTTTACGTTAAATGTTTGTGCAAACCTTTAGTATTATCTGTCATCTTGAGAGCTTCCTCTTGTTGCAGTGTAGTTAGTTTATTACCATGTTTTTCTTAACTCGCTTACTTGTTTGTTTGTGTTTGTGTGTGTGTTTGTCCGGTACAAATCTTGCAATCGATTTTTAACTAACTTCCCGACTAGCTAGACATTTGAAACTTTTAGAATAGCTCAGAACACGATGGCAATGCATTTTTTAAATACTTTTAGCCATCTTTAAGCAGAATTGAATACATTTTCAGTTAATTTTGTTTTGTAGAATGGTGCAGCCATCTATCGGCGGGGACGGTAGCGAAAAGTTAAACGCAATTGATTACGCATTTGATCATTTTCTTTCAAGTTGATGGGATAATTCATCAAAAAAAATTTTAAAATGTACTATTTATTAATACATAGAATTGTCAACATTATATGATTCAACAGAAAATTTAAAAACATGGTATATAAAAAGTTATTTTTATCTTGCAATTTTTATTTTACTGATGTCACTTACAAAACTAAATAGTTTTCGTTGATTGAGGATATAAATTTTCGTATACTCGAACGCGATCAGCCGTATGGTTAGTATAAACGCAGGTGACTTGTACGTCACTCGCAGAAATGTGTAGTTGTTAGAAGAACTGCTTTCAGTTTAGTTGTGATGAATTAATTGCACGCGAAATAACAGTGGTTTCAATTCATTTTTCTGAGCATGGCGCTAATTATGGGTAGAACAGTTAAAAGGTTGTGAGGCTCATAAGTGATGACCCATGACTTGGCTCAGAGGTGTAATAGTCAGAGAGTCCGAGTTTGACCCTAAAGGTTTGGTAAGTCGTATTTTAACCTTTTCCTTACGGGGTGGGATAGCATGTATCCCAAGAATATGGGCCAAGAATGAATATATATATATATATATATATATATGTACACACACATATATATATATATATGTACATATACATATACATATATAGATATGTATATATATCTATATATATACATTTATACATACATATGCACATGAATATACATATATACATACATATGCACATATATATATACACATATGCATACATATACATACATATACATATACACATGTATGTATATATGTATACATACTTATATATATATATATATATATATATATATATATATATATATATATATATATATATATATATATATATATATATATATATATATATGTACACACACATATATATATATATGTACATATACATATACATATATAGATATGTATATATATCTATATATATTGTTACGTCTTGGCCCTTTTCGGGGGAAAAAGGCCACCCAAGCAAAAGCCCATCCCTTTGCGAATTCTTCCAGTTTCCAAGAAACGATCGGGGGTGGCTTCTGCAAACCCCCTCCCGCCGGCCAGCTGGCTGAGAAGAGACGCAGAGGTTTTTTGGGAAGCAAGGAGAGAAGGTGGCTGTATATTGAGCCTCGAATTTGTCCGTCGAATACGGTGCGGGAATGCGCCGTTGCGGACCGAGTGCCTGAAAATTTCCTCTCTCGACTCCCGATCATTCCTGTGGAGAGATACATCTCTGTTGAGAAACTTGTAGGAGATATTGTGGTTCCTATAGAACTTCGCATATGCAGAGGAGCCTAGACTCTCTGTTTTGTACATAGTGTACAGTTTTTTATTTAATACATGCTCTGTGTCATATATTTGTCTCTCGTGTGTCTCATTTTTCCACCGAGGACGTTACAATATACATTTATACATACATATGCACATGAATATACATATATGCATACATATGCACATATATATACACATATGCATACATATACATACATATACATATACACATGTATGTATATATGTATACATACTTATATATATATATATATATATATATATATATATATATATATATATATATATATATATATATATGTACACATATATATATATATATGTACATATACATATACATATATAGATATGTATATATATCTATATATATACATTTATACATACATATGCACATGAATATACATATATACATACATATGCACATATATATACACATATGCATACATATACATACATATACATATACACATGTATGTATATATGTATACACACATATATGCATACATACACACATATATATATATATATATATATATATATAACCCCCTTAATGGCCGCTCTTACAAAAGGGGTACGAAAATTCTGAAGAGGGAATCCGAAAAATAGGCCCCGTAAGCTAAAGGTTAAGAGATGAAAATTTGATAAATGGGAGAATTCTTGACAGATTAAAAAAACTCGTAAAAAAAGCAAATATTGTCTTTAGTAAGACATGCTTAGGTGTGACTTTTTAATTCTTAAAAAATAATGCCGCGAAAGAAGCTCAAATTTAAAACTAATGCAATCACTATATTTTAGAAAAGGGAAAATAATTTTAGATTTGTTTGCCCATCTTAAAACTGAACATGATATCTGTACATACTTTAAAATCCCGTATATGTAATATTAGAAAAAATATGCTCATTTGATGGAAAATTGTAGTTCTTGAATTGTACGCGAGAATTCCAATCTTTTATATTATGTAGAATTCTATGAGTCATAATTATGACTTGATGTGTGGAATGCTCATATATGGTTTTTCAATGCAAGTTTTAAACACGTTTAAATAAGATGCAACTTTAATGTAAAGGGAAAAAAAGTTTTAAAAAAATTATGTAGCATAGGAAAACAAAAGTTTGACTTTTAAAATAATCACAAAAAGTTCTTTTCTATTAAAAATATTTATTTTAAACAAGTATATATACAAAAAAACCTTTGTCAAAGGTCACAATACACAAATACGTATAAAGAAAAATTAAAACATCCTATATTCGCGCAAATTCTATACATATATTACAAGGGGAAAATACAGCACATAAAATAATTTGTTATATTTGCCTAAAAATAACAAATTTGATATCCTATATAAATCACAACGAGAGAACGTAGTTCATAAATTGATAAATTGTAACTGCCTAAAAAGTCCAAACTGAATGTCATAAATATATTACAGCACCAGGAAAATATTACACATAAACTAATTAATTACAACACCCTAAAACATCACAAATTCGATATCCTAAATATATTACAGTGTCAGGAAAACTTTGTACATCAATTAGTTAATCATAACTACCTAAAACGTCACAAATTGAATGTCCTAGAAATTAAAAAATCCTAACACAACGACACATGATTATACAGGTTTATGAATACGAAATGATTATCACAAAATATTTAAATAGCATGAAGTTCTATGTCGACAAACATACAGCAAGCGTCTTTACTGTATGTTACTGCTTGTGTTTTCCTCTCATTCATTCAATTCACGATTTATTTCACTGAACCATTCTTTTTAATTTTTTCTTAATATTTAATTCTTCAAACATTTAATAGATTGCTTTAATTTGAAGATGCAATTGAAATATTTAACACAGTTGAAATTCTGTTGTTTCTGAAAGTTTTTCCACACATCTTTAGTGAGGGGAAAATTTAGAGTCTTCAGTAAGAGATATGCATCTTGTTTTATTATTCTGAATTTTTTAATGTTGTTTGGCAGCTTTTTTGGTGCAGCTGGTGCAAGATGAATCGCGTTTAAGTCTTAACAAAAATAACGTTTAGTATAAATCATAAAATGTGCTGAGATGAGAGTTTCTAAACATTTTCCAACAAGCATTCTAAGAAATACTTGTTGAGCAATCGCGTCGAAACATTCTGATTCGTACCTATGCGCATTTATGACCACAAATAGAAGATATTTCAGACTTTGCCGTGCAAATGTTCTTCTTCCTCGCCTTCTGAACATTCTACTTTCACCTCAATGATAACTTATAGAAGAAAATGACTAGTAACCAAGAATATACTTTTTCACCATTGAAGATAGTTCTCTGATAACGCTTCACAGCTTACTCTGAATCATCGGACATAGGACTTTCCCGTCTATTATCATGCTTAATTCGTTGTTGACATTTTGCGCTACTCATTCCATCTTTCGTACTTGGATGAACTTCTTGCTGTGGATTTGTTGCCAGCAAGTTATTTCAATCTCTGCCCATCCTGTACTATTTATTGAAGCGTCAACAATGTTTGAGCATCGCCTTTTGTTTCAGGTGCTTCATTGTGACTCGCTTACCATCAGTACCGCATGCTGGTACTTCCTAAATGGTAGACGGATTATTATATTCTTTTTTCGAGTTCCTTTGCGAAATTAACAGAAAGGCACAGTGCCTTCATTGATGATACTTTAACATCAGATTACGTGCAGTTATGTCTTCATTTAAACTCCAGATGTCTCTGCTCTTCGACCCTCTAGGCGTTCGTTGAGTCTTGCAAGATAAGGTTCCAGAAGCCAGAATGCTCCAGAAACAACTGAAATACTTCCCATTAAGTAATACATTCCGTCATACGATCCAATATGGTCTCGGAAATGACCTGAAAAGAAATGGCAGGAATCATGAGACTTTTTAGAAGATAGACATACAAAAATTTCATAAACTAACATGCAAGTATTTTAAAAACTGTGAACTTTTGAAATATAATTGATCCCAATATCTTTTTATAATGTATTGTATGTAAGTACGTTGTTCAGAAGCACTCAAAATTTAAAAATCATTTTGATCCTTCAGTGGTTTTTGAAGGCTGTCAGATTCCTCTTTATGACAATAATATTGTAGATCCTTCTTTATGAGGCTATTTCCAAAAATTGACCTCTCAGTGAAGGGTATTTTAAGTCATTTGGTTCCGAAATATAAATTAACCCGTTGATCAACTTTCTTCACACTTCTGTTTCCGAGATGCTTTAGGCTTTAGTTCATATTACATGGCTTCTTATGAACATGTATTTCGCAGGAACACTGAGAGTATGCGGACAAACTAGGAGGAATATTGTATGAATAGCCTCAAGTTATATAGCATTTTGACGTAATCGCTATTAGGTAGGAATAAAAACTTAATGCAACCGGAATGAAGCAATAAATATGATATTCACTCATGGCTTATTAAGTATTTTTCTAATCCCAGCATGAGTTGGATCAAATACACTCATGGACAAAAAAATTAGCGCACCAAGAAATAATTGCGGGATCGTAACGAAACTTGCAATGAAGGTGCATGTCGGGGAGATATGCAAATGATTAGAAATGCAGCGTGATTGCGCATTACGTATAGCCGGTAGAGGGCGTTGAACATCGTACTCTGTGGACTATAAAACAGGTAACCAAAGCTTGTTTGAGTGTGCTGAATCATTTACAAAGGAAGAGCTGAGATAGACATGCCATTACGCCGTGTTCGAAGACAATATAAGCAGTTGTCGCAGTTTGAGAGGGGGAGAATCGTCGGGATGATGGAAGCTGGGTGGTCAGCTAGGCGAGTAGCTCGTCAATTAGGCCGCTCTGATTGTGTTGTGAGGAGGTGTTGGGACCAGTGGACCCGAGAGATGTCATGTACACGAAGACCAGGCTCAAGACGCCCTCGACAGACCAGTCGTCGAGAAGACCGCCACATCGTAAGAAATGCACGCGTACAGCCAACTGTTTCATCGGCCGCCATCCAGGCACAGGTTGCACCTTCACTAGGGGCCTCTGTGTCTTCTCGAACCATACGAAGGCGCCTGGCTGAAGGACAGTTGGTATCGCGGCGCCCATTACGTGTGCTGCCCTTGACGCCCACCCATCGACGCCTCCGTTTGGAGTTTTGCCGCGCACGAGGAAACTGGACTGCAGCGGAATGGAACCAGGTCGTCTTTAGCGACGAATCCAGATTCAATCTCGGCAGTGATGACAATCATGTTCGTGTGTGGAGAGCCCGTGGTGAACGCTTCAATGCTGCCTTTGCTGTACAGCGACACATCGCTCCCACAGCTGGTGTGATGGTATGGGGTGCCATTGCCTACAATACACGGTCACCCCTAGTATTGTTCCGTGGCACCATGACAGCCCAGCGGTATGTTCATGAAATCCTGCAACCACATGTGTTGCCACTCATGCAACGGCTCCCAGGAGCCATTTTTCAACAAGACAATGCTCGGCCTCATACGGCAAGGGTGTCACAAGACTGTCTCCGCACTGTTACTACCCTTCCTTGGCCTGCCCGATCCCCAGATTTGTCTCCAATCGAGCATATCTGGGATCATTTGGGACGACGAGTTGGGCATCCCACGAGTTTGAACGAACTAGAGGCAAGGTTACAGCAAATATGGAACGAAATGTCTCAAGACATCATACAGAACTTGTATGACTCAATGCCCGATCGTATCGCATCGTGCATTCGCGCTAGAGGGGGTCCAACAGAGTATTAACTCCTCCGTTCTTTTGCCTTTTTCTCTGAAATAAATTATCCTTTTTCTTTGATTTTCTTATCATTTACTTATATCAAAGTAGTCATTACGTATGTAAAATTTCGTTTCATTTTGACGACTCCTTCTTGGTGCGCTAATTTTTTTGTCCATGAGTGTACATTTCTCAGTGGTCTAATACTGATGCAACGTTTTGTAATTTTCCGATATCTCTGAAATCAAATCATTTCAATATCTGGTTTTCGCAAAACCGATTTCCAGAATTTTATCATCGCTACTTTATGTTAATATCAACGGAAGACTATTATCTATATATATAAAACAGTTCCGTAACTGACTCATTCATTCACTGACTGACTGACTGACTGACATACAACGCACAGACCAAACCGCTGGACCTAAAGGGCTGAAATTTTGTATGGCGATTCTTCTAATAGTGTAGGGGTGCACTAAGAAAGATTTTTCAAAAATTCTTCTTAGATTTTTTTAAATTAAATTTTTAAGCTGTTTTTTAAACTTTTTTTACGTTTGCATTTAAAATAATACATTGAGGGTTATAAAATTTATATCACGAGAAAGATCATAAAAATTCCTTTAAAATGAAATTTTTTTCGAATTTTTACCTCAATTTCCTGATTTTTGGTGAATTTTTAAAGATTAATTTTTAGAATTTAATTTATTAAATGCCGATCACGTGATTTCTTTTTCTGGTACTTTCAATAAATTTATCGTCACGTGCGTAACAACTAAATAGACAAAAAAAAATTTTTTTTTCTCTTTCTAATGCAGCAGACGATTGGATATTATCCAAAAAAATGCATATCCCTTGCGATTTTTTTATAAATATATATATATATATATATAGATATAGATATATATTTTACATGTATACATTGATCATCGCATTTATTATAAATATATATATTTATTTTTTGGCATAAATTGCATACGTTGACCGTTGTATTTAATTCGAATGTACTCCGTAGCGAAGCGCGGGTTTTCAGCTAGTTAGTATGATAAATAGCAGCTTAAGTTTATGCATAAATTTTCTAGATTTCATAATCGTGCTACTTTTACATTCATTTAGATGATTATGAGATTATGTATCCCATGTAAAAATTAAATTACACCCAAACATTCTATTACTTAAATTACAAGTTTTTTTTCTACTTACCAATTAACACAGGAACAGTAAGAGGCACTAGTCCTGAAGCAAAACCATAGCATCCCATAGCCACTGAGTGTTCCTCCTTTTTCACATGTTTCAAAACCAGGACTGGTAGACGAACTAACATGCTTCCAGCTGTCATAGAATACAAGGCTAAAAGCGACAGGAAACCGCCGAGGGAATAAGTCAAAGGAAGCAGAATGATAAAGATTCCTTCAAGAACTAGAGTGATGGTCATGTAATGCGGAATGGTGATAAATTCTTTATCTGTTACCCAACCGAAACATAGTCGACCTGTAAAATAAAAAAGCGACTATGTAAATAATATATATAGCATGTGCATTTAAAGAGTGTTTTTACATTTTTGATCTGATTAGGGAACGAAGTTCCCTAATCAGATCAAAAATGTTGATCATTTTGATCAAAAATGTTGATCAAAAATGCTGCCATTGAAAAAAATGCTGCATTTTTGATCAATTTTGATCAAAAATGTTGATCAAAAATGCTGCCATTGAAGTTCATTAACTGAAGACTTAAATGGCAGGCAATTGATAATTTGGCAGCAGATGCAACGTATAACGTTTAACTTTATTTCTTCCAAAACTATCCCTTCCTTCTAATGTAAGCAAAAAATCAAAATTGTCTTAATTGTTCCATCGATATTTGAGAACAGTGATAGCTACAGTGGTAAACGAAGCAACTTTTCAGATGTAGTTCAGTTTGTTGTCGTAATTATCATGTTAAGTTGTTTTGTTTATAATCAGTTGCTGTGCCACATCATTGTTCATAAGTATCAGAGTACATAGACAAAGTAAACCGAACTCCAGACTTACCAATGATGTCTCCAACAGCCATTGCATGGATAAGGTACTTTCCTGCAGTCTCGGGTAAACCTTTGTCTTTGCTGTAATCAACAACACTTGTCATTATAGGAATGAATACAAGGACGTAGGTCGCCATACAGACGCAGATGAGGACAAAGACGGGATTCTTGTAGAGTTTTGCGATGCTCTTCACGCTGTCCAACATGCTCCTCTTCTTTTCTGCAGATTCTTTCTGAGCGTTCTTTTCGGGAGTTCCGTCGACATTTTTCTTCAAAGACGAATCTTTCTGCAAGTCGTAGGAACTGGGCACGCTCTCGTATAAACTTTCTTTCGAGGTGGAGAAGACGTTCTGAAAGGTAAAATAATATATTTAGTACTTATAATGTACTTATCATCTGAAGCTAAAATAATATAAGATCTCAGATTAGTTTCCTGTGCAAAATTGTTTTTTAGATATTTTACCAGACGGTAGTGCATTGGACGTAATAAGTTATTTTATACTAGCCGGGCTTCGCCTAGCTAAGCTCAAGCCATCCGTGTAACATGTTTATGTACTTCAGGCCCCACAAAAGAAAAAAAAAGCCTACAAATGTATTAAATTCAAGTGAATAAATTCCTTTCAATTTTCATTCCCGTCGCTGCCGACAGATGGTAGCACCACTGCACGAGATGATTTGATTTCTCAGCAGTGAGTGATTTTAGAATTAAAATATCTCTAAAACTATTGAATTAACAGAATAAGTGTACGCAGAAAAAATTATCATTTTTCAAAGCTCTTTCCAAATATGTAACATTTATGTACTTTCATGAGAAAAAAAATACACCGATTGTCGGCCATTGCGTTACGCTCACGTGATCTCGACATCCCTCGCTGTTCCATCACATAAAAATCAGTAAATCCACCAAAAATCAGTATATATCTATTTAGTTTAAATAAAGTATTTATTATTATTAAACAATTTGAATATTTAGCTTTTCAAATAAAAAGTTTGATAAATAAAAAAAAATAGACATGGTGACACATTTCATTTCAGTGATTCATTTTTTAGTGAGAATCACGCTGTGAACGAATCACCTTTTGTTTACATCGTCAAAGCGCGATGACGCTTCATTAGAATCCAAAT
>OU015498.1:17901886-17961457 GCA_907164885.2 Dolomedes plantarius
GCCCTCTAAAATTTCATTCGATTTAATTGATTTCCATATGAATAAATTAATGGACAATAAAAATATTTTTTTTGTCTATTTAGTTTTTATTCACGTGAGGATAAATTTATTTAAACTACCAGAAAAAGAAATCACGTGATCGGCATTTAATAAATTAAATTCTAAAAATTACTCTATAAAAATTCACCAAAAATCAGGAAATGGAGGTAAAGATTCAAAAAAGATTTCATTTTAAAGGAATTTTTAGGATCTTTTTCGTGATATACATTGTATAACCCTCGAATTATTATTTTAAATGCAAACTTAAAAAAAAGTAAAAAAAAAAACAGCTTATAAATTTAATTTTAAAAAATCTAAGAAGAATTTTTCAAAAATCTTTCTCAGTGCACCCCTACACCATAAGAAGAATCTCCATGCAAAATTTCATCCCTTTAGGTCCAGCGGTTTGATCTGTGCGTTGTATGTCAGTGAGTCAGTCAGTTACGGAACTGTTTTATATGTATAGATTAATGAACATACAGACAGTTATATGGCTGTGAAGTTTAGAAGTAAGTGGTAGGTACTCACTTTTTGGAGGTGGTCTGGGGCCTTCGTTCCTCACCCAGGACGGTGATTTCAGAAGCATTCCTGCAGGGATGACGTGCAGGATGACCCCAGAGAGAATGAGGAATGTGCCCTGGAGACCATAGGCTTCCCTCAGGGCTTCAATGAGAAAAGAAAAGCAGACTGAGCCTAGACAAGCCCCAGAGAGTGCGATGCCGGAAGCGGTAGAACGATATTTCTTAAAATACTGATTCACAACGACTTGGAAGAGAGTATTGGAAAAAGCTTCTCCCAAACCTGAAATCGAGAACAGGTGGATAAATGGACGGTCATTAAATAACTACTAATTTCACATTAAAGTCAGTTTTATCTAAAAAAACACGGCTGCAAAAAAACTTTTTGCCAAATAGCAATTAATATTCGAGGCAGATCGCCAAGGTAATGGTTACAGGTTTTAATTCAAGTTTCTGTTGATATACAGTCGGACCTCTATTTAACCCTTTCAAGGGTAACAACCTCCCCCGTTTGCACGGTGCAGATTTTTTTCTTGATATTTTTTAACCTAAAAGATCTTTAAAATTTTTCCAATTAAAGGTTGCAAAATGTTTTTACTTCTTTAAACTGATAACAGATGGCAGCACTAGACATTTTTCTGCTCATTTAACTGGAATACATTGAATACAAGTGAAAAAAGAGATAAGATTTAGGCGTTTGCACTGTGCAAACGGTGCCCCTCAAAGGGTTTTAACGAACCTCTATTTTACGAACTTTTCCTTAGAACCAAGAACGTTTTGCGAATTTCTTCGTAAAATAACCTCCAAATAGCGAAGTGCATTCTCTATTTAACGAACTTTTTCTTGCGATTCAATATTTTTTTTCCATATTTCTCAAAATATGTCTGAACATTTCAAACTAATTCTTTCTTTTAACACATTTAACGCGTTAACTTTCTTTTAACGCATTCCGACGCGGATTACAGTTTGAAGAAAATATGCCTGGAGGGGTCTTTGGTGCATTGCAAAGATGCGAGACGTATAATGAGATAAAGCACTTTTTCAAACAAAAAACGCAGACAAACTTAACAAACTTTACCAATAATTAAATTTCAGGACGCATGTGGTAATGTAAGCTTAAAATTACTTGTTATAATAAATGCGATAATGTCATTAAAATTCATTAATTTTAATATAATTTTTTTAATTGAAAATACAGTGCATTCCCGGACAATGTTTTGTTTTATACATGTTTTCCTTGCAGATTTCTGTTTGATGGGTAAGATATATAAAACAAATAGACATCAATTTACAAAATAAAGGTTTGAGTGATTACTTTTATTAATAATATTTAGTGTTTATGAATTTAAAATCTGTCTTGTGTAGTTTAAAGTATTTTAAAAGGTACATCTCTATTTAACGAATTTTCCATATAACGAACATTTTTTCGGGATTTAGCGACTTCGTTAAATAGAGGTCCGACTGTACTTATTTTAGAGAGTAATGGTATTTTCCTTACCATGTACACCGCCCCAGCAGAATGCTAACCAACCAATGTTGGGAGCGACGAAGCACAAGGCTGCACCCAGGGCGGCTATCACAGCGCCGAATAACGTCACAGAGCGGATTCCGTAGCGTTGTCCAATGACACCAACCACAGGACCTGAAAGGAAACCAAAGGAAATTGATTAAGAATAACGGTGGTTATATCTGGAGCTCTTGATATGTACTTTCAACCAAATTTAGCGTAAGGAGGAGGTTTGTAGAAATGCAAAATAAGGCTTAGTGAGATTCTCTCGCGGGTTATCAAATTATAAAACGCACATGACAGTATATAAAATATGTTCTAATGTACACACACGCAAATAAATAAATAAATATATATATATATATGTGTGTGTGTAATAAATTAAATACTAGGCCCTCCAATCTATCATTTAAATTCCCTTTCCTGAGTCCAATCCCCAGTAACATTACTTTAGCGCTTTAAAAACCCATAGCAACAGAACTTCCCATAAAACAGCAAACGTTGCATTTCTACACGTGTATACGTCTCGAGAAAGGCGTGGGTTCGCATCGCCAGCCCCAAATTCCGCTGACACTTCAAAATAACAGGCACATGTACCTCGCTTCTAGCGCGTAAGGTTGAAGGTGATATTACACTTCGCTCCGAGCTGTCGTCTGAGATGGACGGATGTTACTATCGCTCTAATAAAACTATTCGACACGACCGCTTCCAAATTTAATTTAATTCCTTTCAGGCTGAGTCTAGCTCCAGCCATGTAAATACGAGCTAGTTTTCCTTTTCCGGTTGCATTTTAAGAACGAGATGTAATGGTTATATTACATATATATATATATATATGAATGATGCATCTGATGAAGAGATGCTGTCGAAAACCTATTTAATACTTATCTTTTCATGTTTTTAGTTCCTGGATGCAAGTAGTTTTAGAACTCATACTGGTTTTTCACTTTCAACTTTGTCTTATATATATATATATATATATATATATATATATATATATATATATAAAGGGAGAGAGATGAAAAGCCTTTTACCATGATTAGGTTATGATAATTCCGGTTAATTTTTGAGCAGAGATATCGTATATTAATTAAGGAATTTTAAATAAATTTTAAAAATTAACGAAATTTTAAAATGTCAAACATTTTTAGCTGAATGGCGGTCAAATGTCTGGTTGCAACAGGTTACGAAGTTGATTTTACAGACATAACAGGAAAAAAAAAACACTATATGAGACTGGAAAAATTAGATTGAAGATTGAAATTTAAATTGTTCCAGGCATGCAGAACTGCGGAAAAACATTCTTTGTTTAGTTACTGGAAATATCGAATAAATACGGCAGATTTTTCGCAAACATAGTTAGCAATAGAACTTACACTTTAAAAAATTTTTACTTTAATTATAAAGTTAGCTGGCTGTTAGATTCCGTAGCGTTGTCCAATGACACCAACCACAGGACCTGAAGACGTGGTTGGTGGACCTACAGACCTACAGACTTAAAAAAAACGTGTATAAAAAGGATCATACCTGCTAAACAGCGTAGAGATTTTCTAAATGTAAAGGGAAGAGTTGCTGCTTGTCGGCTCACTCCGTAGGTATCGATGACAGCCACATACAGAATTCCTACCATCTTCGATATTCCGGACAATATCATGGTGATGACACATGCTGCAATGGCGATGACCCAAGCGTGACCTCTGTCTGGACCCTCGCTGTAGCTCATGGTTGACTGATTGACAGAATTACTCGAAACAGAAAAAATCTAACTTGAGGAATGTTGAAAGAAAAATCCTAGACCTCCCAAGAAGCGCTCTTCTGTTGATTAAAAGGAATTGAAGCGCAGTCAATATCAGAACAAGGAAGTACAAAAAGGAAGATTGCTGTCTTCCTTACTGAGTTAAAAGCGTGTGAACAAGTGGGGTGGCAAGACTACGAGTTGGTATATATTGGGTGGAAGCTACTGTTTGTTTGCGCTGAGCCGACGTCACAGAGACTTTTCGGTAGCGTCATCAAAGCAATTTCAAGCGCGTACGAAAACAGGTTGCAAAGCATGCGTAACCTGCCATAAATTTTTTTGTCTGGTGGTCGACGTAATAAAAAAGGAGTGAGATAAAATTTCAAAAGCAAAAAATTGTGATAAGGAGAAGATTCGGGAAAGTTCCCGCGGGTTGCAACCCCATAACTGAAGCAAACCGAATTTCTCTTTTCGCGCTTTGTTCGGTGATTTATGGGTTGAGGTCAGATGTAAGTTTGTATCAACGGCGAGGAACAAATAGCTCGGAACAAAAACACCTGAAAGAAGTGTGTCGTCAGATAGAGTTTTTACGGTGCAGAGAAAGGTGTCGTAAATATCGCTCAATTTTAATCTAAAGATGAACAATTTACGTTATGTTTTTCTCGCTCTAATGGGGAAAGTTGGAGAGTCAATTGTTATTTATTATTAGCAGGGAAGGCTTGGCAACAAGTCTTGATCATCACAAGCGCCCGTTTTGACAGATTTCGTTAATTAATAGAAGTGCGAAAATGCATATATTTGTTGTTGTTGTTTCCATCCCCTTGGTGTAGGAAAGCCTACTCCAAGTCCAAAGGACCTAGGTCCTCAAATCCTAGGCCCTTGGCGTAGGGTATTAACACGCTTCACTTTAAGGCGAGGTACCACTAGGGCTGAAGTCTGACTTGACCTCGAAGAACATCGGTCCCGTAATTTTGAACCGAATCAAGTGGCGAGACAGGAACACTTGACCCCGCACCTCCAGAGGTAAATTTGAGAACTTGGAGGACATTGTAGCCACGCCCTATTTTACGTGGCCCGGCCATTAGTGAATTTGCAGCAACGAGCATCGAACCAGGGACGTTCAGATCACTGGCCCGCTGCTCTTGCCAACTGAGCCACCGCGCCCATGCATATATTTAAACTCCCGAAAAGGAGGACATTTGTCTGCTTTAAATTAAAGGTAAGTGAAGAGAGTTGATTTTTTAAAGTATTCCATTTAAAATAGTGGATTTCGAATTATAACGAGCAGTGAAAAGAACGTATTTCTATTTCACGGAAAGTTCCAAAAAGTTGAAATTATGCTGTTAATAAACATTTTAGGTTTAATATTGGCAACCCCTACTGTATTTCATGCACCGGATGGGGCCTGACGTAGCAGCTAAGGCCTTCCGGGTTGAACCCTCTCTTAAGGGGGCAATGGACTTTTTTAATTTGCAATTTTCAAGTCTATATACAGAATGAGAGTAATTAACATTCTTTTACCCTAGAATTCAAAATAAGGATATTTTTGGTAGAATGATACCTGTTTTTCAAAATTTTTTCAAAAATGCTAACATTTCTCAAAATGCTCCTTGTGCATTCCACGTCATTTAAAAACTTTAAATTTTTAAATACAAGTTTACCATACATATATAAATATAATTCTGCATAAAATTTTTTGTATGAATCGAAAGTCTTAAATACATACAGTAACCACCGCTTATAGTGATCAGTGGTTATAAGAATCAACCGTTTATAAGAATCAATATCGCGAAAACAAAAACAAATGTATTATTTCCACGTTAAAATTTTCGCTTTAAAGAATCAATCCACCGGTTTTAAGAATCAGTTTACACTCGTCGCTTTCCTTTCATTTTTCCAAAAAAGTCACTTAAACCCTCAAAAGGCACGAAGTTTTTTCAATTTTTTTTAAAAAAAGATTGATACGATGGGATGGAATATAGTTGTAAAATTCATCCCTTTCTTTGTTAGGCATAACATAATAGTTTCCACTTTAGTAAACGCTTTAACATAACACTGTGCCTTGTAGCTTGACCCGGGGACATCTTTACCCGTCCGGGTCCGATTTCACTTTTCTCCACTGACAAACAAAAATAGGGACTCTTTTTTCCCACCTCCCACATCCTGGTTGCGGCTTCCTGGACCCTGAAACAGATAAATCTTCGAAGTGTCCACTATCACTTAGACAAACATGACATTAGTAGATTCAGCACGTTATCAAACCGTGAAACGTAAGCTAGAAGGTGAATCTTCCTCTGAGACTATTAGTATTGAAAGAGGTATAAACAGCCTCCTGAAAACTTCCTTACGTCAAACTACCATAGAAAACTTTTTCTTGCTCCCTTCCTGTAGTTGAAATGTTAAAACTGTTGAGCAGGTATGTTGTAACTTGTAACAAATATTGGATATTTTTTTCTTCTCTTACTATAATCATGTGTATCTACTTATAGGTCTAGAAATTAAGTTGTATTTTTAAAATTATAAAAAATAATTTTAATAAAAGATAATTAGCGTAAATTAAAGAGTATTTATGGTAAATTATATGTATTTTGCATTGTGAGCATGCTTGCTAGAGTAGAAATCCACGCGAAATCGACTCATCCAAGCGACATCAAAAGCTTTTCCGAGGAGATGTTGACCGGTTTAAAATGCAACACTCCTAAATAAAATTTTAACAGATTTTTGCGAATTCACGAGTTTACTACCATCGTCGAATACCGCCCCAGTCTTACAGTTCGTAATTTCTGTTCCATGAAGGCGACTTTACGGTTCAGAAAGGATAGTTTCTAAAAAACATTCTCTAGATTAAAAATAAATTACGAGTTAATTAATCGTTTTCAAGCATATTAAAAAAAAAGTTGTACTTAAGGCCTTTATCAATAAGGCCTAATTTCTGTTCCATGAAGGCGACTTTACGGTTCAGAAAAGATAGTTTCTAAAAAACATTCTCTAGATTAAAAATAAATTACGAGTTAATTAATCGTTTTCAAGCCTATTAAAAAAAAAAGTTGTACTTAAGGCCTTTTTCAATAAGGCCTAATTTCTGTTCCATGAAGGCGACTTTACGGTTCAGAAAGGTTAGTTTCTAAAAAACATTCTCTAGATTAAAAATAAATTTCGAGTTAATTAATCGGGGGGGGGGGGGGTTAGGGGCACGTTCCCCCCAATTTAACTTCAAATAAATTAAAACGTTAATAGAAGTTCAGCTAAAATCGGAAAATTGTAGAAAACTTTTAAGAAAGTTGGTTTTTCCAGCTTTTTGAAACTGTGAAACTGAGAATTCCGATTAGGTCTTTAGCCTTAACATAGTTTTTAACAATGATATGATCCATAACAAAAATTCGATGCTTTTTTTTTCTCATTTTATTTATATTATATTTATTTTCTCACTGTGTAACTTTTGAATACTACTCAAACATCAATTTTATTGTTATTCAATTTTAAAAAATCATAATATTTCATATTTTAAGGACGTCCGACAGTCAGTGCGCTGCGGAGGGCTTTAACATTTCAAATCGTGCCCTCCCCCCAAAAGTTAGGAGCACGCTACGCCTATTGGCTCGACTGAGGCAAGTTTTAAAAACGGCGCCTTTTCCAATTTTAAGAGAGACTCCAAGTAATGAATATATCTCTATCAGAAATAGTCTACTTAATAGAATGGCGGACATTTAGGGAAAAATATAGACAGTGAAACCTCGTTTATCCGGACTATCTGGGACCATACGCAATCCGGATAATGCGGGTAATATGGGTAATAAGCAAAACAAAATCCTTAACTAAGCAGGCTTACCGTTTATTACGCTAAAAAGAACTATGTTTTGTAACAACATTTGTAAGGTATACATAAGATTCGATTCACAAGAATCGAATTTTTGAGTGAATAAATTAAAGAAGCTGCTTGAGATATGGTAATTTCGGCATACGCGCTTGGTATAAATACCATGCAGCTTGATTAATAAAAAGGTTGTTAAAGTTGATAGATAAGCGAGAGGGAGCTACGAGGTAAGCAGCTCCAGGTGTTAACCGGCGCTTGTGCTTAGGGAGCCCAAAGTTTACGTGGCAGTACTGCTGGTTTGACTCTCTGCTGGTTTGTGAGTATTTGTAAAAAGTATTTCTATTGAATGATAATATATATATTCCGTACAAGTAGTACGTATGCTTATTGCTGTAAAAGCCAATTCTATATGTGCAACGAATTCAATAAACATTGTTTCATGTATAAACTGTGTTTGTATCAAATTCATTTAGAGTGCCACTTCAAATTATATACACCCAAGTCTGGGTAGAAGTGAGCTATATACTCTATACATTACTTAGTATTGTTTACAAGGCATTAAAAAAATTATAAAAATTACTTTTCATATCATTTCTTAACAAAGAATTGATGTCTAGTAAGTCTAAGCAAGTTTTCTTAAGCACAACTAAAAGCATTTTATTACCATAATTTATTGTACTGTCTATGCAGGAACTCTGTGCATTGAATGAAACTAAAAGCGAATATTTTGCGTACTTGTAGTTAGGTTCTTGCTATCAGAGTTAAAAATTATTATCTATATATATAAAACAGTTCCGTAACTGACTGACTCACTGACTGACATACAACGCACAGACAAAACCGCTGAACCTAAAGGGCTGGAATTTTGCATGGGGATTCTTCATATAGTGTAGGGGTGCACTAAGAGAGATTTTTGAAAAATTTTTCTTAGATTTTTTAAAAAATTGAATTTTTAAGCTGTTTTAGTAACTTTTTTTTAAGTTTGCATTTAAAATAATAATTTGAGGGTTATGAAATTTATATCACGAGAAAGATTCTAAAAATTCCTTTAAAATGAAATCTTTTTCGAATCTTTACCTCCATTTTCTGATTTTCGATGAATTTTTAAAGATTCATTTTTAGAATTTAATTTATTAAATGCCGATCAAGTGATTTCTTTTTCTGGTACTTTGAATAAATTTATCGTGACGTGCATAACAACTAAATAGACAAAAAAAATATTTTTTTTCTTGTTAATGCGGCAGACGATTGGACATTATCCAAAAAATATTAAAATACAATAAAAGATATTATGTTCCTCAAACTGTACTATATTATTAACTGTACTATATTCTTTAGTATGTCCCATTACATTTAATTTGAATATTTTCTTCTACATTATTTTGTCTATAAAAATATCCCGTACGATTTTTTTTATAAATATATTTTTTTGTTTTTTTTACATCAATTGTATACATTGATCGTGGCATTTATTATAAATATATATATACTGTGGAATCTCGATCTATCGTTTTTGAAGGGACCGACTGAAATGAACGATAAATGCGGAAACATAACAAAGCAATATGATCGTTGGGACTGGATAAAATGAACGACACATACGGAAAAACCATGGATCCGAAAACGATCGATCGAGATTCCACTGTATTTATTTTTTTTGGCATTAATTGCATACATTGACCGTTGTTTTTACGTCTACGCGTACAAATTTGATCGAAATAATTTAAAATCGAAGAACTTAAAAAAATAAACAGAAAAGTATATAAATTTGAATATAATGTGTTACGTCATAAAAATAATTTCTAAATCATTCTTCGAGCCTTTATTGCAGCACATTCCTTGATTGCATCTCTATGATTTATTGTTTTCCTTATCGTCTTTTCTATAGAAGAAATGATTGCCAGATGATTCAATCATTCATGAGATATTGCTGTTTGTAGATAATTCTTTAAAATTTCCAGTTAAGAAAAAACCGCGCCGGAATCTTCCGATGTTTAATCTTCCGATGCGGGAGAGTGTTATCGTAGAATCCACATTTATGTTAATTCTTTCAAGGTGGAAGAAAGCTGTCATGCCGTGGTAATCTAGGCTAGCCCTTAGAAGACCCAGTAAGGGAATAAAGAAAAAAGAAATATCGATGTATCTATGTGGAAGATTTTTAGAAGCATCCCTCCTGCAAAGTGACCCGCATAGCAACAGGTGTCGAGACAAATCAGAAAATTTGACTCCAGGTAAAACAAAGGTTCTGACTCTTGATTTTGTGGGCACTTGAGGGGACAGTGGACTTTCAAAATTGTGAAATTAGTCCAAAAATTCGATTTATTTTATTTTATTGAATTGTGAAACCACGGACGAGTAGGAATGTGTTGGAAAAAGAATTTTTAATTTCTGTGATTATTTTCCCAGTTATAGGCATTTGTGTTTAATTTAGATATTATGTGGTTACTAATAGCAATAACTTTAAATGTGTTTCTCTCAAAATAAAAATTTTCGTGTCTTACGAATATTCAAACTGCTCCAGGCGCATTTCTAATGATAGCATTGCTTTGAAATTTAAGTTTTATATACTTAACTGTATATCAAATAAATCTTATTGAAAATAATTATGCTTCGTAGCTCAGAATTTCTAAATGTTGTACTTGAAAAGATGATTTATAGGTATAAAAAAGGGGTTATTATCTTTATCTCTTTATATTTTTAATGAATGCTTAAAATAAGCAATAAGTTTCATTGTTAGTTCTATAAGGTATCCTGTAAATAAAAATTACCATATTATATGCAAAAGAAATGCGCGTGGAACATTTTTAATTAGGCCAATTTTTGATATAATTAATAATTAATAATTCATAAATTATTAATATTTTATCATTAAATTTTAACCACTTTTACATATTCATGGTACTAATCACATATTCAAATTTCAAGCAAATCCATTGAAAACAAAAAAAAAAGTTAGGTTTGAAGGTCCACTGTCCCCTTAATGATTATTCTGGCGTTAAATATATAGACCAACTTCATTTTTATGTTGTTGTAAAGTGCAGAAGAAAAGAGTGTAACTGTGAATAATGTATAAATATAATTTAAGTGGGACCAAAGTGAAATCATACTGGATATGAATTTCATTCTAAAGCAAATGGAAAATAAACAAATGAAAGATCTTTCTACCCCTGATGAAGTGTGTTCTACTTTAATTGAACATTCCCCCCCGCCCTGATAATTTCCCATTAATGTCATAACAAAAATTTCCATATCTATCTGGATTAAATTGAATCCCAAAAATATATAATATATTAGAAGAAATGATATATGAAAGCTTTTATTTTTATTTCGGTTTTATAACTACTACTTTTATTTTTTTTATAAAATTGTTTCTTATTTTGGGTTGCTGGAAATTTCAGGAATGCTTTGTGAAAATTCCTTTTTCCGTACTGTTAGCGCCATTTCTAATATGTCAAATTATCATTACATAAATATGATTTCATAGAATTAAAAATGGTTTAAGGTGTCTAAAACGTTATCCAAAATTTGGTTGCGTGGCAGCTAGAAGACTTTTTACCCTCAGTTCACTACATTTCGCTGATTGTTATTTCATCCACAGTTATCAACGATGACGTCGGAAGCTGTGAATCGTCCTATTCGAAGGTACTAATATTGAGAATTAGCGTGAGCACTTATTGCTGCATTTAATAATGAATACGGTTTTCCTACAGTTTACAAGCTAACCGTTAAGGAAATCAAATTTGTCCCTTCTCACAGGTAAGAAAAAAAGCGAGGCATGAAATCTAAGCAGAGATCAATGGAGAATATTTGAATATTTTTTCTTTCATTTCAGATTAAGGTGTACCGTGGATTTAAAACATTATAAATAATTGCAAAAACTTACGACCTATAAAAATGTAAACTGTGATCTATTTTATACTTGAAGCAAAATTAAATTGTTTACTAATAAAAAATCATTAAAGGGACCGAAATAGAGTTCACTTTTTAAGATGTACGTATATGAAAAAAATTCAGCTCCGCAGATGCATTTCCTTTTGAAAATCTGGAAAATGATTTCGACCTCTCCCAAAACACGTATCAGTATCTAAGCGTATCTTCATGGACTTAGTGATAGCCTCTTTAATGACAGCCTACTTTTTTTAATAGAGGTAAAGATGATCTTTTTTTTAAATGATCGCATTTCTGGATCTCTATGTAATTACTAAAAGATTGCTTTAATCTTTCTCTTTTCTTTTTCTTAAACTCATTGCAGTAGGTTTCAATTCACTTTTTCTTGATATAGCATTGAGGAATTAATTATTTCCCTGCATTAATTCTACAATTCAGTATTAATGTTTTACTTGCGTTTATTATCGCTTTTTAATTATATCACACACCCACACGTACACACTGGTGTCCAAAAGTTAAGCATAATTCGTAAAATGTGGAAGAACGTGAGTAAATATTGATCAAATTGTTCAAAATCACTTGTGGAGAATCACTTTTTGAAGGTGAAACAGTGTGCATATTCAAAACATTTCAGTCGACGTCGGCATGCGCAAAACATGTGCGCACGTTAGAACGAGTATAAAACTGGTTCACATGCCATACGGAGATCAGGCAGTTTTTGTGCAATTGCTGTCCTGAGGAGTGAGTTAAACGATCAAAAAGGCCGACGGATGGCACAAAGACACCAAATGGACATGTTTTTGAAAGGAAGAATTATTGGAATGCCGGAATGTGGACGATTTCAAACCGAAGTGTCTCAAATTCTGAATGTGCCTCAGTATGTGATCTCAAGACTGGCAGAGGTTTCAAAGTACGGGAGATGTTACCCGATGACCAGTACAAGGTCGACCAAGAGTAACAACCGTTCGTCAAGACCGATATTTGGCAATAACAGCAATAATCTTCTGAGGCCTGCGCATAAACGCGCTCTTCTAAACTGGAGTCTGAAACATCAGCACTGGAGTTTCCAACAGAGGTCCAATGTGATGTTCAGTGACGAGTCCCGGTTTACTCTGAAGACTGATTCTCGTCGGATAACGATATGGAAAAAACATGGAACTCGTTCTCACCCAAGAAACATCACGGAAAGACATCATTTTCCTACAAAGGGAGTCATGGTGGGGGCAGGCATAATGCTGGATGGCCACACAGACCTCCACGTCTTTGACTCGGGGTCTGTTACTTGACCTCCAGCATTATGCCTGCCCACACAGAGGAAAGGTACAGAGACGAAGTCCTTGAGCCTTATGTTCGCCTGTTTCGAGGTGCTGTCGGTCCTGGATTCATATTCATGGATGATAACGCGCCTTGTCACCATGCGATCTTGGTCGACAACTTCCTTGAAAGTGAAAATATTCAGCGCATGCAGTGACCCGCTCACTCTCCTGATCTTAATCCTATTGAGCATGTGTAGGATATGCTCGGGAGACAAATTACAGCACTTCCGCACCCACCAAACTTCGTTCCAGAACTGGAAACAGCCCTCCTCAATGCTTGGAACTCTTTGAGGCCACAACTCATCCACATTCTCATAGAACATATGGGCAATCGTTGTGCAGCATGCGTGCCTACCAGAGGCGACCACACACCTTATTAAACTGCCAAATAACCTTTTTATTTCAATTATTTTCACTAAAGTATAAACCATTAGTCTGCGCTGTTTTCTTTCAAACTGTTTCTTTGGATAATAAAAGGGATTAATATCCTTCATTTGCACTGTTTTCTTATGGTATAACCGTATTACACTCGCATATCACATTTCCTGCGATTCTGACTTAGATTTCCTTAAGTATTCACATAAACATCAATTATGCTTAACTTTTGGACACCAGTGTATATATATATATATATATATATATATATATATATATATATATATATATATATATATATATATACATATATATATATATATATATATATATACATATACATATATATATATATATATACATATATATATATATATGTATATATGTATATATATATATATATACATATATATATATATATATATATATATATATATATATATATATATATATATATATATATATATATATATATATATATATATACGTTCCTCCATAACGGTCCTTTGGAAAGCAAAATTTGAGACGCTAAAACTGTCCGTCTATCCGTCCTCGCAAGTTATAATTTTGGAAGCGCGCCAAACCCAGTCTGTATCGCTTCCATAAACATTAAACAGTTAAACAGAAAAATACCAAAAGGCGTTAAAATTTTGACATACATATATGTATATATACGTACATATATATAGATACATATATACATAACACATACGTACATATACACATACAAAAGAGGTAAGCAACGATAAGTAATCCTACGTTAATAACCCGGGATAGTTTCGTTGGAAAAGACTACCTGAATTTTTTTTTCAGGTATACTGGGTTAATTATTGGTCAGTAGGTGTCTTCCAATTTTCTGTGCACCAGTCAGCAATGATAATCTGGAATTCAGTTTATGTCCGTATGTAACCAAAACACCGATTTTCTTTGTCTGCGCGGGTTCTAATTTCACATCTGCTAGACCGTCGTTGCAATGACGCAAGATGATAGAAAGATAATGGGCCATTAGGAAACAACAATAATCATTCATGCTGAAAAAATCAGCATAATCGGCTATTGAAATTAAATATTCATAAATATGAACAGGTCATCACCTGTTCGTTGGCCTAAAAAGGAGGGATTATGTAAGGAAAGGAATCGAAAAATGAGAGTTCCACTCGTTGGAGAGATGGTACAACAGGCGTAACGCCGGCATCGATGTTAGGTGGCCGGCAGAGAGTCGTTACAATGGTGTACTTCAATATGCATAACAATTTTAAATCCTCATTTTAAGGAATGAGATATATGTCTAGATCGGAAAAAGAACATATTCACAGTCCAGTCACATGAATGTGACCACCCGTCAAAAGCAGGAATAGCCACCGGACCTCTGCGAGACGGGCAGGAAGAGAGTCAGTGAGGTTCTGGAATGTACTGCACAGGGATGTGGTGACATGACGACCCCAGTTCCGTAGCCAGCTGACCTAGGTTGCGCGATTGAGGATCCACGGCGTAAACAACCCAATCGAGGTGGTCTCACGGACTCTCGATTGGATTTAAGCCCGGGGAATTTGAGGGCCAGGGGAGAACGGTAAACTCATCCTGGTGCCCCTTCGAACCACGCACGTACACGGCGAGCTGACACGTCGCATTGTTCTGCTGGAAGATGCCATCGTGCAGAGGGTTAAACAATCCACGTGTAGGGGTGGATATGACGCAGACGAATTGCTGGTTAAGAAGTGGAGTTCCTGGGTCTCGAAGACTTTATCTCCTGTCGCAAGATATATCATTTCAAAGTAAATGTGCTCAGTAAAAAAAGTTTTAAGATACGAAGGGTGGATATGGTGCGCAATTTTACTCCTCTATATACCCTCCACTGCTAGTGCTGCCGTGTGCCTTCTGCGATTGGTTATTTCGCACCGACGTCGAAAGTAGGCGGTGGTCTCATAAATGTGACGGGACTGTGTATAAAAAAAAACCACGAATAATAATTAATTTAAATTTTTCAAGTAAATGCTTTAAATTCTCTAATGTTAAAAGCTATGAATATAATCTAAGAGCAAATTATTGCGAAATTAAAAATAAGTAACAGAAACCATGTTGTTGCTGTTGCTAATGCCCCCTGGTTGGAGGTTCCACTCACCAGGTCCTATTAGGCTATTGGGCTGAAAGGGGCGGCTCCCTTTTGAATTAGCATCACAAGGGTCGGAGTCCTTGGCTAAATGACCGGTCCCGTCATTTTGAACCGAGTCAAGTGACGAGACCGGAACACTTGACCCCGCATCTCCAGAGGTAAATTTTGAAAACTTGGAGGACATTGCAGCCACGACCTATTTTACATGCCCCGGCCACCATTAGTGAACACGGCGAAGGATTTGCAGCGACGAGCATCGAACCAGGGACGTTCAGATCACTGGCCCGCTGCCACACCATTACTTTATTGTTCAACCCAGTAATGTTACGTTTCCTTATGTCGATGTTCCCAAATCAAATTTTTTTGTTTTCTACATTCCTCCCCTTCCTTGATATCGATTGGGTCATCGAAAAGTACCCAATCGATTGTTTAACATCTCAATAATTGTTCAACAAAGGTTTGCGTAAGTCGACGTCAATGCTAATCGCTTTCAAAACTTCTCCAAACAATGGTCCATTTTCCGAGAGCTTTAAATTAAGGGAAAAAAAGAAAACTTCGCAATTTTAGAATCACTCCGCATTTATAGACAGTAATTTGACCTTACGAATCGTCGAAAATATAACGAATCGTAACCTAAATAAGATGATAAAGTATCCGAGAGGAGATGGATGCCATAAGGCTACGTATGCGGGCATAAAACACCCGCACGCGAGCAATTATTTCTCGCTCTTCCTTGGAATGTAATAGACGCGGAGTATAAATACAGAAAAAGAAAAAAAACAAATTGCAAAGGGGAATCGGATACTTCAGTTTGTCGAGCTCTCCTAAAATGCTTGTCTTTCTTTTGGCCTATCTTCTGGCATTAGGAGCCGCCGATCAGAAAGATGCGAATGATAAACATGCAACGAATCGGAGAAGTGTGTGGAGATTATATTTAGACGTAAAAGGAAGACAAATGGTTCTTACTACAGAGAAAAATGGCGTAATTGGAGATTGCTACGTAACCGGTGACAAGTAAGTAACTCCGAGATAAAATTTATTTTTGCTATCTACGTACAGTATCTTGTTTAGGGTGCGTTTAGTTGCTATGTATAGAGATTATCTTTTATTGTTCAGATATTTAAAAGAGGGAGGTATGAAGGCCCTGATTTTCCATTAGGCTCAGTAGGCCGGGGTCTACGGGCCCCCAAATGTTGGGGCCTCCCAAAAAAATATTAATTTTAAAAGGAAAAAAGAAAATATTCCCAATTCAATTTTTTTATTATTTTACATTTTTTAATAGCAATTTTTTATAATATCCTTTCAAATTTGATTGATTGATTGGTTCATCATATGTATAGTTATATGTATAGTTCATCATATGTTATAGTGTATATAAGGGATTATTAAGTTTTTCTGGTTGCATCGTATTGGTGTTTTAATGATGAAGTTAATATGTTGTATTGCTAAAAAAAATAACAAAAAAAACCCCCCCAAAAATGAATAAAATTTATCATAACGTTATTCTTGTAAATATAAAAATGTAAACAAATTTTATCTTTTTTCAAGCTTCTGAGTTTCAAAAATAATGGAACTAGTTCTTTCTCAGTCATTACAAACTTCCCGGAAAATTCACTAAAGCATACCCTATTTATTAATAGTATAGTGGAGTTCTCAGTTATTAGCCTCAAGTTAGTTTATAGATATTAAGCCTCTACAATAAATTTTTCTTAACAATTGTGCGGAGTTATTTGAAAGTATGTTACAATTAAAATTATGTTTTCATTATTTAAGGGGAAAGTGGACCTTCAAACCTAACTATTTTTATTTTGAATGGATTTGCTTAAAATTTTAATATGTGATTAGTACAATAGATATGTAAAAGTGGTTAAAATTTGAAGATGAAATATTAATAATTTATGAATTATGAATTATGAATTATATCAAAAATTGGCCTCATTAAAAATGTTCCATGCGCATTTCTTTTGCATATAATTCGGTAATTTTTATTTACAGGATACCTTATAGAACTAACAATGAAACTTATCGCTTATTTTAAGCATTCATTAAAAACATAAAGAGTAAAAAATGATAATAGTGAAAACACCCTTTTTATTACTTAAAATACCTATAAAACACCTTTTCAAGTACAAAATTTAGAAATTCTAAGCTACGAAGCATAATTTTTTTGCAATAATATTTATTTGACATACAGTTAAGTATATAAAACTTAAATTTCAAAGAAATACGATAATTAGAAATGAACCTCAAGCAGTTTGATTATTCGTATGACATGAAAATTTTTATTTTGAGAAAATCACATTTAATTGCTATTAGTAACCACATAATATCTAAATTAAATACAAATGCCTATAACTAGGAAAGTAATCACAGACATTAAAAATTCTTTTTGCAACACATTCCTACTCTTCCGTAGTTTCACAATTCAATAAAATATAAAAATCGAATTTTTGGACAAATTTCACAATTTTGAAAGTCCACTGTCCCTTTAAAGGATCAGGTACCTTTTAAAAGCCAACAGAATCGACAAACATATCCCTATTTTCAATCATCAGTAGTTATAAAAATTATTTATTCAGAAATATGAAAATTTTACTGTGAGTTAAACACTCTCTTTCTTTTTAAATATGGCTCTAAATCATTTCTAGTTTAAAGAGAAATTTTATAATTGTTTGAAATTTCCTCAGTTTTTTTTTTTTCATTTTTATGTCATTGCGCACATGATATCATCAGAACAGTTGGCTAGAATACCATGAAATTTTATACACATACAATACAGACATGTATAATTAAAATGACCAACTATTATGCCATTCCTATTATAAACATTTCAATTAAAGTAAAATATTTTAAAATAAAAACATTTTTTTTTCTATGAAGAACTAAGAATTTTGATTTCAAAGTTGGCCATTTTAAAGAGGTATTATATAACTTAATTTAAAAACTAAAAAAAAAGTATATACAGTCGGACCTCTATTTAACGAAGTCGCTAAATCCCGAAAAAAAGTTCGCTATATGGAAAATTCGTTAAATAGAGATTCACCTTTTAAAATACTTTACACTGCACAAAACATTTTAAATTCATAAACACTAAATATTATTAATTAAAAAATTAATCACACCTTTATTTTTGTCTATTATTTGTGTCTATTTTTATAATTCGTGTATTTCTATAATTCGTGTCTATTTCTATAATTCATGTAATAGACACAAATTTCTATAATTTGCGTCTATTTCTTTTAATTAATATCTATTTCTTTTGTATACCTTACCCATAAAACATAAATCTGCAAGGAAAACAAGAATAAAACAAAACATTCTCCGGAAATACACTGTATTTTCGATTTAAAAAAATATATTAAAATTAATGAATTTTAATGACATTATCGCATTTATTATAATAAGTAATTTTAAGCATACATTACCTCATGCGTCCTTAAATTTAATTACTGATAAAGTGTCTTAATTTTGTCTAAGTTATTTGTTTGAAAAAATGATTTCTCTCATAATACGTCTCGCATCTTTGCAATGTACTAAAAAGCCCTCCAGGTGTATTTTCTTCAAACTGCAACCCGCGTCGGAATGTGTTAAAAGAAAATTAATTTGTTAAAAGAAAGAATAAGTTTGAAATGTTCAGAAATATTTTGAGAAATATGGAGCAAAAAATATTTTATCACAAGAAAAAGTTCACCAAATAGAGAATGCACTTCGCTATTTAGAGGTTATTTTACGAAGAAATTCGCAAAATGTTCTTGGTTCCAAGGAAAAGTTCTCAAAATAGAGAAATTCGCAAAAGAGAGGTTCGTTAAATAGAGGTCCGACTGTATTCATCAATTGCAAGTCTGCGCGCAATGACATAACATTAAAAAAACAATGGTCGAAATTTTTAAAAAAATGTAAAAAATTATCTTCGAGCTAGAAAAAATTGAGCTATTTATAAAGAAGAAAGTGTGTTTAACTCGCAGTAAAATTTTCATATTTCTGGATAAATAATTTTTATAACTACTAATTATTGAAAATAGTGATATGTGTGTCTAGTCTCTTAGCTTTTAAAAGTACATGACCACTTAAAAGTTGATAATTGTTATTTTAAGGTTGTGCTAGAAGCACCGAATGAGCAAACTTCTAAACCAAACATTGCAACCGCCATCTTGATTCGACAGACGGCCAGGGTGTGAAAAGATGTGTATTGAACGATATTCAGTTGTAAGATTATCAGAGAGAGATTTATGGATGCGCTCGAGTGCTCAGCGATGCATGTATTATTTCGTCTTGTAATTAAATGTGGGAAAAAATGTTAGGAGTCTGTTTGGATTAATGGGCCTGAGATGGTAATAATTACAAGATAAAAAGAACTTTTTATGTACCATGTTTTTAAATTTTCTGTTGAATCATATAAACTTGACAATTCTATGTATTAATAAATACTTTAAAAAAATTTTTTTTGATGAATTATCCCATCAACTTGAAAGAAAATGAAGTTAATTGGAAGTTAACTTGCGTTTAACCTTTCGTTCCCGTCCCGGCCGATAGATGGCTGCACCAGTCTACAAAAAAAAATAACTAAAAATTAATTTAATTCTGCTTAAAGATGGGTAAAAGTATCAAAATAATGCATTGTCATCGTGTTTCGAGCTATTCTAAAAGTTTCAAATGTCTAGCTAGTCGGGAAGTTAGTTAAAAATCGATCGCAAGATTTGTACCGGACAAACAAACACAGACACACAAACAAACAAGAAAGCGAGTTGATAAAAACATGGTAAAAAAGTGCTGTTTTAATTACGTAGAAACATATTAATCGTCTAACACAGTGATTTCTAACCAATTTCCGTCGAGATTTTTTTCTGGATATAAATAAAAAAAATATTAGCATGGCTCATTTAATATAAATGTTAAGTTGATATCAAACATTTGTGCTTTACGAATCAGTCCCAAACAAAACTATTCTTTCTGATGTCCATCGTAGTTCTGTAGTGTAATACTATACTGAATCCCATACTGTACTGAGTCCCATAGCTTTTTTTGAAAATGCATTAACATATTCTACTTATGGTATTTATTTGTTGCCTATACTTTTCAATAAATAAATAAAATAAGCAATGCATTTATTTGAACTTAAATTTGACATGTTCCTGATATAAATTTAACTTTGATTTAACCTTTTCCTTACGGGGTGAGATAGCATTTATCCCAAGAATACGAGCCTAAGAGTGAATATATATATATATATATATAAATATATATATATATATATATATATATATATATATATATATATATATATATATATATATATATATATATATATATATATATATTTATAAATATGTGTATATATCTTATATATATATATTTCTTCTGTCCGTGTGTATGTAACTGAACTCCTCCTAAACGACTGGACTGATTTTTATGAAATTTTGTGTGTGCAATTTAGTTGATTCGAGAATGGTTTAGATTCACAATTTGATCCGATAGAATATGTTTTTATATTTTTAATTAATTAATAAAAAACCAACAATTTATAAGGGGGTGCGTCCGGTAAATGGAAGCTTTTACAGTTTGTGAAATCACCCCTCTAGATAATGGCGTCCACGTTAGGTTTAGTTAGCAAACAGCGAGCGAAAAAATAAAAATAAATAAAATCAAAAAGTTTCAAGTCATGTATTAAACCAGAATAATAAATAAAAATAATAATCTTTCAAGTCAGATTTTATACTCTAAAATGGATCAGATCCAACGGCATATTGATACTCTCGACACGCGATGAAAAATTCGAATCAACCACGTTAAGTGACACGAGATCTTTTTTAATCGCTACTGCAATCCTCCTCGCCTATATCTTTGTGTTTATTGAAGAGCTAAAGACTAAGCTTCTATCCTGCTAACTTATTTCTGACTAAAAACTCCTCTAACATGTATAATCACCAGCCCACAACAACTATACAATAGCGAATATGTTTAACTTTACCCACTAGAACACCGTGTCATCGTGGCGCGTTCGGAAGGTCGCCAATTTGGAAAGTACCATGCTCTCGACCCGGGTTCGAATCCAGAGTTGTGTAAATTTTGCTAGACCTGTTATTTCGCCCTTTTTTTAAGGCTTTTATATTTTGAGCTTTTATTTTATTATTTTTTTAATTATTTAATTATTATTTTATTTTCTTTTATTATTTTTTTATTTTAATTTTTTAAAATTATTCTTTTTATTTCTTTTTATTTTTTTCAGCTTTTTTATGATGAAATACCGAATATAGCTGAAATCTGAGGAGTTTATTATACATTTATACATTTTTAATTGGGTTTTCATATTATTAATATGTATAACATTTCGTATGCTTTTTTTTCTATGTTATTTATACTGTGTTAATTTTTAAATTGATTTTGGTTAACAAACATTCTTAAAATCCCGGGCATCGCCGGGTACTTCAGCTAGAATTACAACGTTTGAACAGGACAACGTCTGTCGGGTCCGCTAGTATATATATATATATTCACTCTTAGGCTCGTATTCTTGGGATACACGCTATCCCACCCCGTAAGGAAAAGGTTACTAAGCATTTAAAAATTGAAAAAAAAAAGATTCTAACAAGAGTGCTCCGAGTTTCTAATCTCATTCTCTAGGGGGCTGCAGACGTAAAAAAAAGTTGTGAATCCCTGCCCTGTGTCATCAAATTATCATGAATGTCAGTTGAAAGGCTCAACAGTGTTTTGGGCAAAACAGCATGACGGCGGGTTACTTACAGTGCCGTCCTTTTTCTCTGTGTACGAGAATGGTTATGCCTACTCAAAGTGTTAATAGCTCTATGGGAGCCACAGGCTCAAAAAAGCCCCCTTAAGGGAACAAGGGACCTTCGATCTCGTTCTTCTTTAATTTTCAATATTTTACTCTATATACCACATGAGTATAATTAATATTCCTTTCTACTACATTGAAGATGCTTAGAATTCACAAATAAGTATTTTGTTGAGGTATTATACCTGTTTATCAAAAAATTCTTCAAAAATGCTATAATTTTTCAAAAGGCTCCATGCGTATTCATTTTCTCCTGATATCTTCCATATTTCTTTGAATTGTTAATTGAAGTGTTTGGCACAAAATTTGTGCATAATCCTTTGAAATCACAAATATTTTTCAAATTTATAGAACATAAAATAAAGTAATAAAAAGAAAAGAATAGAAAAAAAAATAGAAAAAGAATAGAAAAAAATTATTTAAGACTTTAGATTCCTACAAAAATAAATTAAATGCCCATTTATATTTATATACACATGGTAAACTTATGATAAAAAAATTAAAGAGTTTAATTAATATAGAATGCCCATAAAGCATTTTGAAAAACATTAGGATTCTTGAAAAAAATTTGAAAATCAGTAATTGTTCTGCGAAAAATTCCTTATTTTGAATTCTAGGAGTTTTCAATGTAGTAAGAAAGATAATTAATTATTCTCATTTTGTATATAGACTTAAAAATTGAAAATTAAAAAATTCGAATTTGAAGGTCCCTTGTCCCATTAAGTTTAGTAACCCATGGGCCGATTTCAGCACAACTTGCTTCATTTTGTTTCTCCTCAGTTCACAGTAATTTTATGTAATTTTACGTAATTCCACAACTATGGAGCTATTGTCTTTGAAGTGTTGAATCACAGACTAACAAATGTAAAATTCAAGCATCCTGTAGATCCCCTATTATTGTAATCGGCAGACCGCAGGCTAGAGAAAACGAGTTATATATTCTAGTCGAAATAAGCAACGAAACGTAAAATAAAACTGTATACTGGCTTGCGCGCAGACTATGAAATTAATTTTACACTTAAATGTATAATTTCTGTTTTATATTTAAAATAAATAATTCAAAATACAATTGAACATAAAATATTCAACATGAAAATATTTTTTCAGTTTTTTTAAATTTGCTCAAAATATACTTAAAATTTCCTTAAATTTTTGCATTAATTTACCCCTGAAAAAATAACTAAATGTGCAGCGATTGCAATAATTCTAGTTCAGAGGCAATAAAATAACATGATTATGCAATGATAAAAATTTCATGGAATTATTTTTCCCAGTTTTTGAGATATCAGTTGCGGAATGATGCAAAATTACATTTTGAGAAAAATGAGTTTAAAATTTTTCTTACCATAAACTTGATCAGTAATTAAATATTTAGAATATCAATATCTCCGGAACTAAGCGGAATATATTCATGCGGTTTGCTTTATTTTATTCAGAAATGATCAGGCTTTAACATATATTTTTTCAAAACATCGAATGTTTTAAAGATTTAAGGGTAGTGAGTCCCCTTAAAGGTGCTATTTTTCTACATCATAACTTTTTTGGAAGTATGTTTATATTACTGAATATTAAATTGGCTTTAACTTATGGCAACAGTTACCTCATCAACACTGCGCTACAAAGGGTTCCCCAGCAGAATGTGATGAGAGTGAACAAGAAATCGATGGCCAAGTTATCAAACTATTGCTCGTACGCCAAGCTGACGCGCCAAATCGCTGCCTCAAGCGGGGAGGAAGTTTGGCAAGAATTCGGAATTTTCAGCGGCATGTTCATATACCCAGGTAAGGATATGAAATGAGTTTCATTTACACTATTTTCCTCTTTTACTTGGCCCACTGTAGCTTGTAGGCAATTAATTACTTTAAAACAATGGATGCATGCATGGGTTGGAACAAACAAGGAAGACAAAGCAGTGGCCTTAAACATACATTTATTTGATAACGCACAAATTTCAATTAAATTGTAATAGATACAAGTACAATAATCTCTTTCATATTAACATTTTTAAATATGAGAACTCAGAAGCAGAGGCAAACGAGATCGATCTGCCTCTTCTCCTATTCCTTTCGTCCTTGACGGGGCAGTTGTCCGTTTACAGGGGGGGGCATTCTGGCCCGCCCCTCATTTTCATTGGACAGTGGGCTGTTTTTCTTTCAGTAGTTCCTACCCCAATTGGTTCCTTATTAAACAGCCTCTGTCCATAGTCTACGAAGTACTTCCCCACCATAATTTTATTTTGCAAAACAACTTTGACCCTTATCATCTGAAGTTTTTACTGTGGGCCATAAAATAACGACCATCCATCTTTTACTATTTATAGACTTTAGATTGCTATCACTGGCCACACCGACAGCTATTCTTCTATTATCTCCAGGTTTACAAGCATCTATTTACCCCTGCCTCTGCAGCCTTTATAATAGATTCGTTATTGGCCACACACCGTGGGAATTATATCATTCCACTTCTACATAGTTGGTCTAACATTTTGGTGAGAAGGCGCCAACGTTAGAAAGCAAAATCAACAGCTGATATCGCTCTCTGATACAAACTTTGCAATGAGATGGACACTTGAATTTCATCAGGGCTGGTACCACAGGTGAGGCGACGAAGCGACCACCCCAGGCGCCGAATTGAAAGGAACGCCAAAATGAGAGAGATTAAGGTGACTGCCTACGTTGAAAATGTCATTTTTTGACTATTTTGGTCAATTTCATTTTTTGCAAGAATCGTGTAATTCAATCTTTTCTCTTTTCAAAACTGTTTTGATTTTCATTCTACATCAATTGGAAGCAGAGTTATAGCTATTTAAAAGAAATCTTCTACAAAATTGAAGTGACAAAGCACTTTAAATGCGTTTTTCTCAGAATTATGTTTTTTAGCACAAATCTCTACGGTTATCATGATATTTCACATAATAATGTGTATAATTTGATAAAATTTTCAGGAAATGTTTTAGGTGCTATTTTTAATGAAACGACGCACAATAATTGGTGTATAATAAATAGTTTTTTTTATTTGGGGCTGTTTTTATAAGGAAAGGAATGACGAATCGGGGAAAATTTTCATATTGGAACATAAAAATACGTGTATTATTTTTGCATTTTAAAATTTCTCTTAGATTGCGGATGACTTTGAAGATAACTGTCGTATGTATCGTGTGTGAGAAGGAAATTAAAATAGTAGCATTAGGATTTTGTGCAGAGTGATAGGCGTTTTAGCTATATTTCATTAAAAATTACTTCAAATTGACAAATTTATAAAAGAGAATGGTATTTACAGGTAAGTTTTTGTTCCTTTTTTTTAATTTTTAAATGCTATTTTACCATAAAAGACCAAAAAAAAAATATCCTTTAAATTTTTTTTTAAAAATTGACTCCGAACGTAGGCAGTTACCTTAAAAATACTAAATTTTGAGCGGATACCAAAAAAATATTAACAGTTTAATACGATGAACGATGAATTGCCTAAAAATACACAAATACAAGTATAAGTGAACATTTGGGCTACTTTTTTAATATAAACTTTTGAATTTGAGATCATGAGGGATAAATTTTGAATACCTATTTCCAAACGTTGTTGTACAGTGGAATCTCGATGTATAGTTTTTCAAGGGACCAACGGAATTGAACGGTAAATGCGGAAAAACGATAGATGCGGGAACATAACAAAGAAAATATGATCATCGGGACTGAGTGAAATAAACGATACATACGGAAAAACGATGATTCGGAAAACGATCGATCGAGATTCCACTGTATTTCTAATTCAACATTACCAGGAACTGCATCAGCAGTTGGGCGCAGTCTTTCTCAGCTGACAATTTTAGATAATTATCCTCAAACAATTACCATAGAGCAGTACTCCCCAACCTTTTAATCGTCGCGGACCGGTCAACGTTTGATAATTTTGTCGCGGCCCGCTAAGGGGGCTATGACTGCAATTTCAATTCATAATCTTGAAATGTTTAATAAACAATAAACTAATTTAAAATAGTTACAAGATTTCTTTTGTTACAAAGGTATAAATTAGCACAAACCCGACAAAGTCGCACTAACCCGAGAGAAATACACCACAGTAAATAAAATGGAAATAATTTAATGTTCCTTGGGCGGCCCGGTACTATTTGATCCACGGACCGGTACCGGTCCGCGGTCTGGGGGGTTGGGGACCGCTGCCCTAGAGCAATTGAAAGATCTAGCAATAGTTTCTATAGAAAAGATGGTACCTAAAATAATTTCTTATACAGGTACCATCAAGCAATTTGCTGCAATAAAGGCTCAAAGAATGACCGAGTCATTAATTTTATCACATAACAAATTTGTAAGGTATACACAAGATTCGATTCACAAGAATCGAACTTTTGAATGAATGAATTAAAGAAGCTGTTTCAGATATGCTAATTTCGGCATACGCTCTTAGTATAAATACCACGCAGCGTCATTAAGAAAAAAAGGAAAGGGGAGGTTGTTAAGGTTGAAAAGGTGTTATCCTGCGCTAGTGCTTAGCGGGCCAGAAGTTTACATGGCAGTACTGCTGGTTTGACTTACTGTTCGGGAGTATAGAAAATATATTGTTCTTGAAAGCTGTATTTATATTCCGTACAAGTGTACGTATGCTTATTGCTGTAAAAGCCAATTATATGTGCAACGAATTCAATAAACATTGTTTCATGTATAAACTGTGTTTGTTTCAAATTCAGATAGAGTGCCACTTCAAATTATATACACCCAGGTCTGGGTAGAAGTGAGCATAGATTCTCTATAAATTATATTCAAATTTATTTACTTTTTCTGCGTATTGTAAGTTGTGAATTTAAAAAATATTTGAGGCAGTATCTTCTAACGAAACTACCGCGGGTTGTTAACGCAGGATTACTTATTGTTGCTTACTTCTTTTCTTACTTTTTGACGCATTTTGGTACTTTTCTGTTTAACTGTTTGCTGATACTGGGTTTGATGCGCTTCCAAAATTATAACTCGCGACGGACTCTGATTTTTTTCTTTCCGGAGGACCGTTAATGAGGAACGTAATCTTACGTTAAAAAATAATGTTTTTAAAAATAAATAAAACTTTTTATTGTATATATATATATATATATATATATATATATATATATATATACCTGACAGGCGTGCACTTTGCCTGCTATTATGTCGTTTGCAGTCTTCTTGTTTTATAATTCATGGCATCGAGGTAAGGCATTCACTCAGAAATGACTCAGCATCGACTTTTTTTCGCGCTCTGACAAAATTCGCGGGCAGCTCCGCACGCCAACACGCCCTGCACATGCGCAGAGGCCAAACCAAACATCTTTCAAGGAGAATTATATAAGAATTCCTCTTCGAACGCAAAAACCACAGACGCTCCAAGATTATATAATGAAAAGGGGAATTTCCCTTTCCCAATTCGCGTCTTGAAATACGAACAATTAGAGGCGAATTACGCCACGAATATAATTTAATTCCCAAGCCCCCTTTAAATTTAAGGTAATCATTCTTTACCCACTTAAGTTCTGACATATATATATATATATATATATATACATATATATATATATATATATAATATTAAAAAACTAGTAATTTCTTAATTCAACACTCTTAACAGTTAAAAACTATTAATTCCTCACTTTACTATTCAAAATTACATACCCCTTTTTTAATCCCTTAAGTTATTTAATTCCCTTTGGGCATTCGCGTTAAATTCCATTATTACAGCCTTAGGCAATATCATTAAAGATGGCTGTCTTTTTTAAGTAAAGGGACGCGGCGCGGCGTCAGTACAAATTTAAATCAGTTCTGCACATCAACAACAACTTCAAACCAATCAACTATTAAGACACACCCTTTAATCACGTGATGGGGGGAAGTTTATATAAATCTTGACGTCCAAAACTAGGACGGATTCCTGTACTTTCTGTTGCTGCATTCATACCGGCGGAGTCGCCAAAGGAAACAATAAAAATGTAATTCGAGAAATCTTGTGTCGACGACATTTTCTTTCGGCCAGACTACCATTCCAGTAATCCAGTGTCTACAGAGTTGACTGTGATGTGGGGTTGCGGCATTCTTCTTTGCAATGACCGGCGGCCGTTCTCCCAATATCATATATATATATATATATATATATATATATATATATATATATATATATATATATATATATATATGTGTATATATATATATATATATATATATATATATATATATATATGTATATATATATATATATATATATATATTATATATATATATATATATATGTATATATATATGTATATATATATATGTCTACAAAAGTACAACCAGAAACCAAACCAATGAACAACGGCAATCTTACTATGGCGCTACGCTGCTCAACCGTAAGCTGCTATATATTAAATAAAAACATTTTTAAACCTGACCACACCAGCACAATTCATCAACCTGAAAGATGAAGAATATAAATGACCGGGGGGAGTTGTGACCCCCTACACTCCGGTTAAACATGTTTTGTACCTAGGTAACACTCCCGGAAGTCATCCTTCATCTGCAACCTGACGTAAAGTCAAAAATAAAGCAAGGAGCGATGAAATAAAAAAATAAAGGAAATGGAACTTCGTACATTAAAAACCTGGGTCAAAATTATTTCAAAACCACCTGTCAATTCACTAAAACATTACAGCCATCCCATATATTCACTACACCTATAAACAATGCATCATATAATAATTTTTTTATAAATATTTAGACTTATGACTAAATTATAACTTTATCCACATATAACCACTTCAAATAAGCACCACCTAAGCATCGAAATATCCACACACAATACTTTAAACATTATCAAATATATACATTTAGAACCATAATTATAACTAAAATAGCAAGGACACATACCTAGTGCAACTCTACATTGTAGACCGTAAAAGACAAACAGGTGCGATACGTAAATTGCCAACTGATCATTTTTATTACCTCAATTACTAAAATATCGATTAAGACATTCTTTCCTATCGATCGAATGGAATTCACACATGGTTTTTAACAAAAATCCCAAAGGAAAACCCATTTCTAAAGCATTGTTTGCAAATGATGTTATGCCTGATTGTATTTCCAATTTGTTACAGTTTAGACGTTTAATACGTAGCATGTAGTTAATGATTAGGTTGCGCTTTACATTTCTATGTAAACAAGTATTCCAAGGCATTACGCGTTGTGTAGTAAATGGATAATAGTCCCTTTTATCATGCATTTGGTATTTCACAAGACTACTCTCTTCATCAACACATAAGCTTAAATCCAGAAATACAACACGATCATCCGGTGTTTTATCAGATTCTAACAGGCTAAGATTTTTTGGATAAAACCCCAGATCTATGACCTGCTCATTGTACTTAGTGCAAATTAAAACATCATCCACATATCTGAAATATATTAGCTCACTCAATAAGGCGGTCCCCATTTCATAATGGTGTAGGTAAATGTCTGCCAATATTGAGGAACAACCTCCCCCCATTGGGATACCATGTATTTGGCGGAAGAAATGTGTGCCGTCATATAAATATGTCTCTTTAAGTACCAATTGCACTAGAGTCTCATAACGATGATATGTTATGTACGTTTTTAGGTCATATTTTTCATAAAGATTTTTAGTAATTTCAAATAAATCGTTTATATTAATAGTGTTGAATAAATCTGCGAAGTCAAAACTCTTTATATAATTAATACCACTTTCATTATTTAACTTGTCTATTACCTCAAAACTATTCCCGATCATATAACCTCCCTCCTTAATTAGTTCCTTATATACGACTTTAAGAATAGCCAATAAGCGATCATTTGCATATGTTAAATACGTTTTATAGCCCACAGTTATTGGTCTAAACTTTATCGGATTTTTATGGAATTTAGGTTTTTAATGTACGAAGTTCCATTTCCTTTATTTTTTTTATTTCATCGCTCCTTGCTTTATTTTTGACTTTACGTCAGGTTGCAGATGAAGGATGACTTCCGGGAGTGTTACCTAGGTACAAAACATGTTTAACCGGAGTGTAGGGGGTCACAACTCCCCCCGGTCATTTATATTCTTCATCTTTCAGGTTGATGAATTGTGCTGGTGTGGTCAGGTTTAAAAATGTTTTTATTTAATGTATATATATATATATATATATATATATATATATATATATATATATGTATATATATATATATATATATATATATATATATATATATATATATATATGTATATGTATATATATATATATATATATATATATATATGTATATATATATATATGTATATATATGTATATATATATATATATATATATATATATATATATGTATATATATATATATATATATATATATATATATATATATATATATATATATATATATTTATATATATATATATATATATATATATATATATATATATTTATATATATATATATATATATATATATATATATATATATATATATATATATATATATATATATATATATATATATATATATATATATATATATATATTCCAGAATGATCGTTGTTCCAAAAGAAGACTTTTTCTAACAGAGATACGTCTATTGCTTAAGAGGCTCTCCAAAAGTCTGTAAAAGGCTTTTTTTTTTAAATTGGATCGGCCCTGCTTTGAATTTAATTTTAGATGAATGTTTCTATTTCTTTAATAAAAAAAAAACAGTTTGGTTTGTTATTTCTCTATCGGTAAACCCAATCTCTCCGAATACGGTGTGTAAGAAAATAAGTAAATAAGTAAAATAAAGCTCTCTGGCGGAACAATCTTTGTCGGCGAAAGTCGGTAAGTCAAAACTTAGCATACAGATGAATGATTAGATACGATTAAAAGAACAATGAAGAATCTCAACAAGCACTTATAAGATAAGTGTCTCGGACAAGTATCCAGACCCCTCCAATCGAGCATGTACGGTGCACAAAAATTACATTTGAAATACGAATGAAATTGTGTGTAAAGTTTACCCGCGCTTAGAGGACTGTAGGTTAGGGTGGAACGAAAAAAACTTTTTTTCGAATTTCAATATGCTCTAGTTTTCAAAAGTTGCCTTTTAACAAAATTAAGACGGAAATTAAATATTAGCGTAATTGGTGCATGTTTTCAGTTAGCGCAAGAAGGGCAAACGTTTGGTTTTTATTAAATTTTTGACAAATTTCGCAATTATTTTGAAATTGAATACACTTGTAGTACAAAAAAGTAGCAAAATATGTAATTTAAACATTCTTTTTAGTCAGGAGACCTGCTAAACTGATTATATAATACGTTTTACTTCATAAAAATAGTACACATATAAGGCACTTACGGACGAGGCACTTAAAAGACACTCGGACATCACGGTGGAACGAACATTTTTTTTTCGGAATTTCAATATGCTCTAGTTTTCAAAAGTTGTCTTTTGAAACTAAGAATTTAAAATCTTTTTGCCCTACTAAAATATTTTCAAGTGCCGCAAAGGGCTTCAAAATGGATATTTTTATGAAAAAGTGATTATATTTGTATTTTTTGTTAATTTCTTTTATAGTATATTAAAATAATGTATATTTTCTGTAAATAAAATATTCAAAATATGATATTTTGACAGAAAACTCGCATATTCTAAGTATTTCTAATTTTTAGATGCCATAACAGAACAACTGATTTTGTGGAATTTCGCGATTTTCATCATATTAATTTTACAGTAACATATTCTTATAATACACATTGGAATGAAAGAAAAACAATTTTTAATTGACGGAGCTTAGTTAAAATAAGTAAATCACACTTATTTAGAAAAATATTAATGTAGTGTCTATAAAGGCAAAACGGTATTTTGAAAAAAATATTCACGCTTTTCAAAAGTTCATAGTAATCACACATGGTTTCCATTACTTATTTCACTGACACAATGAATTGTTTTATTGTTTCAAATTTTGGCATTATCTTTTGAGGATGTATTTTTGTTTTTATCAATGCATCTCTTGCAGAAGTACCACGAACGGACAAGGATGACACGTTAACTAATTTAACAATCCTTTCTACTACTTGTGTGTGACATGGAATGTTGTTGAAGTCAATAATTTAAATGAACTGTCCTTACGTCACCTATTTTGTTTCCTAGATGGAAAAACTAAAGGTCCAAATGAATTTGGAGGAGAAATAGGTAAACAACGAGAAAACTGCTATGAACTTCTAGTGATTGAATTTTCACATATTGAAAATAACATTCCATTACTAGAAATTAAGGATGATTGAAGTGTGGACCCAAAATATTTGTTAGAAATGCATAATGCAATCGCTGTTGGAAAGTGTTCTTCTGATTTGTCCATGAGAAAACCAGGAAAATTTTGTCATTCACGATGGCTTACATTAGCAAACCGAATACTTCGCTTGTATGTGGGAACAGAATTTCCTGCAAAAAATCTCCGAATACTGAGTACATTTAGAAAGTTTATGTACCAATTTGGTTTAACATAAAGCTGAAACCATCTTGTATCCGTGGATCGAAGCACTTGTGGAAACTTGTAAGCTATTCACGTTGCCTCAATCAGACACTTAAAAATGTATTTGACCCTGTCATTCAAAGAAATGCATACTTTGCCGCTTCTGAAAATCTCCTCCTTTGTATATATTAGACGATCGCAGTCCAGAAAGAGAGCTTGGATTACGCCGGATTCTAAAAGCAAGGGCGGAAAATGAAGGAAGCATCAGAAAGAATTTAGTTCCACGTATAAACTTTGATGCCAAAGATTATATTGATATGATTGAATGGAGTGATATTAAAGTAACAGAACCTCCTATGACGAGGCATGTTTCTGATGACGAACTAAAACAGTTTATAAAGGAAGCAAAAGAATCTGATGAGAAACAAATTATTGACTTCAACAACATTCCATGTCACACACAAGTAGTAGAAAGGATTGTTAAATTAGTTAACGTGTCATCCTTGTCCGTTCGTGGTACTTCTGCAAGAAATGCATTGATAAAAACAAAAATACATTCTCAAAAGATAATGCCAAAATTTGAAACAATTCAATGTGTCAGTGAAATAAGTAATGGAAACCATGTGTGATTACTATGGACTTTTGAAAAGCATGAATATTTTTTTCAAAATAACGTTTTGCCTTTATAGACATTACATTAATATTTTTCTAAATAAGTGTGATTTGTTTATTTTAACTAAGCTCCGTCAATTAAAAATTGTTTTTCTTTCATTCCAATGCGTATTATAAGAATATGCTACTGTAAAATTAATATGATGAAAATCGCGAAATTCCACAAAATCAGTTGTTCTGTTATGGCATCTAAAAATTAGAAATACTTAGAATATGCGAGTTTTCTGTCAAAATATCATATTTTGAATATTTTATTTACAGAAAATATACATTATTTTAATATACTATAAAAGAAATTAACAAAAAATACAAATATAATCACTTTTTCATAAAAATATCCATTTTGAAGCCCTTTGCGGCACTTGAAAATATTTTAGTAGGGCAAAAAGATTTTATATTCTTAATTTTAATTTTAAAAGACAACTTTTGAAAACTAGAGCATATTGAAATTCCGAAAAAAAAAATTTCGTTCCACCGTGATGTCCGAGTGTCTTTATGTGCCTCGTCTGTAAGTGCCTTTATGTGTACTATTTTTATGAAGTAAAACGTACTATATAATCAGTTTAGCAGGTCTCCTGACTAAAAAGAATGTTTAAATTACATATTTTGCTACTTTTTTGTACTACAAGTGTATTCAATTTCAAAATAATTGCGAAATTTGTCAAAAATTTAATAAAAACCAAACGTTTGCCCGTCTTGCGCTAACTGAAAACATGCACCAATTACGCTAATATTTGATTTCCGTCTTTATTTTGTTAAAAGGCAACTTTTGAAAACTAGAGCATATTGAAATTCAAAAAAAAGTTTTTTTCGTTCCACCCTACTGTAGGTATTTTGATTAGAATAAAGGGCTACTTAAACGAAAAAAAATTCTATATTTATTATTAATTTTTTTTGTCTAATAAACGCAGAGAATATATACTGTGAATGCTTTTTGGCAATTTATTTATGTTACTAGTAATAATCTGGATTAATCGTGAGAAAAATTTGTCGTCAACGCATCAAAAAGCATCTTCATTTATTTAAATTTTAATATTTTAAAATAACATGATTGACCTAACTAAAAGTGCTACCTGAGCATTTCTTTTCCATGCAAGAAATTCTTACTTATAAGATCCTTTCCATACTCTAGGCTCAAAAGCATTCACAGTATATATTCTCTGCGTTATCCTGAGTCTCCTGAATAATAATAATAATAATAATAATAATAATAATAATAATAATAATAATAATAATAAAAATTCAGGTAGTCTCTTCTTTGAAACTACCGCGGGTTATTAATGTAGGATTATTTATCATTTCTTACCTCTTTTGTATGTGTTATGAATATATGTATCTATATATATGTACGTATATATATATATATATATATATATATATATATATATATATATATATATTATATATATATATACTATATATATATATATATTATATATAGTATATATATATATGTATGCCAAAATTTTGACGCATTTTGGTACTTTTCTGTTTAACTGTTTACTGCTTACCCAAGCGATACCGACTGGGTTTGGCGCGCTGACAAAATTATAACTCGCGCCGCAGGACATCTGAAATTTTGCTTTCCGGAGGACCATTATGGAGGAACGTAATCCTACGTTAAAAGGGAAAGTGCACTGTCCTTTTAAATATTGGAAGAAACGATTCATAAAATATGTTCACTCTTATGACCGTTTGCCTTTTCAATAGAGGTTAAAATTTTTCACTGGGATATCCAACACATCCTTGACCTTGTTGCCATATGCAGTTAGTTAATACAGTATAATCGCAGTTTTCTACGGCCGATTTCTCGAAGCGATTTTCGTATTCCTATCCGTCATATTTCTACTTCAGTGAATATAAAAAATATAAGTCGAAATATTCCTATCCGTCATATTTCTACTTCAGTGAATATAAGAAATATAAGTAGAAATATTCCTATCCGTCATATTTCTACTTCAGTGAATATAAAAAATATAAGTAGAAATATTCCTACCCGTCATATTTCTACTTCAGTGAATATAAGAAATATAAGTAGAAATATTCCTATCCGTCATATTTCTACTTCAGTGAATATAAGAAATATAAGTAAAAATATTCCTATCCGTCATATTTCTACTTCAGTGACGCATAATTTCAGTGGTCCCCAACCTGTGGACGAAGTGTTTTCCGCGGGGTCGCCAGTGTTTTTTCCAATTAAAACAGCTTTTTAGCTAATTTCACCGAAAAATGTAGGGAAGTGATGAGTTTTTAGAGGAAGAAATCTCTTCCAAAGTGCAGACTCAGTTCGTTGGAAATCTACCACCTTTAGTTGGTGAAAATTGCGATTAATTAGTACTCACAGTGCACAAATTCTAAATGTCAGCTTGTCTTTTATCATCTGCTTAACTTTTGGCATTACTGCTGTAATTTTCCCAACAGAATAAAGCAATTTTATTTAGGCAAGTGCTTTTATTTTTTTTATTGTTATAGAATTCTGAACAATGTACGGTATAGCTGCAGTGCTTTTCTCCAGGCTTTGTTCTGTTCTGTCCTTGCTTTTAGACGCCTTTAACTGAGAGATGAATGCTTCTTACTGTTCTCTCGCAAATTTCATTTTTGTTAAATTAGACATTCAGTTGGAATTAAATTGTAGAAAATGCATTTTAGTGTTTTTTCTTTATGCCTTAAAAGGGCGTTTAAATGAATAAATGCAGGAGGGAGGGTGTCGCAAGTCGCTTGGAAACCATTGAAGGGGGTTGTCACTCGAAAAAGGTTGTGAAACACTCTTTTAGTCGCTTCTTGGCTAATTCACGCCATCCTCTTATAGAGGGGTGGCCAAACTACGGCTTTTTTTTCACCCACAAACTTATGCTAGAATCAAAATACCCAAAATTAACTCCTAAATGTAGCTAACCTAATGTAGCTAATTTATATAACATAATGTAGCTGTACCTAATGTAAATTTAAATAACCTAATGTAGCTGTACCTAATGTAAATTCAAATAACCTAATGTAGCTGTACCTAATGTAAATTCAAATAACCTAATGTAGCTGTAACCTAATGTAACTGAAGTAGCCAGAATCAAAATACCTAAAATTAACCCCTAAATGTAGCTAACCAAATATAGCTAATTTATATAACCTAATGTAGCTGTACCTAATGTAAATTTAAATAACCTAATGTAGCTTTAACCTAATGTAACTGAAGTAGCCAGAATCAAAATACCCAAAATTAACCCCTAAATGTAGCTAACCTAATGTAGCTAATTTATATAACATAATGTAGCTGTACCTAATGTAAATTTAAATAACCTAATGTAGCTTTAACCTAATGTAACTGTAGTAGCCAGAATCAAAATACCCAAAATTAACCCCTAAATGTAGCTAACCAAATGTAGCTAATTTATATAACCTAATGTAGCTATACCTAATGTAAATTCAAATAACCTAATGTAGCTGTAACCTAATGTAACTGAAGTAGCCAGAATCAAAATACCCAAAATTAACCCCTAAATGTAGCTAACCAAATGTAGCTAATTTATATAACATAATGTAGCTGTAACCTAATGTAACTGAAGTAGCCAGAATCTAAATACCCAAAATTAACCCCTAAATGTAGTTAACCTGATGTAGCTAATTTGCATAACCTAATGTAGCTGTACTTAATGTAAATTTAAATAACCTAATGTAGCTCTAATCTAATGTAGCCCACCTAAATATAGCTATTTTTTTTTTTTTGTACGGTTTTCTAAGTGAGCACTCCTTGTGTTAAAATTTGTGTTAAAATTTGATAAGAAATGTACAATCGAATTTAAATAAGATATAATAAGGACAAATTTATAAGTCCAGTTGGAACACGGTAAAATAGAAATTTGTTGTGAAGCTGTCGTTAGAATTTGCGGTTTAAGAAATTTAAGAAATATTTATGTTTTAGCACCTAATTAATAAATTAAATAATTAATAAATTAAGGAATTAAAATTGTTGCCACTGAAATAGATTTAAAAGAAAAAAGGAATTTGAAATTAAGAATTACAATTTTTTTAAGATACAGGTCGTCGCTTTTTGCGCGGAGGATACTCTTATATAAACGCCGTTTAAGCTCACGCTGTGGTCGTCAGAACAAATCGAATACCCAAAATTAAAACGAGCGGCATGTAGAATTACCCCGTTTTTGGTACAACTTATAGCCGTGAATCCTTGTGTTCTACAATTAGAATGATGAAAAATAAACACTGCTCCATGTCGACAGAGCAGCATTTAATGGAATGGTTGCGAATAACAACCACTCAATTTACGCAAAATTTGCATCATTTCGAAAAAACAATTAAAAGAAAAGCAATTATCAAAGCTGTTAAAACTATTTAAGAATTAAGAAAATCAATTATTCTAACTGTGGAATGAATGATGTTTTTAAAAATACTAGAGAAAAACGTCACTGAAATGTCTTTCATATCAAATGTAATTTTTGTTTCTGTTTTTGGCTCTTCTAAGTTTGTAGGCCATAACTTTTTGGTTTGCCTGGGACGCATTGAGAGAAAAGGAATTATCTTAGGCCACATATCTATATATATAAAACAGTTCAGTAACTGACTCATTCATTCACTGACTGACTGACTGACATACAACGCACAGACCAAACCGCTGGACCTAAAGGGCTAAAATTTTGCATGGCGATTCTTCTAATAGTGTAGGGGTGCACTAAGAAAGATTTTTCAAAAATTCTTCTTAGATTTTTTTAAATTAAATTTTTAAGCAGTTTTTAAACTTGTTTTACGTTTGCATTTAAAATAATACATTGAGGGTTATAAAATTTGTATCACGAGAAAGATCATAAAAATTCCTTCAAAATGAAATTTTTTTCGAATTTTTACCTCCATTTCCTGATTTTTGGTGAATTTTTAAAGATTAAATTTTAGAATTTTAATTTATTAAATGCCGATCACGTGATTTCTTTTTCTGGTACTTTAAATAAATTTATCGTCACGTGCGTAACAACTAAATAAACAAAAAATATTTTTTTTCCTTGCTAATGCGGCAGACGATTGGACATTATCCAAAAAAATATTAAAATACAGTAAAAGAAATGTTCTACAAACTGTACTGTATTAACTGTACTATATTCTTTAGTATTCTTTATATTAGATTTAATTTGAATATTTTCTTCTACATTATTTTATCTATAAAATTATCCTTTACGATTTTCTTATAAATATATATATATATATATATATATATTTTACATCAATTGTATACATTGATCGTCGTATTTATCATACAAGATATATATATATATATATATATATATATATATATATATATATATATATATATATTTGGCATGAATTGCATACATTGACCGTTGTATTTAATTTGAATGTACTCCGTAGCGAAGAACGGGTTTTCAGCTAGTAAAATATATAATATACTCAACGTTTATAAGTAACAAAATTGCTTTTAATTAAACTTTTTTTATTATAACATTAGAAAAAGGCATCATAAACATAAAATAATAATTGCAAGATAAAAAGAACTTTTTATATACCACGTTTTTAAATTTTCTGTTGAATCATATAAACTTGACAATTCTATGTATTAATAAATACTTCTATAAAGTGTTGTTAAAAGAGTAAACTTGATCGAAGCGCCACCTTGCGGATTTTTTCCGAACTAACTTTCCTTACAAAACAAAATTAACTGAAAATGAATTCAAATCTGCTTAAAGATGGCTAAAATTATCAAAAGAATGCATTGTCATCGTGTTCTGAGCTATTCTAAAAGTTTCAAATGTCTAGCTAGTCGGGAAGTTAGTTAAAAATCGATTGCAAGATTTGTACTGGACAAACAAGAAAGCGAGTTAATAAAAACGTGGTAACTAGTCAGATATTCGACCTTGCTTTTGTGAAACTAATGCATCATTATCTAGTTCGAAGGAAGCGGTTTGCATTTCTTAGTAAGTTTTAAAGATACTCATCAGAAATTTTTCATCTAATTTTACTCTTCATGTGCTTCAATCTTTTTTCTGAGCATCCGAATTTGAAGTAGAGGTTGGAAATTTTTTCATGGTATATCCAGCCCACAGTAACTTTGCTGTCGGCTACGGACCGTCTGAAAACACATTGAACTTCTATATTCTATATCAGGGGTTCTCAACCTTTCAGGCTCTGTGCCCCCCTTTGAACACTGATGCGAGGACACGCCTCGCCCACCAATGAGGTCGTTCAATCTCGGAAAGGATGAAAAGTTTGGCTCTGAACTCTGAAGACGGCGTTGCCAAAGGAGTTATCTTTTCTGTGACTGCCACTCTTAACTGCATCGTATGTCTTCAGAATGTTTTTCTGACATTATAGCTACGGCAATTATCGTGTTTTTGCAATTACGACAATTATAGTGTTCGTATGTCGAAAATACGCTACGGTTACATTGTGACCGCAAAATTGAGCACAGTAAATCACTGTTAGTTTTACTCATTATTCTTTTTAAACTCACGCCTCCCTTGAAATTCTTCTACGCCCCCCCCCCCCCCAGAGGGGCGCGCTCCCCAGGTTGAGAACCGCTGTTCTATATGATGCAAATCACACTTATTACGAAATGAATTGCAGGAACGAAATGGTGCGGTGCTGGCAACGTTTCTGAAAACTACGATGACCTCGGTCCGGAGATCGAAGCTGACCGCTGTTGCAGAGATCACGACCACTGCAACGACTCCATAGAAGGATTCGGTTCTAAGTATGGATTAGACAATAACGCGCCCTACACAAAGTAAGCTGGTATTAGGTAAACTCTTTTTTTTTTTTTTTTTTTGCAGCACTGGATTCTTAATTACTCGTATTCGTGAGATCTTACAAATAAAATTGAAATTGTCTGAAATGATGTAATGATTTCTTTCAAAAGAAGGAACAGTTTTTTTTTTTCCAGAGGGGAAAACGAATATCTGTGATATGTTTATTGTTTTCACTAAACCTTACATAAATTTCTAACTAAGCAGAATTTGGTTTTGGTAGCGGAGTACCTTGGCCTGACGGCTTTATCTCCTGTAAGTAAGATAATTGTTATCACGGTGGAAGTGCTTATTAGTTAAAGTTTAAAAAAGAAAAAAATTAAAATAATTAAGAATAAGAATACGCGATTAAGTAAAAAAAATGTAGATTTACTAGAGTAAAAATTAAAATTTAATTTAAATAAAAATAAGAAAATAATTAATTAATAAAAATTAATTAAGTAATAGCATAATACAAGTAAGGAGTAATAGGCCCCAGAAAGCCAGTATTTCATCGTACAGAACAAAATAAATTTTTTTTTTTTTTTTTTGATTTTGTAAGTTTTTCTAATTTTTTTTTGTTTTTTTTCAAGTTTTAATGTATTTTTCCGAATACATAAATTTCTGGGGAGCACCATAAAAGTTATATACAAATCTCATAAAAAATTTCTGGTAGTCTCTTTTGACGAAACTACCGCAGGTTATTAACGTAGGATTACTTATTGTTGCTTACCTCTTTTGTATGTATATATGTGTGTATGTGTTATATATATGTATATATATACAGGGGGATTTTTTTAAAACTGACACTACTCAGAGCCACCTGTATCGCGATCTGTCAGCCGGAATTCCACCAAAATTGATAGAGGGACCAAGGACGACATGGGAAAGAGTTTCCGTGTTTGAAAAAAATAAAATAATAATAAAAAATAATTTATAATTTTGTCTGCGCACACAAAACCCAGTCTGTATCACTTGGGCAAGCAGTACCAAAATGCGTCAAAATTTTGACATAGACATATATATATATATATATACTAGCTGAAAACCCGCGCTTCGCTACGGAGTATATTGAAATTAAATACAACGGTCAATGTATGCAATTAACTCTAAAAAAAAATAAATATATAGATATTTATAATAAATACGACGATCAATGTATACAATTGATGTAAAAAAAACATATTTATAAAAAAATCGTAAGAGATATTTTTATAGACAAAATAAAGTCCAATCGTCTGCCGCATTAGCAAGAAAAAAATATTTTTTTGTCTATTTTTTTTTGCACGTGACGATAAATTTATTGAAAGTACCAGAAAAAGAAATCACGTGATCAGCATTTAATAAATTAAATTCTAAAAATTCATCTTTAAAAATTCACCAAAAATCAGAAAATGGAGGTAAAAATTCGAAAAAAATTTCATTTTGAAGGAATTTTTATGATCTTTCTCGTGATATAAATTTTATAACCCTCAATGTATTATTTTAAATGCAAACGTAAAAAAAGTTTAAAAAACAGCTTAAAAATTTAATTTAAAAAAATCTAAGAAGTATTTTTGAAAAATCTTTCTTAGTGCACCCCTACACTATTAGAAGAATCGCCATGCAAAATTTCAGCCCTTTAGGTCCAGCGGTTTGGTCTGTGCGTTGTATGTCAGTCAGTCAGTGAATGAATGAATGAATGAATGAGTCAGTTACGGAGCTGTTTTATATATATATAGATATATATATATATATATATATATATACAGGGTGATTTTTTTTAAACTGACAGTACTCAGAGACATCTGTAGCGCGATCTATCAGAATTTCACTAAAATTCCACTAAAATTGATTAATTGAAATTTTAGTGGAATTCAACTAAAATTGATAGAGGGACTAAGGACGACATGGGAAAGAGTTTCCGTGAAAAAAAAAAAAATAGTTCCAAAAGTCGCCAATAGGGGACGATAAGGCGCTGTTGTTGTCGGCGCACCCGAGAATTAGCATATAAGGCATGTAAAAATCAAAATGCAAATTCATGACTACTTAGTCGACAGCAGCGCCAGTATTTTGGGCTATAAATATCGGTGCGGAATCTGTTGCGCCTTCACTTTACAGGAGAAAGGGTCATCAGTCGCTTTTTTTCCACTGGCATGACCACCTCGCTTCCCCGACCTAACCCATGTGACATCTTTCTGTGGGGGCATTTAAAGTCTGTCACCATTTGACCCCCGGGACCTCGAGTTCGCCTTTGATGCCCTGCAAATGGACCGCTTCAGGAGGCTATCCGGCGCAGGGAAACAGAGTACGGAGACATAAATCACTGGAAGAGGCAGAGAGCGCTGTGCAAGTCTGTACGCGCTATTAGGTGTATCTTGGTGGAGTCTCGAACATGGCGCCACCAAAAGGACAACATATCCCGGGCTTTGATGAACATTCCCGGTGACATGTTACGCTTGGTCGTGGAGAACGTAATGTTCAGGATGCAATGCGTCAATTATGGCAATCAAATGCTTTTTGTTGAGTTTAAGAAAGCTTTACCAGACTTACCAATTCTTTGTTAAGAAATGATGCGAAAAGTTATTTTTATATATTTTTAATGCCTTGTGAACAATACTATGTAATTTTGTTACAAAACATAGTTTTTTATAGTATTAAACGGTAAGTCTGCTTAAGGGAACTCACGACTCTTAAGTTGAGGAAATAAGGCATATTTTCATACTTTTTGACTCTTTGTGACTGTTTAAATTTAATCCCAATTTTTACAAATGTTATGTATATGATAAATTGATATATTTATTTTAATAAATAAATTTTCAACTCTCCAAATAATTTTAAATAATTTATAAAAAAATGCTTTAGATATACCTTGTTTTTTAAGCATTTTTATTGTATACTGTCTTGCGCGCAGAACTATGAAATTAATTTTTTACACTTAAATGTATAATTCCTGTTTTATATTTAAAATATATAATTCAAAATACAATTGAACATGAAACATTCAACATTAAAATATTTTTTCAATTTTTTTAAAACTGCTCAAAATATACTTAAAATTTCCTTAAATCTCTGCATTAATTTACCCCTGAAAAAATAACAAAATGTGCAGCGATTGCAATAATTCTAGTTCAGACGCAATAAAATAACATGATTATGCAGCGATAAAAATTTCATGGAATTATGTTTCATAGTGTTTGAGATATCGGTTGCGGAATGGTGCAAAATTACATTTTGAGAAAAATGAGTTTAAAATTTTTCTTACCATAAACTTGATCAGTAATTAAATATTTAGAATATCAATATCTCCGGAACGAAGCGGAATATTTCCATGCGAATTGCTTTATTTTGTTCAGAAATGATCAGGCTTTAACATATATTTTTTTCAAAAAATCGAATGTTTTAAATATTTAAGAGTAGTGAGTCCCCTTAATAGACGATTTTGTTTTGCTTGTTACCCATATTACCTATATTGTCCTCGATTATCCCGATTCTCTATGGTCCCAGTTAGTCCTGATAAACGAGGTTTTACTGTATCTGATAACCGTATTTATAGAGACTCTATGCTCACTTCTACCCAGACCTGGGTGTATATAATTTGAAGTGGCTCTCTATTTGAATTTGAACCACACACAGTTTATACATGAAACAATGTTTATTGAATTCGTTGCACATATAGAATTTGCTTTTACAGCAATAAGCATACGTACTACTTGTACGGAATGTATAAACACAGCTTTCAAGAACAATATATTTTTATACTCACGAACAGTAAGTCAAACCAGCAGTACTGCCACGTAAACTTCTGGCCCGCTAAGCACTAGCGCAGGATAACACCTTTTCAACCTTAACAACCTCCTCTTTTTATTAATGACGCTGCGTGGTATTTATACTAAGCGCGTATGCCGAAATTAGCATATCTAAAGCAGCTTCTTTAATTCACTCAAAAGTTCGATTCTTGTGAATCGAATCTTGTGTATACCTTACACATATGCACATGAATATACATATATACATACATATGCACATATATATACACATATGCATACATATACATACATATACATATACACATGTATGTATATATGTATACATACTTATATATATATATATATATATATATATATATATATATATATATATATATATATGTACACACACACATATATATATATATATGTACATATACATATACATATATAGATATGTATATATATCTATATATATACATTTATACATACATATGCACATGAATATACATATATACATACATATGCACATATATATACACATATGCATACATATACATACATATACATATACACATGTATGTATATATGTATACATACTTATATATATATATATATATATATATATATATATATATATATAAAGCAGCTTCTTTAATTCACTCAAAAGTTCGATTCTTGTGAATCGAATCTTGTGTATACCTTACATATTTCCATCGTATCTAACAGAGATCTATAAGACACGCTATGCAGGAAATGCAAATTTCCTGTCTTACTTAAAATGCGTAGACTGCGATAAAATAAAAATAACCTTTATTGATTTATCATATCATTTAAATGCAAGTTCTAATGAACGTTTGTCGCGGAAACAGGAATTTCCTACGATATGATGCAAAGGCGTAAAATTCGGTGAAAAGAGAATTCCGGGTATTTCGACTTATTCTGTTTGGAGCTAAACTGAGGTATTCAAAAAGTAGAATTTGCTATATCAACAACAAAAATTGTACTTCAAAATTGCCTATGCCGCAATTTTAGAGGCGTTTTATTTTTCAGTATTTTTATTTCGAATATTCAAATATCAAATACCAGACCTGCAACAACATACGACCCGCGTAGCCTTTTAAGTGCAGACGCCGATAAAATTATAAATTCAAAAAATACGGATTATTATTTTAAGAAATATAATCTTACGAAAGGAATATATAAGCAATGAATATTAATTTTTATTCAATTTTTAATTATCAGTCATTTATTTTTGTTATATTATACAATATTTTTTTGCTTTCCCATCTATTCTATTTTGTTGCGGCCGGCAGAAAATAGAATTTTCCGTAAAGTAATATGGCCTTTATCACATTTCCAGTTGTGCAGGCCTGACCATTATTTACGATTGTTACTTCATGAAGTTTTGTTTGTTTCTTTGCTAGAAAACAGGATAAAACTCACACAGATCGAGTAATTTAAGATTAAAAAAACGAACATTTTTAATAATAGATTCTTTCATATTTTGTCATCTTATCTACATACGTATATAAAACAGTTCCGTAACTGACTCACTGACTGACATACAACGCACAGACCAAACCGCTGGACCTAAAGGGCTGACATTTTGCATGGCGATTCTTCTTATGGTGTAGGGGTGCACTAAGAGAGATTTTTGAAAAATTCTTCTTAGATTTTTTTAAATTAAATTTTTAAGCTGTTTTTTAAACTTATTTTACGTTTGAATTTAAAATAATACATTGAGGGTTATAAAATTTATATCACGAGAAAGATCATAAAAATTCCTTCAAAATGAAATGTTTTTCGAATTTTTACCTCCATTTCCTGATTTTTGGTGAATTTTTAAAGATTAATTTTTAGAATTTAATTTATTAAATGCTGATCACGTGATTTCTTTTTCTGGTGCTTTAAATAAATTTATCGTCACGTGCATAACAACTAAATAGACAAAAAAATATTTTTTTCTTGCTAATGCGGCAGACGATTGGACATTATTTTGTCTATAAAAATATCCCTTACGATTTTTTTAAAAATATATTTTTTTTCTACATCAATTGTATATATTGATCGTCGTATTTATTATAAATATATATATATATATATATATATATATAATTATTTTTTTTTGCATTAATTGCATACATTGACCGTTGTATTTAATTTGAATGTACTCCGTAGCGAAGTGCGGGTTTTCAGCTAGTCCTACTAATATGATTTTAAACATTATCCATTAGAGAGAACGTCACGTTCAAATCCTTGACACATTTAAATTTTTTTTATTTATTGAGTTAGAATTTTAAATTTTTTTGTGATGGTTAATCATATAATTTGTAAAGAAAATCCCATCATAAAACGTCTCATAAAGTTTTAAAAAAAATTTAAATTAAATTTTTTTTTAAAAAGTGGGGTAATTTAAAATCGTTATAACTCGAAATATTATTTGTCGAATTACAAATTTTTCATTTAATTAAACAGAAATATATAAGTTTTAATTCTTATTCAGTATTTTTTAAATATTAAATTTAAAGAAATTTAAAATGTTTAAAGTAAAAATTATTTTAAATGATGTAATTTATTGTTTTAAAATCATATTTTCAAAAGTAAATATTTTTTTCAAATTTTCTGAATCAAAATTAAAGTAAAATAATTGAAAAAGGACATGTTCCAAGTTTGAACCATTTATCTTTAACAGTTCTTGACTTATAACAATTTAATGACGAGAAATGGTGAAAAAACACATCATGCACAAAAAGGCATTTAAAGATTTAAACGAAGACTGGCTGTTAATAGAATGTTTCAAAACAAAAACATTAATATTATTTGTTCTAAATAAAATAGAAACATGATTTAAACGTCATTTTAAGCGAAAATAAACACAGAATTTTTTTTTAAACAATAAATTGTTTTTCGAAAATTTGAAGATTTTTGTGTTCCAGGCCCCCTTAAATAAAACTCTCATTTAGACTGTTAAAGCCATGCCTTAAAAGACGCCATTAATCTCTAGATATTAGCGTATACCTATTACTGGAAAATTTACTTTCGAACCTAAAAAAACGTCGTACATAAAATCCAGTTTGATGGATGGCAATAGCTCTTCTGGGAGTAGCATAGAGCTTGTTTTTCACCATATAGGGGAAAAGAACAAAATCCATTATCTATATATATAAAACAGTTCCGTAACTGACTCATTCATTCATTCATTCATTCATTCATTCACTGACTGACTGACATACAACGCACAGACCAAACCGCTGGACCTAAAGGGCTGAAATTTTGCATGGCGATTCTTCTTATAGTGTAGGGGTGCACTAAGAGAGATTTTTGAAAAATTCTTCTTAGATTTTTTAAAATTAAATTTTTAAGCTGTTTTTTTTACTTTTTTTAAGTTTGCATTTAACATAATAATTTGAGGGTTATAAAATTTATATCACGGGAAAGATCATAAAAATTCCTTTAAAACGAAATCTTTTTCGAATCTTTACCTTCATTTCCTGATTTTTGGTGAATTTTTAAAGATTAATTTTTAGAATTTAATTTATTAAATGCTGATCACGTGACTTCTTTTTCTGGTACTTTAAATAAATTTATCGTCACGTGCATAAAAACTAAGTAGACAAAAAATAATTTTTTTTTTCTCGCTAATGCGGCAGACGATTGGACATTATCCAAAAAAATATTAAAATACAGTAAAAGAAATGTTCTAGAAACTGTACTATATTAACTGTACTATATTCTTTAGTATTCTTTATATTAGATTTAATTTGAATATCTTCTTCTACATTATTTTGTCTATAAAAATATCCCTTACGATTTTTTTATAAATATATATATATATTTTACATCAATTATATACATTGTTCGTCGTATTTATTATATATATATTGGCATTAATTGCATACATTCACCGATGTTTTTACTTTGAATGTACTCCGTAGCGAAGTGCGGGTTTTCAGCTAGTCTATATATATAAAACAGTTCCGTAACTGACTCATTCATTCACTGACTGACTGACTGACTGACATACAACGCACAGACCAAACCGCTGGACCTAAAGGGCTGAAATTTTGCATGGCGATTCTTCTAATAGTGTAGGGGTGCACTAAGAAAGATTTTTCAAAAATTCTGCTTAGATTTTTTTAAATTAAATTTTTAAGCTGTTTTTTAAACTTTTTTTACGTTTGAATTTAAAATAATACATTGAGGGTTATAAAATTTATATCACGAGAAAGATCATAAAAATTCCTTCAAAATGAAATTTTTTTCGAATTTTTACCTCCATTTCCTGATTTTTGGTGAATTTTTAAAGATTAATTTTTAGAATTTAATTTATTAAATGCTGATCACGTGATTTCTTTTTCTGGTGCTTTAAATAAATTTATCGTCACGTGCATAACAACTAAATAGACAAAAAAATATTTTTTCTTGCTAATGCGGCAGACGATTGGACATTATTTTGTCTATAAAAATATCCCTTACGATTTTTTAAAAAATATATTTTTTTTTCTACATCAATTGTATATATTGATCGTCGTATTTATTATAAATATATATATATATATATATAATTATTTTTTTTTGCATTAATTGCATACATTGACCGTTGTATTTAATTTGAATGTACTCCGTAGCGAAGTGCGGGTTTTCAGCTAGTCCTACTAATATGATTTTAAACATTATCCATTAGAGAGAACGTCACGTTCAAATCCTTGACACATTTAAATTTTTTTTATTTATTGAGTTAGAATTTTAAATTTTTTTGTGATGGTTAATCATATAATTTGTAAAGAAAATCCCATCATAAAACGTCTCATAAAGTTTAAAAAAAATTTAAATTAAATTTTTTTTAAAAAAGTGGGGTAATTTAAAATCGTTATAACTCGAAATATTATTTGTCGAATTACAAAATTTTTCATTTAATTAAACAGAAATATATAAGTTTTAATTCTTATTCAGTATTTTTTAAATATTAAATTTAAAGAAATTTAAAATGTTTAAAGTAAAAATTATTTTAAATGATGTAATTTATTGTTTTAAAAATCATATTTTCAAAAGTAAATATTTTTTTCAAATTTTCTGAATCAAAATTAAAGTAAAATAATTGAAAAAGGACATGTTCCAAGTTTGAACCATTTATCTTTAACGGTTCTTGACTTATAACAATTTAATGACGAGAAATGGTGAAAAAACACATCATGCACAAAAAGGCATTTAAAGATTTAAACGAAGACTGGCTGTTAATAGAATGTTTCAAAACAAAAACATTAATATTATTTGTTCTAAATAAAATAGAAACATGATTTAAACGTCATTTTAAGCGAAATAAACACAGAATTTTTTTTTAAACAATAAATTGTTTTTCGAAAATTTGAAGATTTTTGTGTTCCAGGCCCCCTTAAATAAAACTCTCATTTAGACTGTTAAAGCCATGCCTTAAAAGACGCCATTAATCTCTAGATATTAGCGTATACCTATTACTGGAAAATTTACTTTCGAACCTAAAAAAACGTCGTACATAAAATCCAGTTTGATGGATGGCAATAGCTCTTCTGGGAGTAGCATAGAGCTTGTTTTTCACCATATAGGGGAAAAGAACAAAATCCATTATCTATATATATAAAACAGTTCCGTAACTGACTCATTCATTCATTCATTCATTCATTCATTCACTGACTGACTGACATACAACGCACAGACCAAACCGCTGGACCTAAAGGGCTGAAATTTTGCATGGCGATTCTTCTTATAGTGTAGGGGTGCACTAAGAGAGATTTTTGAAAAATTCTTCTTAGATTTTTTAAAATTAAATTTTTAAGCTGTTTTTTTTACTTTTTTTAAGTTTGCATTTAACATAATAATTTGAGGGTTATAAAATTTATATCACGGGAAAGATCATAAAAATTCCTTCAAAATGAAATGTTTTTCGAATCTTTACCTTCATTTCCTGATTTTTGGTGAATTTTTAAAGATTAATTTTTAGAATTTAATTTATTAAATGCTGATCACGTGACTTCTTTTTCTGGTACTTTAAATAAATTTATCGTCACGTGCATAAAAACTAAGTAGACAAAAAATAATTTTTTTTTTCTCGCTAATGCGGCAGACGATTGGACATTATCCAAAAAAATATTAAAATACAGTAAAAGAAATGTTCTAGAAACTGTACTATATTAACTGTACTATATTCTTTAGTATTCTTTATATTAGATTTAATTTGAATATCTTCTTCTACATTATTTTGTCTATAAAAATATCCCTTACGATTTTTTTATAAATATATATATATATTTTACATCAATTATATACATTGTTCGTCGTATTTATTATATATATATTGGCATTAATTGCATACATTCACCGATGTTTTTACTTTGAATGTACTCCGTAGCGAAGTGCGGGTTTTCAGCTAGTCTATATATATAAAACAGTTCCGTAACTGACTCATTCATTCACTGACTGACTGACTGACTGACATACAACGCACAGACCAAACCGCTGGACCTAAAGGGCTGAAATTTTGCATGGCGATTCTTCTAATAGTGTAGGGGTGCACTAAGAAAGATTTTTTCAAAAATTCTGCTTAGATTTTTTTTAAATTAAATTTTTAAGCTGTTTTTTAAACTTTTTTTACGTTTGAATTTAAAATAATACATTGAGGGTTATAAAATTTATATCACGAGAAAGATCATAAAAATTCCTTCAAAATGAAATTTTTTTCGAATTTTTACCTCCATTTCCTGATTTTTGGTGAATTTTTAAAGATTAATTTTTAGAATTTAATTTATTAAATGCTGATCACGTGATTTCTTTTTCTGGTGCTTTAAATAAATTTATCGTCACGTGCATAACAACTAAATAGACAAAAAAATATTTTTTTCTTGCTAATGCGGCAGACGATTGGACATTATTTTGTCTATAAAAATATCCCTTACGATTTTTTAAAAAATATATTTTTTTTCTACATCAATTGTATATATTGATCGTCGTATTTATTATAAATATATATATATATATATATAATTATTTTTTTTTGCATTAATTGCATACATTGACCGTTGTATTTAATTTGAATGTACTCCGTAGCGAAGTGCGGGTTTTCAGCTAGTCCTACTAATATGATTTTAAACATTATCCATTAGAGAGAACGTCACGTTCAAATCCTTGACACATTTAAATTTTTTTTATTTATTGAGTTAGAATTTTAAATTTTTTTGTGATGGTTAATCATATAATTTGTAAAGAAAATCCCATCATAAAACGTCTCATAAAGTTTAAAAAAAAATTTAAATTAAATTTTTTTTTAAAAAGTGGGGTAATTTAAAATCGTTATAACTCGAAATATTATTTGTCGAATTACAAAATTTTTCATTTAATTAAACAGAAATATATAAGTTTTAATTCTTATTCAGTATTTTTTAAATATTAAATTTAAAGAAATTTAAAATGTTTAAAGTAAAAATTATTTTAAATGATGTAATTTATTGTTTTAAAAATCATATTTTCAAAAGTAAATATTTTTTTCAAATTTTCTGAATCAAAATTAAAGTAAAATAATTGAAAAAGGACATGTTCCAAGTTTGAACCATTTATCTTTAACGGTTCTTGACTTATAACAATTTAATGACGAGAAATGGTGAAAAAACACATCATGCACAAAAAGGCATTTAAAGATTTAAACGAAGACTGGCTGTTAATAGAATGTTTCAAAACAAAAACATTAATATTATTTGTTCTAAATAAAATAGAAACATGATTTAAACGTCATTTTAAGCGAAAATAAACACAGAATTTTTTTTTAAACAATAAATTGTTTTTCGAAAATTTGAAGATTTTTGTGTTCTAGGCCCCCTTAAATAAAACTCTCATTTAGACTGTTAAAGCCATGCCTTAAAAAACGCCATTAATCTCTAGATATTAGCGTATACCTATTACTGGAAAATTTACTTTCGAACCTAAAAAAACGTCGTACATAAAATCCAGTTTGATGGATGGCAATAGCTCTTCTGGGAGTAGCATAGAGCTTGTTTTTCACCATATAGGGGAAAAGAACAATATCCATTATCTATATATATAAAACAGTTCCGTAACTGACTCATTCATTCATTCATTCATTCATTCATTCACTGACTGACTGACATACAACGCACAGACCAAACCGCTGGACCTAAAGGGCTGAAATTTTGCATGGCGATTCTTCTTATAGTGTAGGGGTGCACTAAGAGAGATTTTTGAAAAATTCTTCTTAGATTTTTTAAAATTAAATTTTTAAGCTGTTTTTTTTTACTTTTTTTAAGTTTGCATTTAACATAATAATTTGAGGGTTATAAAATTTATATCACGGGAAAGATCATAAAAATTCCTTTAAAATGAAATCTTTTTCGAATCTTTACCTTCATTTCCTGATTTTTGGTGAATTTTTAAAGATTAATTTTTAGAATTTAATTTATTAAATGCTGATCACGTGACTTCTTTTTCTGGTACTTTAAATAAATTTATCGTCACGTGCATAAAAACTAAGTAGACAAAAAATAATTTTTTTTTTTCTCGCTAATGCGGCAGACGATTGGACATTATCCAAAAAAATATTAAAATACAGTAAAAGAAATGTTCTAGAAACTGTACTATATTAACTGTACTATATTCTTTAGTATTCTTTATATTAGATTTAATTTGAATATCTTCTTCTACATTATTTTGTCTATAAAAATATCCCTTACGATTTTTTTATAAATATATATATATATTTTACATCAATTATATACATTGTTCGTCGTATTTATTATATATATATTGGCATTAATTGCATACATTCACCGATGTTTTTACTTTGAATGTACTCCGTAGCGAAGTGCGGGTTTTCAGCTAGTCTATATATATAAAACAGTTCCGTAACTGACTCATTCATTCACTGATTGACTGACTGACTGACATACAACGCACAGACCAAACCGCTGGACCTAAAGGGCTGAAATTTTGCATGGCGATTCTTCTAATAGTGTAGGGGTGCACTAAGAAAGATTTTTCAAAAATTCTGCTTAGATTTTTTTTAAATTAAATTTTTAAGCTGTTTTTTAAACTTTTTTTACGTTTGAATTTAAAATAATACATTGAGGGTTATAAAATTTATATCACGAGAAAGATCATAAAAATTCCTTCAAAATGAAATTTTTTTCGAATTTTTACCTCCATTTCCTAATTTTTGGTGAATTTTTAAAGATTAATTTTTAGAATTTAATTTATTAAATGCTGATCACGTGATTTCTTTTTCTGGTGCTTTAAATAAATTTATCGTCACGTGCATAACAACTAAATAGACAAAAAAATATTTTTTTCTTGCTAAAGCGGCAGACGATTGGACATTATTTTGTCTATAAAAATATCCCTTACGATTTTTTTAAAAATATATTTTTTTTCTACATCAATTGTATATATTGATCGTCGTATTTATTATAAATATATATATATATATATATATAATTATTTTTTTTTGCATTAATTGCATACATTGACCGTTGTATTTAATTTGAATGTACTCCGTAGCGAAGTGCGGGTTTTCAGCTAGTCCTACTAATATGATTTTAAACATTATCCATTAGAGAGAACGTCACGTTCAAATCCTTGACACATTTAAATTTTTTTTATTTATTGAGTTAGAATTTTAAATTTTTTTGTGATGGTTAATCATATAATTTGTAAAGAAAATCCCATCATAAAACGTCTCATAAAGTTAAAAAAAAATTTAAATTAAATTTTTTTTTAAAAAGTGGGGTAATTTAAAATCGTTATAACTCGAAATATTATTTGTCGAATTACAAAATTTTTCATTTAATTAAACAGAAATATATAAGTTTTAATTCTTATTCAGTATTTTTTAAATATTAAATTTAAAGAAATTTAAAATGTTTAAAGTAAAAATTATTTAAATGATGTAATTTATTGTTTTAAAAATCATATTTTCAAAAGTAAATATTTTTTCAAATTTTCTGAATCAAAATTAAAGTAAAATAATTGAAAAAGGACATGTTCCAAGTTTGAACCATTTATCTTTAACGGTTCTTGACTTATAACAATTTATTGACGAGAAATGGTGAAAAAACACATCATGCACAAAAAGGCATTTAAAGATTTAAACGAAGACTGGCTGTTAATAGAATGTTTCAAAACAAAAACATTAATATTATTTGTTCTAAATAAAATAGAAACATGATTTAAACGTCATTTTAAGTGAAAATAAACACAGAATTTTTTTTTAAACAATAAATTGTTTTTCGAAAATTTGAAGATTTTTGTGTTCCAGGCCCCCTTAAATAAAACTCTCATTTAGACTGTTAAAGCCATGCCTTAAAAGACGCCATTAATCTCTAGATATTAGCGTATACCTATTACTGGAAAATTTACTTTCGAACCTAAAAAAACGTCGTATATAAAATCCAGTTTGATGGATGGCAATAGCTCTTCTGGGAGTAGCATAGAGCTTGTTTTTCACCATATAGGGGAAAAGAACAAAATCCATTATCTATATATATAAAACAGTTCCGTAACTGACTCATTCATTCACTGACTGACTGACTGACTGACATACAACGCACAGACCAAACCGCTGGACCTAAAGGTCTGAAATTTTGCATGGCGATTCTTCTAATAGTGTAGGGGTGCACTAAGAAAGATTTTTCAAAAATTCTGCTTAGATTTTTTTTAATTAAATTTTTAAGCTGTTTTTTAAACTTTTTTTACGTTTGAATTTAAAATAATACATTGAGGGTTATAAAATTTATATCACGAGAAAGATCATAAAAATTCCTTCAAAATGAAATTTTTTTCGAATTTTTACCTCCATTTCCTGATTTTTGGTGAATTTTTAAAGATTAATTTTTAGAATTTAATTTATTAAATGCTGATCACGTGATTTCTTTTTCTGGTACTTTCAATAAATTTATCGTCACGTGCGTAACAACTAAATAGACAAAAAAAAAATTTTTTTTCTCTTTCTAATGCAGCAGACGATTGGATATTATCCAAAAAAAATGCATATCCCTTACGATTTTTTTATAAATATACATATATAGATAGATATATATTTTACATCAATTGTATACATTGATCATCGCATTTATTATAAATATATATATTTATTTTTTGGCATAAATTGCATACGTTGACCGTTTTATTTAATTTGAATGTACTCCGTAGCGAAGCGCGGGTTTTCAGCTAGTTGCCTATAAGAGTCTTAGGGCCTGTTCACATAAGAGTCCAGTAGCGGAAGCGTTAAAGTATTGAAATATATTGAACCAATGAGAAACCTCCAAACGATTAGCAAAGAAATTTTTAAGAAAAATGGGAAATGTCATAAAGTTTGCGCTGAGGCGAAAACTATTTGCAGAATATTTAATATTTAATTTTTTAAAATTTTATTACATTGTAAATATATTTAGTTTCTTAGGCGGTTGTCATTGACGGCCAGAGAATCTTTATCTCATAACCAGTGTATGACGATCCCGCCCGCGACTAAGCTTTCGTGAAAGGTCACTAGAGGGCGTGGGCGTCGTTCGGAGAAGGGGGGGTAATGGCGGATCCCTACCTCTTTGTGTTGTGTGCGCAGCAAATGGATAGATTATTATATATATAATAGCCGTTGTCTCTGTATAATACTTCTGTATAATACTATGGCTATACTCATCTTTCAATTGCAGCCCTCAGTAAACAAACGGCCGGTTGGGCTTAATTTCAATTTCAGATGTGGATCAGAATTTTTTTCTTACCTAAAAACTAATATCTTCTCCATCAAATTACGTTTGTTCAGCCTATTTTTCTATAAAACATTCAGAACTAAACAAAATTGGATGTTTTTAGCTGTATATTTAACAGTTTTTAAAAATCTGTTTACTTTTGCGATGAATTCTGAAAGTAAACAAACTTGAATGCGAATGAATCAAGTAGCTCAAGTATTCATATCGCGTAGTGAGCTGTAAAAAACTGGATGGCAGTCTACTACTCCAATCGCCTGAAAAACTAAATAAATAAAAAATAATGAAAGGGTTTGGTTTTACAAGGTGTGGATTAAATGCAATATTGTTAGATAATTCGGGATATTTTTTAACTTTCATATACTTTTTTCCATTATGACGTCAAAATGACGGGTTACCTTCTAGTTTGTAAAATAGTCGTGAATCTGTATATGTTCGTCACTATGTGTAATAAAGTAGTGTATCTTCAATGATTGTAATCATTTTACAACCCAAATAGGAAAAAGAACCAGTTGGTGTCCCGGAACGGACACGATACAGTGTTTAGTGATTGTAGTTCTGCAGCGGTTTTCCAGATTGTACAGGTCTCTCGACTGTACTTTGCAAAGACGAATTTTCTTCCAACCCAGAAATCAAAAGTAGTGTCTTCAATTTGAGACCTCCAGTGTGTATTCAACGACTACAAATCTCTATTTTTGTAGGCATGTCTCTACTTTTGTCTCAACTCTTTCATACATCAAATCTTTTGCAGCTGGGAGAAGAACACATTTTAGTACAAATTTAAGGTCAAATAGTGAAGTCAGTCGCGGTTTGGCAAAGGTTAAGATAATGTAAAGAGGAGCTCTCACGCTTGTGGAATATAAGGCATAATTTTTTCTTCCAGGTCTCACTGCAACTGCGATGACAGTTTTTTCGAGTGCCTAAGGGAAGGTAATACAAGGGCTTCAAACAGAATAGGGAAGATCTACTTCAACTACCTCCAAGTCCAATGTTTCAGAATGGAATATCCCATCATCGGCTGCAATCGATACAAAGGGTAAGAGGCACTTTTCAATGTATGATAGAGGAATTTCCTTTCTGATTTTAAATTAGCAATAACCACTTTAAAATTGCAATCGCTACGTAAAACGACAGAATAGTAGTAGATTCTTTTTTTGCTACTCTGGCCAGCAAATTCAGCGTAATGACACTTTGAATTACCTTGCTATTTAGCAATGTCAAAATATTTAGCCGAATACAGAAAAGTAATTTCAAAGACAATAATTACAAGATAAAAAGAACTTTTTATACACCATGTTTTTAAATTTTCTGTTGAATCATATAAACTTGACAATTCTATGTATTAATAAATACTTTAAAAAATTTTTTTTGATTAATTATCCTATCAACTTGAAAGAAAATGAAGTTGATTGGAAGTTAACCTGCGTTTAACTTTTCGTTCCCGTCCCGGCCGATAGATGGCTGCACCAGTCTACAAAACAAAATTAACTAAAAATGAATTAAATCCTGCTTAAAGATGGCTAAAAGTATCAAAATAATGCATTGTCATCGTGTTCTGAGCTATTCTAAAAGTTTCAAATGTCCAGCTAGTCGGGAAGTTAGTTAAAAATCGATTGCAAGATTTGTACTGGACACACACAAACAAGAAAGCTAGTTAATGAAAACATGGTAAAAAGGGAACTGAACTGTAGATTGGGATAGTATTCAATTCTAAATTATTTATTTTACACAGGTGGTTTCGTCCTCGCTGTCAAGAATATGAATTCGACAGGCATCAGGACCCTGCTTGGCAGATGTTTGACGCAAAGCATTACACTGCACCAACAAACGAAGAAAAATTGTCTGCAAGTACGGATGACGTCTTCGACTACATCTTATTGTCAGCAGTTGACACTCACAATACAAAAAATAATGTTTATAATAAAGATTTGCATTCCAGCTAGTTGGCGACTCTTAAATGTCTCAGATGTTTTTACCAGTTCCAACTTGAATATGAATGAAATTATTGCAGTGAAACTCTTAAACTGAAGGTAAAGTAAATTTTAAAAAGGAGCACACCTGCAGCACATGCAGAGGAAGCCCGCAGTGTCGTGATTCCGTACGGACCGTGAATCTTTAGAATACAATTTATTTTACTATAAAAATTATAATACAGTTATTCTTGCGTCAACACTGCTACAAATTATTATTTCGGAAATTTTAAATTGAACTAATGGGGTAAAATATATTTAAATACAGAATAAAAGTTTATTATGCATAATATAAAACAGGAATAACTGATTTAATGAACTTACACTGTTAATTACCAGAATGAACAGGGTTAAAATATTAAAAGAATCCTCCTTGATGCAGAGATAACTGGATTTATCAATAAAATTATTGGATGTCAAAATTTTGACATACATATATGTATATTTATACATACGTATGTATATATAGATACATATATACATACAAAAGAGGTAAGCAATGATAAGTAATCCTACTTTAATAACCTGTGGTAGTTTCGTTAAAAGGGACCACCTGATTTTATTTTTTGTTTGTGATGTAGTGAAGTATATTAAAATACTTTTAGTTCCTCCGTAACCGTTGTCTTCAAGTATTCCTGATTCGTTTAAAAGAAGTTCGTAAGGAACACTGGTGTGCTCAACTTCCTTCTCTCCATAAACAATGAACATCTCATGTTCAGTTACATCACAAATAATTCTTTTTATCTCTTTAAATATACATTAGTTCTACTCGATAAGGGATTCTAAAACGAGAAATATGTTAGGAATAAAAAAGAAAGATAAAAAAGACCGGAGTCAGATTAATTTATTTATTCAGTAAAACGGCCTTAACACACATTTAACGCGTGCTGTTTCATCCCTATCTACCCCCAACGTTACGTCACAAAACGTCACGGTGACGTATCACGAATCTCCATGAATGAGCAGCCGAGTAACAACAAGAGTTCTACGATAACACCAAGATATACGATGTGTTCCTTCCAACACCTTCCCTTTCTATTTTTTTTGTTCGGCGACTATTTTTATAAGATGATTTAGTGCTCGGCTGCATCTTTTCTTGAAGGTGCTAAGGATCAGTTCTTTGCACGTGAGTCGTATATCACAGTAGAAAGTAACTTTTCCCTTTCTACGCCTATCAATTCTAGAAATCGGGAGAGAAAAAACATGTTTATTTGACTAAAGTGCCGTAAAACGGACGTGTTTTCATACATAATAGGGATGTCATAATTTCTACTGTCTCGTTCATTCGAAAGTAACAAAGGTGTCATTAATTTATCAGAGTCTGGAATCTACCGTAACGAACGCAACCGTTCTAGATCAGTCGAAAAGTAAAAACAAAACAGTTTCACTTTAAAAACAATCTTGAACTTCGGTGGGTCCACTAAACCAACGAAGATTCGGAAGTATTGTAGTCATTTAATTTGTATTCAACTTAGAGAGAAAAATTAAACTGCAAATGAAAGCGCTCGGGCTCGAGGTAGCCTTGCGGTAGCGCGCCGGCTTTTAGTGCTGAGGGTGCTCTGATCGAATCCCGACACGTGCCATTAAATACCTCCGTGTCTAGACCGAATAGGGGCACGTTAAATCCGGAAAGTCCCTCTATGGGATCAGAGAGGGTGGGAAAGAGTACGATCCCTCTAGATGTCACCCCTGGGATTCGGCGAACTTGTGGTTTTCTGCCAGAAAGCATGCCACGTGTATATTATCTCAATGTACGTGTCACAAATGCAACGATCATTAACCTCTTTTAGATAATTAGGATAATTACTCGAAATTTCAGGGCTCGATGTAGCCTGTCGGTATCGCGTCGGATTTCGGTACTGAGGTTGCTCTGACAAGCGCCATTAAATACGTGTCTAGGCCGGATATGGCCACATTAAATCCGTAGACCGGAATATCCATCTATGAAGTCAGAGAGGGTGGGAGAGGGTACGATCCCCCAGATGTCGCCTCTGGGGGTGCTCGGAGAAAATTATGTTGGCACCTAGCCAAGACGGACTCTCCCCTTCTGGTGCAATTATTAACCGGAGTCCCACTATTCAGTCCGAAGCCTATATGGACCTGGTCTGGAACTTCCGACCAGGGAGTTCCTAGGAACAACAACAACTCGAATTTTTCCGAGATCTTCAAGTACGAAA
>OU015498.1:17961957-17974457 GCA_907164885.2 Dolomedes plantarius
TCACTGTGAGTTAAACATTCTTTCTTCTTTACTAATATGGCTCTAATTTTTTTTTCTAGCTTGAATAGAAATTCTTTAATTGTTTAAAATTTCAACCATTGTGTTTTTTATTTATTTATTTTATTTATTTTATTTTTTTTATTTACTAATCACAGATTGTCTAGCAAGGCTAGACAATCTCCATGAAGCCAAAAATATCTAAAATGTCTAAAAACAATAGAGGTGTTTTTTTTTTTGTTATATCATTGTGCACGTAATATCACCAGAACAGTTTACTAGAATACCATGAAGTTTTATACACATGCAATATAAACATGTATAATTAAAATGTCCAACTATATTATGTCATTTCTTATTATAAAAAATTCAATCACAGTTAAATGTGTCAAACATTTTTTTAAAAAAATTTCTATGAAGTACTAAAAATTTTGATTTCAAAGTGAGTCATTACAAAGATATATTATATAACCTAATTTTAAAAGTAATTAAATGCGTATATTTATAAATATACAGATGCAAGTCTGCGCGCAAAGACATAAATTGAAAAATAAACAATGTTATGTCATTTCTTATTATAAAAAATTTAATCACAGTTAAATGTATCAAAAATTTTTTTAAAAAAAATTTCTATGAAGTACTAAAAATTTTGATTTCAAAGTGAGTCATTATAAAGATATATTATATAACCTAATTTTAAAAGTAATTAAATGCGTATATTTATAAATATACAGATGCAAGTCTGCGCGCAAAGACATAAATTGAAAAATAAACAATGTTATGTCATTTCTTATTATAAAAAATTCAATCACAGTTAAATGTATCAAACATTTTTTTAAAAAAATTTCTATGAAGTACTAAAAATTTTGATTTCAAAGTGAGTCATTATAAAGATATATTATATAACCTTATTTTAAAAGTAATTAAATGCGTATATTTATAAATATACAGATGCAAGTCTGCGCGCAAAGACATAAATTGAAAAATAAACAATGTTATGTCATTTCTTATTATAAAAAATTCAATCACAGTTAAATGTATCAAACATTTTTTAAAAAAATTTCTATGAAGTACTAAAAATTTTGATTTCAAAGTGAGTCATTATAAAGATATATTATATAACCTACTTTTAAAGTAATTAAATGCGTATATTTATAAATATACAGATGCAAGTCTGCGCGCAAAGACATAAATTGAAAAATAAACAATGTTATGTCATTTCTTATTATAAAAAATTCAATCACAGTTAATGTATCAAACATTTTTTAAAAAAATTTCTATGAAGTACTAAAAATTTTGATTTCAAAGTGAGTCATTATAAAGATATATTATATAACCTAATTTTAAAAGTAATTAAATGCGTATATTTATAAATATACAGATGCAAGTCTGCGCGCAAAGACATAAATTGAAAAATAAACAATGTTATGTCATTTCTTATTATAAAAAATTCAATCACAGTTAAATGTATCAAACATTTTTTAAAAAAATTTCTATGAAGTACTAAAAATTTTGATTTCAAAGTGAGTCATTATAAAGATATATTATATAACCTAATTTTAAAAGTAATTAAATGCGTATATTTATAAATATACAGATGCAAGTCTGCGCGCAAAGACATAAATTGAAAAATAAACAATGTTATGTCATTTCTTATTATAAAAAATTCAATCACAGTTAAATGTATCAAACATTTTTTAAAAAAATTTCTATGAAGTACTAAAAATTTTGATTTCAAAGTGAGTCATTATAAAGATATATTATATAACCTAATTTTAAAAGTAATTAAATGCGTATATTTATAAATATACAGATGCAAGTCTGCGCGCAAAGACATAAATTGAAAAATAAACAATGTTATGTCATTTCTTATTATAAAAAATTCAATCACAGTTAAATGTATCAAACATTTTTTAAAAAAATTTCTATGAAGTACTAAAAATTTTGATTTCAAAGTGAGTCATTATAAAGATATATTATATAACCTAATTTTAAAAGTAATTAAATGCGTATATTTATAAATATACAGATGCAAGTCTGCGCGCAAAGACATAAATTGAAAATAAACAATGTTATGTCATTTCTTATTATAAAAAATTCAATCACAGTTAAATGTATCAAACATTTTTTAAAAAAATTTCTATGAAGTACTAAAAATTTTGATTTCAAAGTGAGTCATTATAAAGATATATTATATAACCTAATTTTAAAAGTAATTAAATGCGTATATTTATAAATATACAGATGCAAGTCTGCGCGCAAAGACATAAATTGAAAAATAAACAATGTTATGTCATTTCTTATTATAAAAAATTCAATCACAGTTAAATGTATCAAACATTTTTAAAAAAATTTCTATGAAGTACTAAAAATTTTGATTTCAAAGTGAGTCATTACAAAGATATATTATATAACCTAATTTTAAAAGTAATTAAATGCGTATATTTATAAATATACAGATGCAAGTCTGCGCGCAAAGACATAAATTGAAAAATAAACAATGTTATGTCATTTCTTATTATAAAAAATTCAATCACAGTTAAATGTATCAAACATTTTTTTAAAAAAATTTCTATGAAGTACTAAAAATTTTGATTTCAAAGTGAGTCATTATAAAGATATATTATATAACCTAATTTTAAAAGTAATTAAATGCGTATATTTATAAATATACAGATGCAAGTCTGCGCGCAAAGACATAAATTGAAAAATAAACAATGTTATGTCATTTCTTATTATAAAAATTCAATCACAGTTAAATGTATCAAACATTTTTTAAAAAAATTTCTATGAAGTACTAAAAATTTTGATTTCAAAGTGAGTCATTATAAAGATATATTATATAACCTAATTTTAAAAGTAATTAAATGCGTATATTTATAAATATACAGATGCAAGTCTGCGCGCAAAGACATAAATTGAAAAATAAACAATGTTATGTCATTTCTTATTATAAAAATTCAATCACAGTTAAATGTATCAAACATTTTTTTAAAAATTTCTATGAAGTACTAAAAATTTTGATTTCAAAGTGAGTCATTATAAAGATATATTATATAACCTAATTTTAAAAGTAATTAAATGCGTATATTTATAAATATACAGATGCAAGTCTGCGCGCAAAGACATAAATTGAAAAATAAACAATGTTATGTCATTTCTTATTATAAAAAATTAATCACAGTTAAATGTATCAAACATTTTTTTAAAAAAATTTCTATGAAGTACTAAAAATTTTGATTTCAAAGTGAGTCATTATAAAGATATATTATATAACCTTATTTTAAAAGTAATTAAATGCGTATATTTATAAATATACAGATGCAAGTCTGCGGGCAAAGACATAAATTGAAAAATAAACAATGGTTGAAATTTAAAAAAATTAAAACATTTCTTTTCAAGCTAGAAGCAATTTAGAGACATATTAATAAAGAAGAAAGGGTGTTGAACTAACAGTAAAATTTTTGTATGTCTGGAAAAATAATTTTCAGAATTACTGATGATTGAAAATATGAATACGTTTGTCGAGTATCTTAGCTTTTAAAAGGTACCTGAACCTTTAATGTTACCTTCGAATCATAATACGCTTCCCAAGTTTAAGTCGATTTTTTATGTAAAAAGGGTTTGTCTTATGGTTCAAAAATACGGTAGATGAAAAAATTTCCCCCGTAATTTTTTAATAGCCTTACACAAGCGTGGAAATAATTAAGTTTTTATAGGCGTGTTCAAAAGGATAATGAACATGAGATACTATTTTGAATCTTCTGCCGGCATTCAAACGATCATAAGAGCATTTCGTGGTAGTAAAAGACTTGGATGAACTATTCTCATACTAGAATCAGTGAACTTATGGGTTCATGTTGCAACTTTGCTCTGATATGATATTTAGAGCCACGCTGTCTGTAGAAAAAAGGCAAAAATTATTCAAATAGTGGTATTGGTTTGGCAGATATATCAAAACCTAATCTTTCTTTAAACTAGTAATGTTTTTTCAGTTAAAATTTCAAATTGTTTTAGTATTTTTCATGTGCATAATCTAAATATATAAAACAGTTCCGTAACTGAATCACTGACATACAACGCACAGATCAAACCGCTGGACCTAAAGGGCTGAAATTTTGCATGGCGATTCTTCTTATAGTGTAGGGGGTGCACGAAGAGAGATTTTTCAAAAATTCTTCTTAGATTTTTCTAAATTGAATTTTTAAGCTGTTTTAGTAACCTTTTTTAAGTTTGCATCTAAAATAATAATTTGAGGGTTATAAAAATTATATCACAAGAAAGATTCTAAAAATTCCTTTAAAATGAGATCTTTTGCGAATATTTACCTCAATTTTCTGATTTTTGGTGAATTTTTAAAGATTCATTTTTAGAATTCAATTTATTAAATGCCGATCACGTGATTTCTTTCTCTGGTACTTTAAATAAATTTATCGTCACGTGCATAACAACTAAATAGACAAAAAATATTTTTTTCTTGCTAATGCGGCAGACGATTGGACATTATTTTGTCTATAAAAATATCCCTTACAATTTTTTTATAAATATATATATTTTTTATACATCAATTGTATACATTGATCGTCGATAAATATATATATATATATATATATATATATATATATATTGGCATTAATTGCATACATTGACCGTTGTATTTAATTTGAATGTACTCCGTAGAATGTACTCCATAGCAAAAAAATTTAAAATAAAGTACGGGTTTTCAGCTAGTACTATCCATATAAGGAACGTCTGAAGAAAAATATTACGAATTTTATTTTAAATGTTTTGTCCCAACCTCCCCTCCATTTCAGTACATTTTTGTTCGATGAAAACAAACGTCTTCAGATCTTAATAGGGGATTTTTTTTCAGCGTGATCGACTCTTCCTTGCCTGTTGTATTGCGAACAGGAGACTCGCTGTACAAAATCTGTCATAATAACGCATCAGGGGTTTCTTTTTTCACTTATGAAGCTACTGATTTGTTTTTAAAGGCTTATATGTTTAGCTAAACAAAAAATTTTCCTTTGCTTCATTCCGTGATGTTTTATAGGTTCTAATAATACACTGTCCGCTTTTACACGCTTCCAGACCCGAAAGTGCTTACTGCGTTTGTGCGCACAAAAACGCACATTTTTCTGTATTGAGAGTCTCAAGTACAAGCAAGCAGGCAATAACCCTGCCAGGGCCGGATATTAAATTCTCAGATATTTTTTGGTGAGCACGCATCCTTGTTTATTAGGGTCGCACCGGACGTGGCTCTGCAACAGTATATTGAAAACACTCTCCGATCCGTGACTGGTGTGCGTGTCGATGTGTAGCGTAAACACATTAAAAAAATGGGGAATCAATATATTGCAGTTCAAAGAGCGGACCGTCAACTGTCTTTCTCCCAGTATAAATAACTTTTCGTTAATTTCTGTACCGCTTTGGTACCAAGCACATGTGAAAGTTGAATGCCTTTCTTTCCAGCAGTGCACAAACTCCCTGTGTAAGTACTCCATATGATTTTTCATTCACGTAAAAGATCAGTTACTGATCCCGTTATATACTATGTATCGTAATATACTATGTATCAATGCTATTATAACATATATATAAAATAATTATAACATAATAACTATTAACTATTATAACATAACATAACGATTAACATAACATAATATAATTATAACATAACATAACATAATTATAACATATTAACTATTATAACATAACATAACGATACATATTATATCCCGTTATATAATATGTATCGTTATATACTATGTATCAATGCTATTCTTTGAAACAAACATTGATAAATGCGTAGCGGAAAAATTCATGTGTGTGTACATGAATGTTTTTGCGTCTTAAATATATGTCTTTGAGCTTACAAATATGTGTAAAGATATATCTTTTTTTTGCAGAAATGGATTGTTATGTTTTTGTAAAACTAAACTTCTTCGTACTATCTATATATATAAAACAGTTCCGTAACTGACTCATTCATTCATTCATTCATTCATTCACTGACTGACTGACATACAACGCACAGACCAAACCGCTGGACCTAAAGGGCTGAAATTTTGCATGGCCATTCTTCTTATAGTGTAGGGGTGCACTAAGAAAGATTTTTCAAAAATTCTTCTTAGATTTTTTTAAATTAAATTTTTAAGCTGTTTTTTAAACTTTTTTTACGTTTGCATTTAAAATAATACATTGAGGGTTATAAAATTTATATCACGAGAAAGATCATAAAAATTCCTTCAAAATGAAATTTTTTTCGAATTTTTACCTCTATTTCCTGATTTTTGGTAAATTTTTAAAGATTAATTTTTAGAATTTAATTTATTAAATGCCGATCACGTGACTTCTTTTTCTGGTACTTTAAATAAATTTATCGTCACGTGCATAAAAACTAAATAGATAAAAAAATATTTTTTTCTTGCTAATGCAGCAGACGATTGGACATTATTTTGTCTATAAAAATATCCCTTACGATTTTTTTTATAAATATATATTTTTTTCCTACGTCAATTGTATATATTGATCGTCGTATTTATTATAAATATATATATATATATATTTTTTTTGGCATTAATTGCATACATTGACCGTTGTATTTAATTTGAATGTACTCCGTAGCGAAGTGCGGGTTTTCAGCTAGTTTCATATATATGAGGTGAATGTTTCTTTATTTACAAAACAAAAAAAAGCTCCTGAATGTTTATTTTCCAGTTTGAAATCCAGGTTCGCGTTTACAAAATAAGTACATGTCTACGGTTCTTACAGGTGTTTGTCGTTACTGCATTAAATGAATTAATCAGCTGGCTTCGACTTCTAAAATTAATAAATAAATATATATCAATTAAAATATTAACTGAAACGCCAATTTCAAATTTGGGTGGTATCTTTTGTCGATATTTTTGGTGGAAGGGGGAAATGTATGCAAGTGCTGTGAGCTGTGCATAAGAATCAATTGTTTTTGGAATATTAAATAAGGCTGAGAGCGTAGTAATTGCTTCATAAAAATTGAAACTTCTATTCGAAAACAAAATTATATCCACATTTCCTAACGTCGGAATAATATTAAGATATTTTAAACACTACCAATGAACAATGCCGAAGGAAAGCGTTCATTTACCTCGCTGAATGTGGTAAAAAAAATTATTAACGCAATACTCTGTCGGAACAAAAGCTGAACGCACTGACAATACTGTAAATAAAAAAGGATATCCGAATTTTTTTTTCTTATTAGGGTGTTATTAATAAGTTTACACATGTCAAAAATATAAAATAAAAATTTTTAATTTCCTAAAATATTTTAATATTGATTTTTTTTCATTTAACATTTTTTTGTGATCTCAGACTTATAATATGAATTAAAAAAACTTCAAAAATTGTGATTTTTTTAACAAATATCACCCACCTTGTTTAGATAAGAAAAGCCCTTCATTTGCATGCTTAGGGCACTAAAACCTGTGGATGCGGCCCTAATGAGATCAAAATGTTTGTGAAGCAGTGAAGGCTTTAACGTAACCCAGTAACTTTTTTGTTTCTTGCGAGTCGTAGCTAAAAAATTTCAAAAAGTCCCTGTTTCTGTGAAAAAAAAAATCCTCTTTATCATTATGGTTTATGGATGTTCTTCGATCCGGTGAACCACGAGTATTTTTACCATGCTTTTATTAACTCGCTTTCTTGTTCGGATGTTTGTCCAGTACAAATCTTGCAATCGATTTTTAACCAACTTCCCGACTAGCTAGACATTTGAAGCTTTTAGAATAGCTCAGAACACGATGACAATGCATTCTTTTGATAATTTTAGCCATCTTTAAGCAGATTTGAATTCATTTTCAGTTAATTTTGTTTTGTAAGGAAAGTTAGTTCGGAAAAAATCCGCAAGGTGGCGCTTCGATCAAGTTTACTCTTTTAACAACACTTTATAGAAGTATTTATTAATACATAGAATTGTCAAGTTTATATGATTCAACAGAAAATTTAAAAACGTGGTATATAAAAAGTTCTTTTTATCTTGCAATTATTATTTTATGTTTATGATGCCTTTTTCTAATGTTATAATAAAAAAATTTTAATTAAAAGCAATTTTGTTACTTATAAACGTTAAGTATATTATATATTTTACTAGCTGAAAACCCGTACTTCGCTACGGAGTACATTCAAATTAAATACAACGGTCAATGTATGCAATTCATGCCAAATATATATATATATATATATATATATATATATATATATATATATATATATCTTGTATGATAAATACGACGATCAATGTATACAATTGATGTAAAATATATATATATATATATATATATATATTCACGATGACAATGCATTCTTTTAATACTTTTAGCCCTCTTTAAGCAGATTTGAATTCATTTTCAGTAATTACCATGTTTTTATTAACTCGCTTTCTTGTTTGTCCAGTACAAATCTTGCAATCGATTTTTAACTAACTCCCCGATTAGCTAGACATTTGAAACTTTTAGAATAGCTCAGAACACGATGACAATGCATTCTTTTAATACTTTTAGCCATCTTTAAGCAGAATTGAATTCATTTTCAGTTAATTTTCCTGTTTGCTCTCTTTATTGCGCATTTGATGATTTTCTTTCAAGTTGATGGGATAATTCATCAAAAAATTTTTATAAAAGTATTTATTATTACATAGAATTGTCAAATTTATATGATTCAACAGAAAATTTAAAAACTTGGTATATAAAAAGTTCTTTTTATCTTGTATATATTTGTAGTGACTAGCATTAAAAATCTTCATATAATATCGGTTCTTTCCCTTGAGTTCAATTTTAAGCTTTAATAGTAATGGCTGATTCCCTCCAGTCTGTAGAGTTAAAGCTTATCTTAATATATAGATTCATCTTGTCTAATAGAAGTTCGAATAGTTCAACTTACACACTTTTTTCGTCTTCATTCTTCGTTACTTTGTCTGTTCTCTAATTTTCATTTATGCCGAACTTATGAAGAACACAAAATAAAATTTATAATGGAGAAAAAAATCAATGGTGTCAGTTCTTGAAAATGCATCAAGAACTGAAGTAGATCATATTTTTTTTAATCATTTGCAATCAAGCTTAACATTGTGAAGGGAATACGAAAGAAACAAGTTTTATTCACTCACATATCGTCTTTAGAAGCCACTACATGATTAAAGAAACGAAGAACTTATAAATAAAATAGATTTCAGATGGATTGCAAATCTTCCCGATTTTATATACCTCTGGCCAAATAAAAAGGACGCTAAGTTTCTCACTAAGACCTCAATTACGTGAAATTGCCGGACGCAATGTGAGTGACATATTAATAATAAGTTTTTCTTGTGATATACTTATAAACACGTACTTTATTTTTTATATTTTATGTGCAGAACAAAGCGGTTTTCTCTTAACATGATCATTTCGGTGGCCCAATAGAGCTTACGAATTTATCGATGCGGTCCACAGTCCTGAAGGTTACAGGCCTGTGATTACAAGCCTGGTACAAGGCCGCAGGGGCGGCTCCAGTTCAGAGTTGTTATTTTTTCTGGGGGGGGGCAACGTCGGCTCTTAGGGTTATATATATATATATATATATATATATATATATATATATATATATATATATATATATATATATGTATATATGTATATATATAATATATATTTATATATATGTATATATATATATGTATATATATATATATAATATATATTTATATATATGTATATATATATATGTATATATATATATGTATATATTATATGTATATATATATATATAATATATATTTATATATATGTATATATATATATGTATATATATATGTATTATATATATATATTATATATATAATATATATATATATATATATATATATATATATATATATATATATATATATATATATATATATATGTATATATGTATATATGTATATATATAATATATTTATATATATGTATATATATATATGTATATATATATATATGTATATATATATATAATATATATTTATATATATGTATATATATATATGTATATATATATATATGTATATATATATATGTATATATATATATATATATTTATATATATGTATATATATATATGTATATATGTATATATATGTATATATATATATATATATATATATATATATGTATATGTATGTATATATGTATGCATATATATATATATATAAATATATATATATATATATATATATATATATATATATATATATATATATATATATATATACACATATATTTATAATATATATTATATATATATATATATATTTATTTATTTATATATATATATATATATATATATATATTTATTTATTTATATATATATATATATATATATACATTTATATATATATCTATATATATATATATATATATATATATATATATATATATATATATATATATATATATATATATATATATATATATATAAGAAATAAACATCGTCTCATTTTAAATTTAAACTGATTTAATATTAGGCCTATGATTATATAATTTTAGGCTATGAAAAAAATACGCCGGGCTTTTTTTTGCGGGGGGGGGGGGATTGCCCCTACTGCCCCTCTCCCATGGAGCCGCCATTGCAAGGGCCACAGTCCTAAAGATCCTCTTCCTCTCAATAAAAAATCTTTGAAAAGCTGTCATATATAAAATACCTCAGACACTTTATGATTCTGATAAGTACCTTACATCTGGTTTCACAGAAATTTCCCCAACCTCAGAAACTCTATCTGGTGCAAATTGCATGCAGCCCCCACAAATATTTACTAAGTTACATTTAAAGAGTGCAACAGTCTCGGACAGTAGCTTGAATTTTCTCGCGACTCCACCTAAACGGAAAAACTAGAAATAAAACTTTTTTTGCTAACAGACCTTGAAAGACTTTTACCCAAGAAACGGAAACGAATATATAATTTTTTTTATCTAGAGGAAACGGTTTATAAAGCACCGTTATCTCATAACCGCGTAAAACAAAAAGTTGAACCTGTTAATCTTTTTTTTATTAACAAGTCTGGTTGTAAGTCAGAGCTGAAGGTTGAAATATTTTTAATAAAAAAGTTTGAGTATTTCGATGACGAGTGGTAAAAACACATACTCATACACTCGAATAAATGAAGTTTGGTGGTATTTGACATTGTAGTAATTGATTCCAACCTTTTTATGTTTGGAACTGAGATTAGAAAACTAGGGCACCCTTGTTAGGAATGTAATTTGTAAGGTATACACAAGATTCGATTCACAAGAATCGAACTTTTGAGTGAATGAATTAAAGAAGCTGCTTCGGATATGCTAATTTCGGCATACGCGCTTAGTATAAATACCATGCAGCGTCATTAATAAAAAAGGGGAGGTTGTTAGGGTTGAAAAGGTGTTATCCTGCGCTAGTGCTTAGCGGGCCAGAAGTTTACGTGGCAGCACTGCTGGTTTGACTTACTGTTCGTGAGTATAAAAATATATTGTTCTTGAAAGCTGTGTTTATACATTCCGTACAAGTAATACGCATGCTTATTGCTGTAAAAGCCAATTATATGTGCAACGAATTCAATAAACATTGTTTCATGTATAAACTGTGTTTGCTTCAAATTCAAATAGAGTGCCACTTCAAATTATATACACCCAAGTCTGGGTAGAAGTGAGCATAGAAACTCTATAAATTTTAAAAAAAAATTTTAATTAAATCAAAGTGGAATATATATCCGTAACATGTTAAATTTAAGTTAAAATGAATACTAACTCCATTGCTGATTTTATTCATTTATTGAACGATATGAGTAACAAACAACATAATATATAAATACAGTTTTAAAAACTGTCATAGGATTCACAACAGCATTATAGCAGGGGATTGGAAATTGCTGAAAAGAGCTCTGTTTTATTAATGTTAGTCTTGCGATTTATGCTTAGAGCATAAATGTTTGATATCAAGCCTAACAATTGTGAGTGTGAGTGTAGCTAATTCGCCCTCAGGGACGAGTGCGTAGATTTGTGTCACAATCTGTCGGGCGTGAGAGTAATTAATTCGATTTACTATTATCTCAGTGACCGCAAAGACCATTCATAGGCGGCTCAGAGAAAGGGGGCTGAGCTCACGGCCCCCCTTGCGCCGACTACCATTGACATCTGTACACTAAAAAGCCCGTTTGCAGTGGTGTCGGATTCATTCGAAATGGAATGGCACTGACTGGAGTAGGATTGTCTTCAGTGATCAGTCCCGCTTCAAAATGAGCCCCGATGACCAGCGAATACGTGTCTGGAGACTCCCCCGACAGCGGTGGGATACCAACCTTAATGTCTTCCGCCATACGGTCCGACAACCAGGAGTGGTGGTCTGGGGTGCCATTTCATTTCTCAGCAGGACCCCTTTGGTTGTCATCCGCGACACCCTTACAGCACAGCGGTACGTCGACGATATTCTACGTCCCGTTTTGTTTCCCTTCATATCACGCCATCCCGGGCTTACATTTCAGC
>OU015498.1:17979457-17994457 GCA_907164885.2 Dolomedes plantarius
TTTACTTAAAATAACAAGTAAAAAATATAAACATACCTCTCGGTCAATGTCCAATGACGGTATATTAAAAAATATGCTGGAAATAAAGAAAATCCCACACAGTCGAGCATCGGAGAGAAATGTTCAACCATGTAGAGAACTGCAGACATTAACTGTGTCGGAATATAATTGGCATAAATAGCGTGCGCCATAGGTTTCGCCAAAACAACATCGCCAATTTTTATACGTCCTGTATTGGCGACTGCCCAAGAGCATTCCCGTCTATTTTTAGAATTACCACCCCCACCCCCCCACCCCCACCCCACACACACACACACACACATACTCTTTCTGAGAAAACGGTCCTTCTGCTACTTGCACCTGCAAATGTCCACGGAGGGACATTTGCAGAACAAAGGAATGTCACCACCCCAAGCGAGGCACAGCACACAGCTGGAAAGTCGAGAGGGGGAGGAGGTGGGGGGGGGCGGATGCGCGGTTAAAAAAACTTAAAACTAATTTATTAGTAAAATAATGAATATAAAAATATTATCATTATGCTAGATAACTACTTAGAGTTAAAAATGAATTTTACAAGTATAACTGGAAATAAACAAAACTACATTGGTTTTAAAAGCGGTACTCCACGTAGCAACCAGTTGGGAAATACATTTTTCGTTTTTGTTTTAACACGTTTTAACCCATCAAATAGCGTCGGTTAGGGCGGTTTTTGTCAGGTTGCTGGAAAATACTATTTTATGCCCTGAGCCTATAAATCACGGCCCGGGATAATTTGCACTATATTAATTTTGAACGTGTCCACCTCAACAACTGAAAAACAAAGCTTTTTGTCTCTAATTTTTGTGCTGGATTTTGTGATTGCTGACCAATAAAAATATTTCACAGGTAAGGAAACTTGATGATATTTTTTCATTAAAATATCAGAGCACCTCACTAGAATCAGCAGAAATCCATCAAATATGCCTCATTATTTACAGTGGCTCCCAAAAGTGTTCGTACACTTACGATTTTCAATGAAATAGGGGTCTATCCATTAATTAAAATGAATATTTCAGAATGGGTATTTAATAATAAGATCTATAATCTATTCTTAACAAAACTACATGAAATATTTTAAAAACATAGTAAAACTTTATTTTTAAGAAACCAGTAATCAAAAAGTAACAAAAACTTTATCCCACAACAGTCATCGAACACTTGTAAAAAAATCTCTACTTATAAGAAAATATTCTAATTTTTCGTTAAATTAATATTTAGTAGGATATCCTTTAGCATCAACAACAGCTTTTAAACGTCTGGGAATAGATTGCACTAGTTCTTTTGTAATTTCTGCATCAATGTTCATCCATTCTTCCATCATAATTGTTTTTAGTTCGCTTTTTCTTTTAAAAATGTCGTGTTTTCGTACTCGAACCTCCAGTTCTCTCCAAAAATGTTCTATTGAGTTTAAATCTGGCGATTGAGGTGGTGTTTTCAAAACTTGTGGACAATTATAGAGACACCAGAGGCGAACGTTGAGAGCCGTGGGCTTAGGATCGTTATCTTGATTAAAAAAAAATTAAAAATTTCAAATACCCAAATTTTAGGCTGATAATTTTAAATTGTCTCTTAAAATATTTATATAAACAGAACGATTCATTATGCCATCAATAAATACCAAATTACTTAGTCCTGATGTTGACATGCACTCCCACACAAGGACACCTCCACCGCCATGCTTAACTGTTTCTACTAAGTTCTTAGGATTAAGTTCCTCATTTTTTCTTCTCCATACAATTATACGCCCATCGGAACCAAAAATGATAAACTTGCTTTCATCGGCAAATAAGACATTATTCCAATAGGTTTGGGGCTTATTAATCATTGATAGTGCGAAGGAAAACCCGAGCTTTCTGTTTTTCTCACTCACAAAAAAAATTCTACGGGCAGAACGCCCATATAATCCAGCTGCTCTGAGAACTCGTCGAACAGTTTCAGGTGAAATTGAAGTAGAAAATGTTTCATTAAATTCTGCAGAAAGTTTTACAGCACTCAAACGTAGATTTTTCACAAATTTTCTAATTAAAAATCTCTCATCACGTTTTGTTAACTTTGCCGGACGACCTTTTCTTATCTTGATTTTGATCGGATTTTCTTCTTTAAAGCGTTTTATCACATACTGCACAGTATAATGGGATAAATTAAGTAATTTAGCAACACTCCGAACTGATTTACCACAACTATGATGAAAAATAATCAATTTTCGATCAATGCTGTTTGTTGTTTCTTTGCAAGTCATTTTTAAATAATAAATAGAATATTACGGAATAGGCAAGCAAAAATTAAAGCCAATTGATATTTTAAATGCCACCACAATTCAAAAATAAAAATAAAGCGCCAGGCGATAATTTTAGTTATGAATTTATCCGAAAATATTTCTGTGTACGATGACTTTTGTGAGATAGTTTTTGTTACTTTTTGATTATTGGTGTTTTAAAAATAAAGTTTTACTATGTTTTCAAAATATTTCATATAGTTTTGTTAAGAATAGATTATAAATCTTATTATTAAATGCCCATTCTGTAATATTCATTTTAATTAATGGATAGATCCCTATTTCATTGAAAATCGTAAGTGTACGAACACATTTTGGAGCCACTGTAGGTGTTCATATTCAAAATGAACTATTTCCCTTTTGGAACAAAAAATAAGACATGAAATAATATCACTCTTAAAATTTTGTAAATATTATTCTACTATTTTAGATTCCACCCCTGATCTAAGCAACCAAGACCGACTTACTCTTGTAGTAAGATTTGTTCTATTAAGTAATAAATCAAAGCAAATGGAAATTAGGGAGCATTTTTGGGGGATTTATTTCAATATCAGATTTCCTTGAAACAGATAAATCAAATAGGTCTACAAAATGTAAATATGTGGAAAGTATGTTACATGATCCATTTAAAAATGAAAAATATATTATAGCTGAAGATTTATGCAATGAAACTGACAACATTGCCCTCTATATTTCTCTTGAAATGAACGCGTTAAATGTGATTCAATACCTATTTACAAACAACCTCATCTATCTGTGTCCAAATTTAGTGATTACCATACAAATTTTATTAACATTGCCTGTGACTGTGGCTAGCGGGGAAAGAAGCTTTTCAAAACTTAAAATAATAAAAAATTATTTGAGGTCTACAATGGGACAAGAAAGGCTTTCAGACTTATCTATTATTAGCATCGAAAAGGACATTTCGGAAGATATAGATGATCAGATATTATAACAGAATTTGCATTAAAAAAAGCAAGGAAAGCAAAGATTATCTTTTTGACTGACTTATTAAGTATATGTATTAATAGATATGTGTTGTATGTATTTAATATAACGTATTCATTTAGTTGTTATATCAATACATTAATAATTATTATGTTAGGTTATAAAATTAAAAAATAAACTGAATTTATAATATTTTCTGTAATTCGTTGTTTCATTTAAGGTAAAAATATTCCAGAGAAATTTCAATTAATCCATACGGTATGAGGGGGGGGGGGAATTATTCTCGCACACGTATGGCAGCTACCCTAGAAACTGCCCTGTATTTACTAGCACATTAAAAGCTACTAAATTACTGTCAACATTTACATACATACAAACACACACTTTCTAATTTTATCTCTGATGAGATGGAGTTTGTTTTTATGAAGCATATTCGAAAAATATAAATACAGTTCATATCAATGGGTGTTAAAACTTATAAAGTATTTGTACCTACATTTACATATACGTTGGTCTGCTATATGAAATTTATTTTCAGTCATCAATTATTTTTATTTCATTTCCTAGATTCATTCTTTATTGTTCTATACATCACTAGCTATAAAGTATGCGAATAAATACTGTAAAAATGACGAATAAAATTCAATGTACCTCAATATTTTAATAACAATATTATGACTGTATAGAGGTTTAAAAATGTATGATATGTTTTTAGTGTTTAATCTGTTAAACATTTAATGAAATGCATTCGGACGCAATTTCATTTAAAAGAGAACTGTCACTCGAAGTATTTTACTTTATGCTATGAATATATCTATCTTCTGATAAATAAAAACGGTCATGTTATTCATTACAAAATCAATATACTTACCCCCCCCCCCGCGAAAAAAAAGTGCCGAAAATAAGCTAAAATGGTCATGTTTCTATAAAAAAATGGCTCCAATTCCTGCGTCACGAAATATTTAAATCATGAAATAATTATCAACACCATCACCGAAAAATTTGAAGTCCAAATAAGTGTAACCAACACCTCCTAAACGAACAAGCCGTAGCACGGAAAATGTGACGTCACGTAGTTAGGCGCTCGCCGTCGAATTAACGTATTGTTAACATATTTCCAATTTCCCCGCAAAACGTTTTTCTTTCTGTTGCAATTTTCATAAACATTGTTTAAAGCATCAAAATACTGAGTACAACTGTGGATAAAATCAATTTTCATTTCATCTATAATTTTCAATTTAAAATATTTTCATAAAACCCCACAATTATGTTGGAATATATTGAACACATTTACATCAATTAAAAATTGAAAATGTTAATAAAACCTATTTTAATTTAATTTGATAGAATGGTTTTCATTTCAGAAAACACTAAATAATTGAAAATTAATATGCAAAAATTTAATTACTACTTTCCCTTGATTTTAAAATATACCATTGTTGTAATGGGAATTTTGCAAACAGTCAAATGATAAAAAAAGTATGGCTTGCAAGAAATATTGACACTTTTTTATTGTTTAGATTCAGACAATACTCCTTCCTTCATGGGAGAATTATTTTTAAAATTTATTAATATTATTTTGCTCTATCATTAAATTGTAATATTTAAACATAGTAGTGTTGTTACAAACAGAAAAACAAACAAGAACAAAACAAACTTAAATTATAATTTATTTATTATTGATCATTATTTACAGAATACAGTTAGTAAATATTTTTTACAGTAAACTGATAATTGAAATTAACTGTTTTTTTCTATCCACAATAAAAAAATTTATAACAAGATAAAAACAATTGCACTAAATAATTTGTACTTAAAAGAAATTATTCAAAATCATAGTAAACAAAATGATAAAACTACATGAATAACAATAATTCAAACACAAGGTAATATATCCTCATTTTTAAATTTTTTGATGAATATGTGTGCTTTATTTATAATTTGCATGAACTTATGATGTAGACCCAATTATCTGAAACTTCAGAATAAAAAATAGGAAAATTTAGTATTTTGACCAAAAAATATGTTTAAAGGATGCAAGGATAACTCATTGAGATGAAAGAGAAATTACAATTAAGATTGCATGTTTCATGTACAGGACTAGTTTTCATGAAATTAAAATTTCATGGTTTAGAATCTTTCAATTTGGTTAAAGTTTTAAGTTTTCTTTCCTTTGCTTTTGAATGTGATGCATATGAAATACTATCATTCTTTAATTTGCAATAATTATTCAGTAATATGTTAGTGACCTTTTTAACAATCAATTTTAGTAGAACCTCAGAAGAATGTTTATTATCACAAATCTCAAAATTTAAATATTTTTCTTCTATTGATAAAACATTACAAGCAATCCTCATTGCAATTTTTCATTGATTTTGCACATTTAAAAATTCCTCTTCATATTCAGATAACAGTTTTGTTATTATTATGTAACTATAAGAAATAATAGTGATTACATCATCATTTGGATAGTTTAAACCACCTCGATCGTTATGGTGTATTAAAATGTGATTGTCCTGAAAAAATATTTCATTCTTCTTTGTTAAATACTGTTTACAAAAAATGCAATTATCAATATATTTTAACACAGAATGTACAGAATAACCAGCAATATATACAAGAATGGGCATAATACTGTTAATTTGTTCAAAATCTTTTTTTTCAACTTTTACATTAAATTTACTTTCACAGTTAAATTTATCATCATCACTAAATGGTTCATCATTGTCAATGCTGTTGAAATCCACTGTTACATCACCAAATGATTTGGATTTTAAAACTAAAGGTAATGTTTGCTGAAGTCTTAATTTTGCTTCACTTTCATATAATTGGGTAACAGAAATATCATATTGCCCTCCAGCAAGTTGTCGATACCTTCCAAAACGGTCCTCTAAACTATCAGTTTGAAATTTACCTGTTAGTATAAAGTTCATATGCAATTCTTCCGTACAATAACGACAAATTTCTCGCATTGCATACGTTGTCAGTGACAGTGCAAGATGCGTTTCTTGTGTTAAACGACCAGTGTCTGAAAGTGCTTCTTTCCAAGTATCTAACCAAATTAGGAAACGATCCAAAAAATCAAAGCGAAAGTCATCTAACCTTAATGGCTCCTGATAAATATTTCGTTTGTGTATACCTTTCATGATAGTTTTAACATTCATTACATCCCACCAATTAGAAATAATCTCAATATATTGTGCAGTTGACTTTGAATCAAGTATGCCTGCTGTTTCACCTATTACATTTAATGCCTCGACTAATTTTTTATTGAAAATATTCAAAGCTAATTTCACACTCTGCCTTTCGATGTTTGTTGGGAAAAGAGATTTTGTTGTTAAAGTGTATGCATATTTCATTAAAGTGGTACGTTCATATTCATGTAATTTACGCAGTGCTTGAAAAGATGCTGTTTTTAACCTATTAGTTAATTGAGAATCATTGCTATCATGAGGAAATTCAGGGTAATACATACAGTAATCATTATTTTTCTGATTCAGCCAATTATTTCTGATACACTTCAAAATATGCACACTATCAATCATAAAAAATAGTTTTTTATTATTACCCTGTGGATGGGGATAAACAATTTGAACCTGGGGTGGTGTGGCAAATTTTGACATAGCTTTGCGATTTAAAGAATTATTGTCACTAATGACACAAAATACATGGAAACCAATAGTTTCCAATCCAATTATGACCTTCCTCAGAAATTCATGGAGGGAATCAGCTTTTAAAGTCTTAACAGGCATTATTGCCACAACATCTTTATAATTTGATAATATACTCTGCACCATAAAAACATAAGCAGAGTTTGCAGCCCCACTATAATTATATGACATTCCTATAATACTACCCCCTTTAAAATCTAAAAATGATTTTAAATGGATTTCATCCATCATCAGTGTTACTATTTTATCATTGTTAGATAAATACTGAAATTTTTCTTTTGCATAATGTAAAAAGTTTTCATCACTTTTTTCATTTTTTGGATTCATATTATAACTACTAAATAATTTTTTTAAAGTTGAAGGGTGTGGTAGAATTAAAACTCCACTATTTCTTAAGAAATTATATGAATGGGGAGAAATAGATGACATGATAGATGAAAGGATCAACAAATCAGAGTTATATCTATTTTGATTTTTTTGTGTGAAAATTAGGGACACTTGCTCTTTGATAAAGCTAATACTTAATTTTTCATTTGGTGAACATATATTTTCTAATTTACCTAGCAAGTCAGTTATGGAAAATATTAAATTTTCTTTCTTATTTGAATTATTACAAGAATATTGATTTAAACCAAGTAAAATAGCAGCAATTTCTTGTACATTTTTAATATTCATAGGAAAACAAAATGCATCAACTTTTGTTAGCTTTAAATGATCCTTAAAAATATTTGCACATAGATTTTCATCAACAATTAACATTAAATATTGAGGAATATTATCAATTACAGTTATTTTAACAAAAGAAAAAAATTCATTTTGACAACTACTTACAGAATTAAATCCATTAGGTAAATCAATTAAATGAACTTTCTGTCCAAGTTCAGTAAAAGATTCAAGTTTATATTTGTTGTAATGATCTTCATATGATATTAGACTATTTTTTAAAACAGTCTGTAACTGTGTGCACTCTATTCTTTTTCTTTTCACTTCTGGTTCCTCTCTTGAAACTTTATAAGAAGATAAATATTTTGGGCACCCATTAAAGATTGAAGGAACAGCCCCATCATTTAACCTTGGTTGCTGCAGTTGTATAACCATCCTCTTTCCAGTTTTATCACAAGAATATTCTGTTGTTCGTCTTATGTCATGTTCTGCGAAATGAAGTTCACACACCTATAATTAAACAGATTATTGTATAATAACATAAAAAATCACTACTGTGTGATACATACAATTTCTAAGCACTAAATGTATACTTTTTGTTGTTGTTGCTAGTGGTTCCACATTCTAATTTCGATTTTAATAAATTAATTTCATTTTATATACAGTGTAATCAAACTCAGAAATTACTTATAATACAAAAATCAGTCATATTTTCTTTAATAAGTTTCCCAAAAATGTTTTGTACTTGGATAACTCTGGGTAAATGTCAGATTAGAAGTTTCTCAAAATTTGTTTATTCATCAATCTATCTATATATCTTTAATACTATTATAAATAGAAACTTAAGAATGAAATTCTTCTGCACAATATATTTACTACATTCCAAGTAAAAGTGTTATTCTTCATATTTTTGTACCAAAAAATGATGAATATCATATAAAAGTATTTTCAAATGGTCAAATAAGTACATTTATTTTCATATATTTAAACTATTGTTATTGTGTATGGAAATGCTGATTAAATAAATATTCAAAACATGGCATATACATATCACAACATAAACATAACATATAAATAGTTATCTCCTATCATACTCTATTTTTGTAAAATCTTCTTTAGTAAACTGATATACCTATTACATTCTGGTAAAAATAAAACATCAGTGTAATCGAAATTTACAACATATTAGAATTGTATTAAAAATAAAGTTATGATTCCAAAGCTTAAGGAATAGAATAATATTCTCTCATTTAATAAAAATATTTTTATTTTCAGGCAAAGAAATAAAACAAATACTTACTCTGGAATTCTTCGTAATATTACAATCACGTGGAACAGCAGACTTCCATTTATGAAATAAATCTTCCTTTTTCGGAAATCCAAAAGTGGATACTTTTGGTCCATCTTTCTCGTAGTTTCCTCTACATTTTGGTACAATGCATTTGTAAACCATTGTAGATAATATTATTAAAATATGAAATTACATTGAACTCTTACAAAATACACGTCGTTCGATTATCCGCCACAATTGCAAACATTTCGCCACACGTGCAAGCATTTCGCCAAACCAGTTTCTGTCGTAGTGAATAATGTTAAAAAGCAGCCAAATCCACGCCAATTCGCAATGCATAGAGATACAAGTGAGAATATGGTATACTCTTCGTAGTTTTCTTCAGCCTACCTACTCTACGTCATAAATGTTATTGGCAACCCGTACGACGGCTTGTTCATTTAGGAGGTGTTGGTGTAACCCAGCGGTCTACCAAAAAACGAAATGTTGCGCCTAACGAAATTGATATTGGCCCAATGCAACTGGTGGTAGGGTTGCCAAGTAAATCGCAGAGAACCTGAGTATGAAATGAAGCGCCAGATATATACCCGCTTTGGCATCCAAGAGAGTCTGCCGAAAAGTCCGTCTTAATCAAAATGAAAAACAAATTTAGGCAGGTACTACTCTTTACTCTCTTGTGCATAAACTCTTGATCGAAAAAATTATCCATTTGTAAGTGGATGTTTATTTCATTTCTATATAAAAGCCAAAAATAAATTAATATAATCTAACAATAGTTGATGTCTGTCAAAACACGACGGCTAGATAGTAAATGAATGTACTAATACACAAATTATATTCAACACATCATTGTCAAATGTTGAAAATCATAATAATGCGCAGAAACAAATTGTGATTAAGCGGCTTCGCGCTTAGTGAGTATCTAAAGACAGATTTAAAAATGTCACTGAGCATGTGCAGAAAGCAATTTTTTTAAATTGTAAATTATCGCTAATTAAACAGCGTGAAATAAACAATTTCCATGAGGTTTACTGTTGTATTTCACAAATATAATTATCATAAAAATAAATAAGGCAGAGATAGAGACTTCTCGGAATAAACGTGTTTACCATTAAAACATGTCACTGAGCGTGCGCGGAAACAGTGAGTTTCTAAAGACAGATTTAAACATGCCACTGAGCATGCGTAAAAATCAATTGTAAATTATCGCTAATTAATGGAAATTGCTGTCACAAAAACCAAATTTAACAAATCTACAGATTACAATCTTTCGTTTAAGACCAAAATGAAGTAAATTGATGCAGTAGTTTTCTCTCACGGACTGCCCAAAAAGTCGGCTTAGCAAATTAAATATATAGATGATATATATTATGCATATATCACATAGTATAACCGAAAGATTATATTATGTCAGCCGTATACTTCTGATATAATTCAATCTTTTCATACAAGGAAAATTATGTGAATTTTTCGTGCAAAAGAAGTTGAGAAAGTTCACAAAAGTGAAATAAATATTTATGAAAAGTCTGTTTAATCTAATCTTCGCCTTCCCTTTCAAATCCATAATTCTGATGCAGATTTCTGTTACTTGTGGTTACGAATCGGACTATCGATTCCGGGACGTTACAGGGTGAGCGTTTTCGGGTAGATTCCTATCCAATCATCACCGGCCCTCAAACGGGTACACGCTACGGGATTCCGCGTCGAAGATTCGTAAATCACCCGGCAACGGTACGGATCATTTTCCCCGAGCCTATCGTTCTACCGGCGCCTCCAGAACCGGCCCGTCAAGTTGCCGTCAGTCTTGTGTTTGTTGGGTATATATATATATATATATATATATATATGTATAAATATATATATATATATGTATGTATGTATAAATATATATATATATATATATATGTATAAATATATATATATATATATATATATATATGTATAAATATATATATATATATATATGTATAAATATATATATATATATATATATATATATATATATATATATATATATATATATATATATATATATATATATATATATATATATATGTATAAATATATATATATGTATAAATATATATATATATATATATATATATATATATATATATATATATATATATATATATGTATAAATATATATATATATATATATATATATATATATATATATACATACATATATAACCCCCTTAATGGCCGCTTTTACAAGGGGGGGTTTGAAATTTCCCGTTCTATAAAGAATGGGAAAAATTTTCCCCGTAAGCTAAGGGTTAATGTAATTGAAAAGCAAGTGTGGTATTATATTTTAAAAATACAATAAAAAATTTTTTTTAAATCTGATTATCCGTATTTTTCGATTATTCGTGCTACTCCTCCCTCCTCACCATTAACCCGGATAATCGGGAGTATAACATATGTATAGGGTGATATACAGAATTCTCCAGAAGAGCTTTGTGCGAGTCAATGAACATCGGAAGTTGAAGCACTCCATCAATTAGCGGATTGGGGGAGTAAAATTTATGTCTTCCGACCCGGGCAAAAGAGCACTACCGAAAACGATACAAACAAATAAAACAAGATGGCGGCGACATTAAGAACAACCAAGAAGATGGACTTATAAATGAAATTAAGAATTATGATTAAATATTTGAAAGAAAACAGGTAAGTGGGTGAGGCATTTATGCGCTTATACATTTCCGAACGGCTGAAAAAGATTTAAAAGTAATTACAAGATAAAAAGATCTTGTAAAAGATCTTCATGGTATATTTTTTATATAAAAGGTATATAAAAAATATACCATGTTTTTAAATTTTCTGTTGAATCTTATAAACTTGACAATTCTATGTATTAATAAATACTTAAAATTTTTTGATGAATTATCCCATCAACTTGAAAGAAAATGAAGTTAATTGGACTAAAAGGAAGTTAACTTGCGTTTAACTTTTCGTTCCCGTCCCGGTTATTGGGATTTTAGTTTATTGGACTAAAGGAAGTTAACTTGCGTTTAACTTTTCGTTCCCGTCCCGGTTATTGGGATTTTAGTTTATTGGACTAAAGGAAGTTAAATTGCGTTTAACTTTTCGTTCCCGTCCCGGTTATTGGGATTTTAGTTTATTGGACTAAAGAAAGTTAACTTGCGTTTAACTTTTTGCTCCCGTCCCGGTCGATAGATAGCTGCACCAGTCTACAAAACAAAATTAACTGAAAAAGAATTCAAATTCTGCTTAAAGATGGCTTAAAGTATCGAAATAATGCATTGTCATCGTGTTCTGAGCTATTCAAAAAGTTTCAAATGTCTAGCTAGTCGGGAAGTTAGTTAAAAATCGATTGCAAGATTTGTAAGGGACAAATACACACACACACACAAACGAACAAACAAGAAAGCGAGTTAATAAAAACATGGCAAAAACATATCATTGACTAAAGTTGAGAGATTACACAGCAATGTGCAATGTAGAAAGCAAGGTTTCCTAAAAAACCTAATTCAGATACTTAGCCAGCAGGGAAGAATTAAGAGTGTTGGGCCCCGGTTGCATATAGCTGGCATCACCCACGAAGCTAGTAGGGAAAACTAACTTCGCTGTATTTATTCAAGTAGTACGTAAGCCCATTTTTATTCACTTCATACCCCTCCCCCCCCCCACGCTTGTAAGCACAAATTAGCAAATATCCGACCCCTCCCCCTTTTGCCTACGTAATATTTGGCAAATTTCTTGTCGCTATTTCATGGGTCAAACTATTTTTTTTTCGATCAATAAAGTTATTGTATATTTCTGAGTAAAAATGTACAGATGTTGAATCAGTAACAGCAAAAACAGAACAACTCATTTTCAGTACTGGTTGGTATTGAAGTTGGAGGGGCGAGATGGCCCAGTTGGCATTAGCAGAGGGCCAGTGATCTGAACATCCCTGGTTCGATGCTCGTCGCTGGAAATCCACCGCCGTGTTCACTAATGGTGGCCGGGGTACGTAAAATAGGGCGTGACTGCAATGTCCTCCAATTACTCAAATTTACCTCTGGAGTTTGCGGGGGTCAAGTGTTCCGGTCTCGTCACTTCGACTCGGTTCAAAATGACGAGACCGGTAATTTAGCCAAGTCGGACTCCAACCCTTGTGGTGCTAATTCAAAACGGGAGCCGCCCCTTTCAGCCCAATAGCCTATTAGAACCTGGTGAATGGAACATGCCACCAGGGGGCAACTAGCAACAACAACAGCAGGGAAGTTAGTGTAGTCAGGAGCACATCGCAGCGCAATCTCTTGCGTGCATGCCTGCCAATGGCCGAATGACTAGGGCGCTGGTAATCGGTACCAGAGTCTGTGAGTTCGAGTCCTACTCTTGGCATGGACGTTTGTAGACGTTCGGAATCGGCTTCAAGCAGTAGGTCCCGGTCTAAAGAAGCCCTCGTGTAGCAAAAAATGACTAGCCCTCAATCAACCAACCACCTCCCGTGTGCATGTTTTCTGTCTTACGTAAAGCATTGCTCTCTTCCCTCCTTCGTCCTTGTCATCAAAAATAATCTATACTTATATATAAAGAGAGAGCGATTTTGTATGTGGAGGGTAATCTCCAGATCCACTGCACCTATTTGAAAAATTCCTTCACTGTTTGAAAGGTACGTTATTCCAGATGGACATAGGCTATATATTATGTATATCTGATCAGTAGAAAGAAAGTTAAGGGCTTAATCCTAACAATCTCCATTGTTACCGCTACTGTCCTCTACCGCATTTTGTGCTGAAGATTTTAACGATCCTTAGCGTGGTGCTATCGCGGTGGGCTTCTGTTCTGACGTAAGCGCGACCTAGCCGTTCTCCGGCACGCCTTTTTCTTTTAAAAAATTAACTTTAATTATTAACTAACGTAATATTAGGCATTATTAAGGTATTATTAAGGTAAAACAAGATTTACAATTTATTGGCTATCAACTGGAAATTTATTGGTATAATATTTTCTTCAACCCGGACAAAGTCGGGACGGGCCGCTAGTTACAAGATAAAAAGAAGTTTTTATATACCACGTTTTTAAATTTTCTATTTAATCATATAAACTTGACAATTCTCTCTTAATTGCACAAACCTCCACTTAATTATTCTTTTTCACTTTCTTTTATTTAATTTTAATCACTTTTTAGTTTTTTCCACTATCCACAGACTTTTGTTAACTTTAATTTTTATATATTAAAAAAAATTTTCGCTTTAATATTTTTGTAAACAAATTAAATTCACAAGTATTCTGTTTTCAAAATCGTCAAACGCCGATACGCAAAAGTGCAAGCATTGAATTCGATCGACGCGTCACCTTGGGGATTTTTTCAGCTAAATGTATTAAAAAAATGCATTGTCATCGTGTTCTGAGCTATTCTAAAAGTTTCAAATGTCTAGGTAGTTGGGAAGTTAGTTAAAAATCGATTGCAAGATTTGTACTGGACCAAACACACAAACACACACACAAATAAACAAGAAAGCAAGTTAATAAAAACATGATAATAAGAAACACTAGTTCTGATCTATTCTAAAAGTTTCAAATGTCTAGCTAGTCGGGGGAGTTAGTTAAAAATCGATTGCAAGATTTGTACTGGACAAACACACAAACACACAAACACACACACAAACTAACAAGAAAGCAAGTTAATAAAAACATGATAATAAGAATCACTTGTTCTGAGCTATTCTAAAAGTTTCAAATATCTAGCTAGTCGGGAAGTTAGTTAAAAATCGATTGCAAGATTTGTACTAGACAAACACACAAACACACACACAAACAAACAAGAAAGCAAGTTAATAAAAACATGATAATAAGAAAAACTTGTCCTCCCCCCGCCCTCGAATGCTTGCGTAACACTTGAAAGGTCCCTTTTGTGAAACAATACATACTGCAATTTCTCTGTTAGTCGAAATTTTTCTTACTAGTGTTTATCGGCATTTACTCCTGTTCTACGTATGGAAAGACCTCACTGGGATTTCATGTGATTGGTTACACGAGGGTGCATTTTAAGAGAAACCTGGAGACTTCCAATATTTCAAACAAATAATGCAATAATTTATCTTTTATATTTGTCGTGTTTAGTATGATTAGCCCAACAGCAGCGAACGTAGGCCGGA
>OU015498.1:17999457-18001957 GCA_907164885.2 Dolomedes plantarius
GCAATTTGATCATAATTAATTAAGGTGATTTCTTCAATTCTGGACAATGTATCTGCTACTACATTATTTTTTCCTGTAATATGCTTAATATCCGTTGTAAATTCTGAAATATATTGAAGTTGCCTAATTTGCCTTGGAGATGCTTTATCGGACTTTTGTAAAAATGCATAGATTAAGGGCTTGTGGTCTGTATACACTGTAAATTTTCTTCCTTCTAACAAATGTTTGAAATATTTAATGGATAAATAAATTCCGAGAAGTTCACGATCATATGTGCTGTAATTTTGCTGTGTGATATTAAGCTTCTTGGAATAAAATCCGATTGGTTTCCAACTACCGTTTTCAAATTGTTGTAAAACTGAGCCTACTGCCCAATCCGAAGCATCTGTACACAACGATAAAGGTAATTCTGGGTCTGGGTGGGACAGAAGAGCAACATTTGCTAAATCTGTTTTACATTTTTCAAACTGTTCAATGGCCTCATCTGTCCAAGTTATTTTTCGATTATCTCTTTTCTTTGCACCTTTTAAGTATTCGTGTAAAATGGCTTGAGTACTAGCGGCGTTTTTCAAAAAACGACGGTAGAAATTAACCATTCCTAGAAAGGTTCGTAATTGATGAACAGTTTCAGGCAATTTAACATTAAGAATAGCTTTAACCTTTTCAGGAAGAGGTTTTGATCCCTCACTTGTTATTAGAAAACCTAAAAATTCCAATTCATTAACTCCAAAAACAGATTTAGAAATATTGAGTCTCAATCCATATTTTTGCAATCTATCAAAAACTAATTTTAAGTGTTTTTCGTGTTCTTCTTCAGTTTTTGACGCAATTAAAACATCATCCAAATATGGGAAAACAAAATTTAGTTCTCTAAATACCTCATTTATGAATCTTTGAAAAGTAGCAGGAGCGTTACGCAAACCGAAACTCATTACGTTAAATTCATATAGGCCGAAAGGGGTTATAATAGCAGTTTTTGGCTTATCATCTTCATTAAGAGGAATCTGGAAATATGCTTTATGCAAATCAATTTTAGAAAATATTAGAGTATTTTTTAAAATGTGGTTGAAATCTTCTAATCGGGGTATGGGGTAACGATCTGGTATTGTTTGTGCATTCAGACGCCGATAATCTCCACAAGGTCGGAAAGATCCATCTTTCTTAGGAACCATGTGAAGAGGACTGGCCCATTGTGATTTAGAGGGACGAATAATATCATTTTCTAACATATACTGGAATTCCTGTTTTGCTATTTGCAATCGCTTGGAATCCAATTGTCTAGCTTTGGTATAAAAAGGTTGTCCTCTAGTTGTAATAAAATGCTCAACATTATGCTTAAATGCAGATACTGATAAATTAGGTTTAGTTAAATTTGGGTATTGTTGTAACAAATTAGCATATTTAGAATTTTTATCTAGAGTACTAATAGCATTATCAAAAAACACAGCGGTTACATTACTTCGAACAGACAGATTAGTTATTCCATCAATTAACTGTTTATTATGAATGTCAACTAAAAGTTTAAATTTATTTAAAAAATCAGCTCCTATAATCGCTTTATCGACTTTAGCTAATATAAACGGAAATCGAAATTCTCTTCTAAGTCCTAAATTTAAAGTTAAAATCTTAATTCCATAAGTAGGAATTTCCGTTCCATTCGCTGCGTATAATTTAAAATCATCTACTGTTGTATTATGATGAGTCGCAGGAATGAGGCTAACGTCAGCACCTGAATCTACTAAGAACCGCAGTCCTGTGTTTATGTCCTTCACAAATAAACGAAACTTGCGGCTTTCATTAATATCAGCAACAGCGGTAGCCGCTAATCCTGTTGCGTCATGGAGTTTTCCGACCTCTCTCGCCAAGCACACGGCGAATAACATTTCTCAGGTCGACAACGATCGCCAAATTTAAAATGAAAAAAACAATATTTACCTTTCGGATTAAATCGCTTATTTGAACGGCTACGACTTCGAGATATATTTCGGTGATGATATCTAAATTTTGATCTAGGACGGTCATTTATGTGCATTGAATCAATTTTTTGTTCCAAAGCAGCTATTCTTGCAATTAAAGCATCATTAGAGTTAATTTTCGGTGAAACAGCATAAATTTCTTTTTCAGATTGCATCTCATGAATTTTGTCAGCCATTGTGGCCAATTTATCTAAATTTTCATCACATACGAGAAGAATATTTTTTATACAATCAGGCATTTTATCCAGCCATAAAGATTTCAGCACTTTTTCCGGAAAATCGTCTGTTGCTAGACTTTTCATTTTCTGCAAAAGTTGACTTGGCTTATAATCTCCGAGTTCTAATCCAGTAACCAAACGCTGAATTCGCTTGTTTTCACTTTCTTTGAAGGTATTCAAAAGTCTTTCTTTCGCCATAGAATATTTTTCGGGCTTAGTGTCTTTAATAATGTCCCATATATTTTCAACATACTTCGGTTCGAGCTGGGATATCAAATAATTAAATTTAGTTTCTTCCGTGGTGAT
>OU015498.1:18003797-18278797 GCA_907164885.2 Dolomedes plantarius
GTGGTCCGCGGACCCCTGGGAGTCCGCGTAGCAATTACCAGGGGTCCGCGAAACAATTTTGACATTAACAATCTATACTTGAACAAGATATTCTCGTGGAATTATCATGCGATACGTCTTTGAAACTACAATGCAACAAAACTGAACTCACAAACTTTTGGTTATTTCTCAGTTCTGATTACCCTGCACTTGCAAATGAAGTCCTCCAACATTTGATTCCGTTCTGCACAACAAATTTATGTATACAGGCTTTTTCGGTACTGTTATATATATATATATATATATATATATATATATATATATATATATATATATATGTAACAAGAAAACGCGTCTTCCTAAATTACTTTACTTTAAAACCTATTCTATTGTTAATAAAGTACGACCCCTTTTCCAAATTTGCGACCTAAAAGTAAAGTAAGTATAATTTATATTATCCCTGCAGATCATTAAGCAGGCATGTGAAGTATCTGAACTCAATAACATCCTCAGATATGAGTGTTCAAAGTTTATGAGATTTCGAATGTCAGTATAGTGTTAAAATTCTTGAAGAGCCCTCGAATCACTCTGAAATTATGTCTTTTTTAACGTCAAAAATCCACTTTGCAAGAACTTTATGGGCCACTTATCCTACGCCCAGTTCAACAGTTCGCAGTTTCTAACAAGCGCGGTTTCTAGCAGTAAAGTCCCCGATAAACTTAAGTGGACACGTGAACTCCACGAATCTGAAGTCGCCCAATTAAAAATTAAGTAGTTTAGGCCCTCTGGCGTCAATATCGCAAAACACCCATTTAATATTGCATGAACGCAAGACTTTTCCTTCTCTTCGTTTCTAACTCTTGTCGCTGTCGGACATGCTGTGCGCTCCTGTATGTTTTTACGTCTAAATTACGTCTATGTTTATCGACTAAAATCTGTGTTCCTCTTCACTGGATCCATGTGTGTTACTCTCCTAGATATCATCAGTGTTTTCCTGAACCACACTCCGCCCGACTGCATCACTCCTCATACCGACTGCATAAGTTCTACGCATCAATTCAACTTGTTCTAAATTTACCAAATGTGACTATTATCACATATATATATATATATATATATATATATATATATATATATATATATATATATATATATATGTATATATATATATATATATATATATATATATAAAATCAAAGTATAGACACAAACTCAATGTAGAAGCGGACCTCAGAATAAAACTTTCCAACATAGATCCTGACATTGCTGTTCTGGTTTCAAAAGAACCACTGCACCCATCTCATTAAGTAAAAATCATTTACAGAAAACATATTATAAGATAGATCTATTTTGACCAATATTTGACCAAGAAATGTCTGTACGAGTTTAATGTATTATGGTTTGTAACTTTTAAAATTCTTTTTACTACTGTTTTTATTCATTTTATGTTTTTTTATTCTATGTCCTAATAAAAGTGTCCGTCTCTATAAATGCGCAAGACCATTTATTAAAATAACCAGCCTATACATTTTTACCAATATTTATTATAACGTAGTGCTTATGAGAATATTGAGCCAAAAATTAAGTCTCAAAAACGACTTAAAATGCCTAGAGTTGGGATGGGGTCCGCAAAAAGAAATGTTGTTCAAGAGGGGGTCCTCGGACTACATAAGTTTAAGAACCCCTGTCTTAGAACGTACACCCTATTAATGGTAATTCTAAGAGATTACTTCTATCCCCGCTTTCGTGTACAAGCCACTGTCAAACTGAAGACCAGCGATTCTTTCAAAGTCAGCCGACGGTTGATTTCCCCTGTTCGGTATATGTTTGATATATGCAGGGCCCGACTTAGCCTAATTGGGGCCCGGGGCAAAAATTTCTTTGCCCCCCCCTCTGCTTCACTACTTCAGTAATGAAGAACTTAATACTTAATACTAAACTTTCTATTCGATTTCGGTACCCCCCTCTGATGTGGGGGCCCGGGGCAACTGCCCCGTATGCCCCTGCCTTAGTCAGGCTCTGGATATAGGCTTGGCGCCGGATACAGATCTGCCGAGCAATTTGGGCAACCCCCCCCCCCCTTTTAATGGTAAGGATCAAGGATCAAGGAATTTCAAGTTGTGTTGGAGTTCCATGGCAAAGATTTTATTCCCAGTAATTAAGTGAAAATTATGATCAAATAATGCTCAACATACTTAGAAGTCTAAAATCAGGCCCTTATCAATAAAAATTAATTTAAAAATAACATCACAGTTGAAAAATTAATAAAAGGAAGGGAACAAGAAGAAAAAAAAAGAGTTTAAAACGGAAAAAATGAAAATAATAGCAAATGATTACACGATAAAAAGAATTTTTTATATGCCATGTTTTTAAATTTTCTGTTGAATCATATAAGCTTGACAATTCTATGTATTAATAAATACTTTTTTGAAATTTTTTTGATGAATTATCCCATCAACTTGAAAGAAAAGGAAGTTAATTGGAAGTTAACTTGCGTTTAACTTTTCGTTCCCGTCCCGGCCGATAGATGGCTGCACCAGTCTACAAAACAAAATTAACTGAGAATAACTGAAAATTAATTTAATTCTGCTTAAAGATGGCTAAAAGTATTTAAAAAACGCATTGTCATCGTGTTCTGAGCTATTCTAAAAGTTTCAAATGTCTAGCTAGTCGGGAAGTTAGTTAAAAATCGATTGCAAGATTTGTACTAGACAAACACACGCACAAACAACATGCGCAGCCATTAAGAATAATCAATGAGACAAGTGAGAGGTTCATAAAAATGATTGAAAAAATAATTAATCTATACTTATATATAAAGAGAGAGCGATTTTGTACGTGGAGGGTAATCTTCAGAATCACTGTACCTATTTGAAAAATTCTTTCACTGTTTGAAAGGTACATTATTCCAGATGGACATAGGCTATATATTATGTATATATGATCAGTAGAAATAAAGTTAGGGGGCTTAATCTTAACAATCTCCATTATTTCCGCTACTGTATTCTACCGCTTTTTGTTCCGAAGTTTTCAACGATCCTTAGCGTGGTGCTATCGCGGTGGGCTTCTGTTCTGACGGTAGCGGTTCGAACCTAGCCGTTCTCCGGCACGCCTTTTTCTTTTAAAACATTTATTTTAATTATTAACTAACGTAAAATTAATTTAAGGTATTATTTAGGTTATTATTAAGGTAAAAAAAAGATTTACAATTTATTGGCTATCAACTGGAAATTTATTGGTATAATATTTTGTTCAACCCGGACATAGTCGGGACGGGCCGCTAGTTTAATATAAACAAGTAATAAAGGTGATTTAAATTAATGTTGGCTGTGAAGGATGCACGCTTCCGAAACGCTCCCGGACATCGAAATCCTTAATGCACGCGCAAAATTTACGCAAAACACTGTTGAAATGACTGTTTATCTTTACGGTCTAACGCCAGCGATCCCGATGATATTGATTGACTCACGGGAGAATCAGTACAGGCACACAAAATTACAAAGTCATTGTAGACGAGGCAAGGCGCTTATTCGCAAATAAATACAGCTTCCCGGCACGCGGGAACTAAAGTGTTACAAGTTACATGAACTGTGAAAACACGGAGAAAAAGTGCCTTGATTTTGTAATCACCTTTCTCAAAATGCGGGGAGGCAAGAAATTTGTATAGAAAGAGATTTTTTTGTCAAAAAAGTAAGTACCACATTTTAGGACGGATAGAAATTTCCTCATCTCCATAATATACTACATATATATAAGTGTACTAGCTGAAATCCCGCGCTTCGCTACGGAGTACATTCAAATTAAATACAACGGTCAACGTATGCAATTTATGCCAAAAAATAAATATATTGCGAAGATCAATGTATACAATTGTTGTAAAATATATATCTATCTATATATATATATATATATATTTATAAAAAAAATCGTAAGGGATATGCATTTTTTTTTTGGATAATATCCAATCGTCTGCTGCATTAGAAAGAGAAAAAAATATATTTTTTGTCTATTTAGTTGTTACGCACGTGACGATAAATTTATTGAAAGTACCAGAAAAAGAAATCACGTGATCGGCATTTAATAAATTAAATTCTAAAAATGAATCTTTAAAAATTCACCAAAAATCAGAAATGGAGGTAAAGATTCGAAAAAGATTTCATTTTAAAGGAATTTTTAGGATCTTTCTCGTGATATAAATTTTATAACCCTCAATGTATTATTTTAAATGCAAACGTAACAAAAAGTTTAAAAAACAGCTTAAAAATTTAATTTTAAAAAATCTAAGAAGAATTTTTCAAAAATCCTTAGTGCACCCCTACACCATTAGAAGAATCACCATGCAAAATTTCAGCCCTTTCGGTCCAGCGGTTTGGTCTGTGCGTTGTATGTCAGTCAGTCAGTCAGTCAGTGAATGAATGAGTCAGTTACGGAACTGTTTTATATATATAGATAATACATATCAACAAATGTTATATATTTTCAAAAACTGTACAATATATACGGAGAGGAATACGATTTTATACAAGCATTTATCGTACATTAAAGGTTTAATCTATTTTAATTATTATTACCATGTTTTTATTAACTCGTTTTCTTGTTTGTTTGTATGTTTGTGTGTGTGTGTGTGTGTTTGTCCAGTACAAATCTTGCAATCGATTTTTAACTAACTTCCCGACTAGCTAGACATTTGAAACTTTTAGAATAGCTCAGAACACGATGACAATGCATTATTTAAATACTTTTAGCCATCTTTAAGCAGCATTGAATCATTTTCAGTTAATTTTGTTTTGTAGACTGGTGCAGCCCTCTATCGGCCGGGACGGGAACGAAAAGTTAAACGCAAATTAACTTCCAATTAGCTTCATTTTCTTTCAAGTTTATGGGATAATTCCTCAAAAAATTTTAAAAAGTATTTATTAATACATAGAATTGTCAAGTTTATATGATTCAACAGAAAATTTAAAAACATGGTATATAAAAAGTTATTTTTAATCTTGTAATTATTATTGCTATGAAATTGAGAATTGATAATTATAATACAGGCAACGTGCATATAATGGGAAAATATATTACAGTCGAACCCCGTTATAACGAACTTCAAGGGACCAAAGGTTTTGTTCGCTTTATCCGGTGGTTCGCTATATTCGAACCGTTAAGAAAAAAAGCTAGAGTTTGCAAAATGTATACCTCATTAGTTGCAATGTGTATTCAATAATGATGTATTAAAAAATTATGATATCTATTAAAAATGATCATTAATGAATTAAATCGACCGAAATCAGTTCCATTAAACCGACACAATACGAGTACTAATTAAATTACGTATAATAGGAAAACGGTGGGACCAAAATTTTCGTTCCTAATATCCGTGAGTTCGTTATATACCGGGTTCGGTATAACGGGGTTCGACTGTAAGTTCTAAAACACCAACGGCTTCAATTTATAACAACGCTAATTTCCTCTTTAATTCGCAGCCCCCACACTGCTCTCTACATCGCTGAACAAAACAAGTATTTTATTTTATTTAATAAAAAATTTACAGCAACTGTACCACTCGTACAGGAAACAAACAAACAGGTCGGAGAACATAAACTTGTACCGTCTTGTACAAAATAGTCAACTGACTATAATAAACCATGCTAATCGCCAAAGCCGCTAATAACATTAATAACAATTATAAATTAAACTAGTAGGTAACCCGCCATTTTGACGTCATAATGGAAAAAGTATATGAAAGTTAAAAAATATCCTGAATTATCTAAAATATTGCATTTAATCCACACCTCGTAAAAGCAATCCCTTTCATTATTTTTTTATTTATTTAGTTTTTCATGCGATTGGAGTAGTAGACTGCCATCCAACCCGTCATTTTGACGTCATAATACTAAAAATGACGTCATAATGAAAAATTTATATGAAAGTTAAAAAAAATTTTTACTGTTCACTACGCGATTCATTCACATTCAAGTTTGTTGTTTACTTTCAGAATTCATCGCAAAAGTAAACAGATTTTTAAAAACTGTTAAATATACTGCTAAAAACATCCAATTTTTTTTAGTTCTGAATGTTTTATAGAAAAATAGGCTGAACAAACGTGATTTGATGGAGAAGATATCTGATTTTAGGTAAGAAAAAATTCTGATCCAAATTTGAAATTGAAATTAAGCCTATCCGGCGGTTTGTTTACTGAGGGCTTCAATTGAAAGATGAGTACAGCCCGGAAGTGTCATACAGAGACAACGGCTATTATATATAGGATTAATTTCAAACAAATTTACAAAAGCAAACTACATAGCTGACAAGCAACAACAAACAGAACAAGAAGCGAAGCAAGCCAACAATTAACGTAAAACCTTACGCACACCGTAGTTAGTCCTTTCAACAAATCTCTCCACTTGTGCCTTGAGCCTCGGGCAGTCGGAATCCGTTGGTAGATGTCCAGCAGACGCTGGAATTTCCTCTTCTTTGTCTATCTTAATGAAGTAGTTCACACAGTTGGGGCACCTAAGTGGCCCAGTGCAATCTCCCTCATGTGTTTTTTGCACATTTTATTATCATAGTCACAATGTTTGGCAACATGTCCAAAGCACCAACATTTAAAGCAGATTGTTGGCCTTAAATATTCCTTAAAGCCAAATCTCTCCCAGCGTATCTTAAGTCTTTTTAACTTTTCTAGCTTTTTGAAGGCTGAACCCTTCATGCTTATAATCCAGTTTTTCCCATTTTTTGCGTTATAACTGGTGATCACATTTATATTTTCACCCGCTAGTTCCTCGTTTTGGACCATTAGTTTCTCCTTTATGTCGTTCTTTTCTAATTTTTCATCAACTCCAAATATAATTATATGAGGATCACGCTGTTTAGCTTTCTTAATATCATACTTCCCATTCAATTCATCAACTTTCTTGAATTCTTCAATAAGCTTATCAATGTCTTCCTCTTTGCTAGTACCAATAAGTACTCCATGATTTGCAATTTTTCGACATGTTACAATCCCAATTTTGAGTTTATCCGGCTTTATATGTTCTTTTAGATCATCTTTCGGACTATATCTCCGATCCTCCTTTGCCTTTTTGGGAAAAATCGTAACCGCATGGGTGCCTTGCCCTTTCACCTTCGTTTTCATCTTAACCGTCTTGGTCACAGCTTCAGCGTAAGTCACCTTATCCGTTTTTTGCCTCAATTCGCTAAGTTGTCCCATCAGGTAGGTGATCAACAACTGTTGATCCATTGTTGCTCTTCTAATGGCAGTTAAGTCATCGTACAAGTACTTCTTGACAACTGTTGTCAATCTTGCAACTCCAATGGTTTCATTTAATCTGTTGTATCTCTCATCAACAATACTCTCTAGTTCAGCATGAGTTTCCAATAAATTTTCAAGGTTAAAAACCCTTTTTGTTGGCGAAATTCTCTCCCCCTCTTCCGACGTTAGTGGTTCAGCCATAGCTTAAACCCCCAGGGCCCACCACGTCGAGGTGTCGGTAAGAAATTTTGAATAGCCAGGCTAACGAATACGCTATTAACACTTTTCACCGCACAATACACTCTGGGTGATTGCTGTGGGTAGATTGCCTGCAAGATTTTTAGCATTTGGGGAGGGGCCCCCAAAACGTTCGACTGTATATGAAAATATATAGAATACACTGGTACCTCGACTTACGAGTATCTCGAGTTACGAGTTTTTTTTTAGATACGAGCATTCTCTCGCCAGATATTTTGCTTCGAGTTACGAGCAAAAATTCGAGTTACGAACAAGCTTCAGATACCCCACCGCTAGTTTTGCACAACGAGCGCCTTGTTACGTGCTCATCAAATGAGAACACAAGTAATAAAACAACTTTATGGCAGTGCATTTTATTGTACTGCGTTTTTATACAATGTTCGTCATTTATAAGCCTATTTTTCTTATTTAAAAACGTGTAAAGAAAAATCGCGGTGTTTTGGAGGAGCCCAGAACGAATTATATATATAATAGCCGTTGTCTCTGTATAACTCTTCCGGGCTATACTCATCTTTCAACTGAAGCCCTCAGTAAACAAACAGCCGGTTAGGCTTAATTTCAATTTCAGATGTGGATCAGAATTTTTTCTTACCTAAAAACTAATGTCTTCTCCATCAAATCACGTTTGTTCAGCCTATTTTTTATAAAACATACAGAACTAAAAAAAATTGGATGCTTTTAGCTGTATATTTAACAGTTTTTAAAAATCTGTTTACTTTTGCGATGAATTCTGAAAGTAAACAAACTTGAATGTGAATGAATCAAGTAGCTCAAGTAGTTCCTATCGCGTAGTGATCTGTAAAAAACTGGATGGCAGTCTACTACTCCAATCGCATGAAAAACTAAATAAATAAAAAATAATGAAAGCGTTTGCTTTTACAAGGTGTGGATTAAATGCAATATTGTTAGATAATTCGGGATATTTTTTAATTTTCATATACTTTTTCCATTATGACGTCATTATTAGTATTATGACGTCAAAATGACGGGTTGGATGGCAGTCTACTACTCCAATCGCATGAAAAACTAAATAAATAAAAGATAATGAAAGGGTTTGCTTTTACGAGGTGTCGATTAAATGCAATATTGTTAGATAATTCGGGATATTTTTTAACTTTCATATACTTTTTCCATTATGACGTCATTATTAGTATTATGACGTCAAAATGACGGGTTGGATGGCAGTCTACTACTCCAATCGCATGAAAAACTAAATAAATAAAAAATAATGAAAGGGTTTGATTTTACAATGTATGGATTAAATGCAATATTGTTAGATAATTCGGGATATTTTTTAACTTTCATATACTTTTTCCATTATGACGTCATTATTAGTATTATGACGTCAAAATGACGGGTTACCTTCTAGTTAATGATATTTCTATTCATTTCAATGCGGAAAACTGATTCGAGATACGAGTATTTCGAGTTACAAGCTCCGTCAGGGAATGAATTAAACTCGTAGGTCGAGATACCACTGTATGTGTACATGCAGATGTACTTTATATGTTTTGAAAAAGTCAGAGATTTAAGAAAATATATAAACGATCGTTTCCGAAATGTTGCTAATAGGCATCCCTTTGACTTCTTTTCCACGTGCCTCGTTGTAAAAAGGTCGTTACGCAATCCCTGAGATGTGCTTTTAAAAACTTACTAAAATATTCAAGAAATTTGCTATACCATTTTTCAAAGAGTATGATAAAAGTGTAATAAAATTCTTTAAAAGTAGAAATTTTCTCGCAGTTTCGGGATTTACACTGTCAAAATGCACAGAGCAACTTCTTTTACCATCTAAGGAAATTCCGCAAACGTGGATAAATAATTATCTTAAAAACGTGGATATTTTTGGTGAAAAAATACGATTTCTGTATGTTTACATCCCCGTTTTCCGGTAACAGGAAGCGTCAAGCATGGTGCTTCCTGTTTACACTTTCTAAGAAACACTTTCTAAGAAAAAAAACCGTATAGTCAACCGAAGTTTTTAGAGCGGTTTTTTTTTACTTTATACGTGATTTTCTTATAACCTTTCAGAAGTACGCAAAGGATTTTACTCTTCGGTGAGTCTGTATTTATATAAGGTATATGTGGTTTTTTTTTTTAATATGCTTGCAACAAACATCATTTCATGTATAAAAATAAAATAAACAAATGTATATATATACTAGCTGAAAACCCGTACTTCGCTACGGAGTACATTCAAATTAAATACAACGGTCAATGTATGCAATTAATGCAAAAAATATGTATATATATATATATTTATAATAACTACAACGATCAATGTAATGCAATTGATGTAAAAAAAACGAAAAAATATATTTATAAAAAAATCGTAAGGGATATTTTTATAGACAAAATAATGTAGAAGAAAATATTCAAATTAAATCTAATAGAACATCTTAAAGAATATAGTACAGTTAATATAGTACAATTTGGGAAACATTTCTTTTAAGGAATTTTTAGGATCTTTTTCGTGATATATATTTTATAACCCTCAGATTATTATTTTAAATGCAAACTTTAAAGAATGTTACAAAAAAGCTTAAAAATTTAATCTAAAAAAATCTAAGAAGAAATTTTCAAAAATCTTTCTTAGTGCACCCCTACACCACTATAAGAAGAATCGCCATGCAAAATTTCAGCCCTTTATGTCCAGCGGTTTGGTCTGTGCGTCATATGTCAGTCAGTCAGTCAGTTACGGAACTGTTTTATATCTATAGAAAAATATCCTGAACTTTTCCTTGCTTTCCCGTAGAAAAAGAATATATTTATCATTTTTGCTAACGCCGTTTGCAAAAACAAAATCTTATATACAGCTATTCCCCGGCCGATATAGGGACCTAGACATCGGTTGTAAATTGATTTAATCGTAAATCGAGTTTCAAATATATTTTTTTTTGTATATGTACATACATATATTTTTTACTTTCATACATACATACGTAATTTAAAATACATTGTACTTTATTTAGAAGGCTATTTATTATGTTAGTACAATACAATACAATTGTTTTATACTACTTTATACAACTTTATACAATCCAATGCTTCATAACTTTCCACAGAAGATACGTTGCAAGTATTTTTTTAAGGAAGTTATCCAAACTAGTTTTTAATGGTCATGCAATACACATAGGTATGTACTGTGCATTCAAGGGACAATATTTTTGAGAAAAAGATAAAAATAAATAAATAAATAAGTTTTAAAAAAAATTTCGGTCGTAAGTGCGAACTGTCATATGTCGAGTAATACCTGTATATCGATATATATATATATATATATATATATATATATATATATATATATATATATATATAATATATATATAAGTATATATATAGGGTAACTCTAGGATAGATGGCCACTCTAAATATTTCTAAAACTTGATCATAAATGGCAGTTTAAAGTTTTTTCGTAGGGAGTGTTCAACGAGTTCATTCATTGTGCTAGTCATTGGTACAGCTGTGTTTTTATTTTATAAAAAGTAAGTGAAATTTTAATGTTTATTTAATTTAGTGGTTGAATATTTTTGTTAAGTTAGGTATCTGAATATTTTGCAATACGTACGTTACATTTTTTTATTTACTTTACGGACTTTTAAGGCCCGTATATAATCCAATCTTCGCTTCTAAGCCTAAAACAAAGACGTACAATCGCGGAGTGACGCTTTAAATTGGGTGGCCATGTGTCCTTCAATTTCAGGATAGATGGCCACATAAAATCGAGGAGAGATGATCACCTTTAATCAATATTTAAAAATTATACGGAGTGAGGATTTTAACTAAATATAATTATATTTAAAATAATTATGTAACTTTTATGTTTATAATTATATTATATGCACTAGTTCCTAATGTAACCATGGCAAAAACAGTTAGAAAACGTGCCAAACAGGTAGCTATGCTTTTGACATCACCAGAAAATATTGACTAACGTCGGAAACTTTCATCCCAGAAACAGATAAAGTTGATAAATAAGCTTAAAACCAGGAAAAAGCCTAAAATAAACGCGAGAAAGAAACAAAAACACGTCACTTCCAGTAGCAAAGAAGATGGAATACATTTGAAATTATCAGATTCTACAGATTCCGAGGGAATAGAATTTGATGAGGATCACTGTGTTGGTTGGGGAGAAGAATACAATACCATAACTATAAAGGATGACTGTATAAAATGTATAAGGTGCCTGAAGGGGTTCCATGAAACGTTTACAAACTATCAAGACCTTTGCCAAAAATGTGGTAAAATTTTATGAAAAGTGAAGGATTGAAATTATACTTCAAATGTTGTTTATTCGAATTTTATTCACTCATTTTCCGTGATATAATTGCATCTTTGCAAATTGCTATAAGTTTTTCATGATTAACTATATGAAATGTGTTTTTTTTTTTGCTATTTTAACTTCACTTTTTCTTTGTTGTATTGGATGGCCATCTCTCCTCGGCTTGAAGGAGAGATGGCCATCTGCCATTTTAATTTCAAACTATGTTTCCCACTTTCTGTTCTCAATGTTTAATTATTTTTTGTCGAAAATATGATGAGTGTATGTATAAGAATTTTAAATATGCATAAATATTCCTTGTGTTTGCATTCTAAAAATTTTTATTTCAATCTTTAAAAACTATAGCCATCTTTCCTAGAGTTACCCTATATATATATATATATATATGTGTGTGTGTGTGTGTGTGTGTGTGTGAGTGTGTTTGTTTACCGGACACACTAAGAAAAAAAACCGCATAGTCAATCGAAGTTTTTTAGGGAGATTTTTTACTTTGTACGTGATTTTTCTTATAACCTTTCAGAAGTAAGCAAAGGATTTTACTCTTCGTCTGTAAATCTGTGAAGTGTATCGCTATATATATATATATATATATATATATATATACTAGCATTATTGCCCGGCGTTGCCCGGGTAGATATATAGATATAAAATTTTTCATGCATTCCATCAAAAAAATACTGGGCTGCACCCCCCGCTCTTCATGTTCATCTGGCCAGACAGAATGCGCTTAGCGCGTTTCTATGATATACCCAGTATTCTTTTGATGGAAAGCATGAAAAATTTTATATCTATATATCTACCCGGGCAATCATTCTTTAAAAATAATTTCATTAATCTTCTTATGCCTTAATATAACTAATGGACTAACAGTTCGGAATGAAAGTTATGTGCCGTTATGTTTCTCTGTTTAAAGAGCTTTTCCTCCCACTGCTTAAAAAACACCAAAACTCTAAAAGATTTATCTTATATGATTTCACGGAATAAGTAATTTAAATACATATCGTATGTTAACTCTGTTTCGCGAACTTAGGGGTAAAAACCTGTAGAACTATTAAACTTCTTCCCATTTTATGATCCTCAAACAATTAATATATTTACATCAACAGAAGGCTTCCAAAAACTTCCAAACTTAATTTTTCTTTTTTTTCTTGCTTTTTTTTTCCAAATTTTATTAAGTTCTATTAGTTTGAACGCCATTGTCTAAAATTGTCTAAAGCAGCGGTTCTCAACCTGTTCAGACAAACGATTCCGCTAAACGTAAGAAAAATAAACATCTCGTCCTTGCCCCCCCCGTTACCCCCAGACCAACTCTCATAGCGCGTACAGACTGGCATAGCGCTCTCTGCCTCTGCCAGTGATTTATGTCTCTCTGTACTCTGTTCTCTGCGCCGGATCGCCTCCTCTGGCAGTCCTTCAAAGAAAGAGAGTGGGGTCAGCGGGTCAAATGGTGTCGAGCGGGGTCGGGGGAGGCACCAGATCAAGAGCGGGAAGGGGGGTGGTTCTAAATACCGTGTCTAATGTTACCGTGACTAAGTGATGACAGGAGAGTCGGGGAGAGAACTCTGTCCAATGTGAATGCACCATCAAACCACCCCGCGTATCGAATTTGAAGGGTTGTCGTAAAGGGACTGTATCCACATTTAAGAGGTGCGCTTAGGGGCACAAAAATCATTAAAAAATTAATTTTAAAAAAACTAATTGAGCCCCAAATTTCGTTTTTCCTGATTTAAGTTTCTAGGGTCCAAAACATTAACTGTGCTGAATTTGGTCCCGGTGGGTGAAACAGTCTATGATTCTATAGCGGACAAACAAACAGACAAGCTCTTATATATATATATACTAGCTGAAAACCCGCGCTTCGCTACGGAGTACATTCAAATTAAATACAACGGTCAATGTATGCAATTAATGCCAAAATATATATATATATATATATATATATATATATATATATATATAAATCGTAAGGGATATTTATTTTTTTGGATAATATCCAATCGTCTGCTGCATTAGAAAGAAAAAGAATATCATTTTTGTTTATTTAGTTGTTATGCACGTGACGATAAATTTATTTAAAGTACCAGAATAAGAAATCACGTGATCAACATTTAATAAATAAAATTCTAGAAATTAATCTTTAAAAATTCACCAAAAATCAGAAAATCAAGGTAAAGGTTCGAAAAAGATTTCATTTTGAAGGAATTTTTATGATCTTTCTCGTGATATAAATTTTATAATCCGCAATGTATTATTTTAAATGCAAACGTAAAAAAAGTTTAAAAAACAGCTTAAAAATTTAATTTAAAAAAATCTAAGAAGAATTTTAGAAAAATCTTTCTTAGTGCACCCCTACACTATAATAAGAATCGCCATGCAAAATTTCAGCCCTTTAGGTCCAGCGGTTTGGTCTGTGCGTTGTATGTCAGTCAGTCAGTGAATGAATGAATGAATGAATGAATGAGTCAGTTACGGAACTGTTTTATATATATATATATATATATATATATATATATATATATATATATATATGTATGTATGTATGTATGTATGTATATAGCGATACGCTTAACAGATTTCTATTGATATTTCATTTCAGGTGGAATTTAGTGTGTGTACCTAACGAAATAATAATGCCACATCTAGTCAACGTTTTGGTGCTCACTCTGTTGTGGACGTTTGTGCATTGCGATGACCAAAGAGACAAGCTGTTTTTCCTCCAAAAATCGTCTGGAGACGGAACCGAGACTCTCCTGGTAGTGACATGGAAGCAGGGGGTGGACGATTTCTCTGCCGGGTGCGAGTTTTTCACCGACAAGTAAGTTAGACCATTTTATGGCTTTATTTGTATTAAAAGTCTCCGGAAAAGGAAAATTTTATTTATTTTTTATCAACAAGTATTTAAAAATATGTTTTTACATTAATATTTAATTATTTATCTCTTATAAATATAATAAGTACAAGATAAAAAGCTTTTTTCTTAACGGTTCGAATATAGCGAACCACCGGATAAAGCGAACAAAACCTTTGGTCCCTTGAAGTTCGTTATAGCGGGGTTCGACTGTAATATATTTTCCCATTATATGCACGTTGCCTGTATTATAATTATCAATTCTCAATTTCATACAATAATAATTACAAGATAAAAATAACTTTTTATATACCATGTTTTTAAATTTTCTGTTGAATCATATAAACTTAACAATTCTATGTATTAATAAATACTTTTTAAAATTTTTTGGGGAATTATCCCATAAACTTGAAAGAAAATGAAGCTAATTGGAAGTTAACTTGCATTTGACTAGTTCCCTTTCCGGCCAATAGATGGTTGCACCAGTCTAAAAAGCAAAATTAACTGAAAATAACTGAAAATCAATTTAATTCTGCTTAAAGATGGCTAAAAGCATTAAAAGAATGCAATGTCATCGTGTTCTCAGCTATTCTAAAAGTTTCAAATGTCTAGCTAGTCGGGAAGTTAGTTAAAAATCGATTGCAAGATTTGTACTAGACAAACACACACACACACAAGAAAGCAAGTTAATAAAAACATGGTAATTAATGAAATATTAATGAAATTCGTTAATTATCTTTTTCATTAATGCTCTTTATATAAAGATCATTAGGCTCATAAAAAATAGTTATCAATTTGAAATTTTTGTTTTTAAAGAATTTAATATTCAAAATTTGAAGCCCGTTTAATTTTTTTATATTTCTGCCGAACCAATGACTCTGCATTATTTTCTCCCTTATAAACGCAGGAAATGTATCTAAAAAATTTGTGTCCAGGATTTAGGAAAATTTTATTTATGAAGTTTTGAATTACTTTAACGGACAAAAGTTTTCTTTAGGAGAAATCATTTTCAGAATTTTTGCTCTAAATGAAAAATTTTTAAGACAATTAAATGGCAACAGAATGAAGAAACGCTGCCCACAATTTCGCAGATATACTTTAGAAAGGATTTTGGATATATTCTACATAGACAAGATAAAGATTTTATATTCTAAGCATCTGAGACCTTTTTTTTCTTCCTGTCTCAATCTTTCAGCCTGTAATAGCGTTTCTGACGCATTATTCCATCCTCTAATTTGGCATTCAAAAGCGTCAAAATTTCGAAATTTTTGATTTGGAGGGAAAATTTTGAAAATTCTTTCTTTGAAGCAAAAGTTACCCCTATAAAAAAAGAATATTTTGCCTTTTAAACTAATTAAAAATTCTTAAAAATAAAATTTTCATAAATCCCTAATACAAAATGTTTTTCATAAATCCCCAATGCAAATTATTTTGAAACCTTTCCTAAAGTAATTAACAATTTTCACAAACCCCTAATTCAAATTATTTTGAAACCTTTCCTGAATTAATTAACAATTTTCCCATATCCCTAATGCAAATTATTTTGAAACCTTTCCTAAAGTAATCAACAATTTTCATAAACCCCTAACGCAAATTATTTTGAAACCTTTCCTAAAGGAATTAACAATTTTCACATACCCCTAATGCAAATTGTTTTGAAACCTTTCCTCCGAAAGTAATTAACAATTTTCACATACCCCTAATGCAAATTATTTTGAAACCTTTCCTAAAGTAATTAACAATTTTCACAAACCCCTAATACAAATTATTTTGAAACATTTCCTAAAGTAATTAACAATTTTCACAAACCCCTAATATTATTATTAAATCATTAAATTATTAAATTCAAAATAATTTAATTTATCATTAAATTATTTTGAAACCTTTCCTAAACTAAATTTTTCATAAATCCCTCATGTAAATTGTTTTGAAACGTTTCCTAAAGTAACTAACAATTTTCACATACCCCTAATGCAAATTGTTTTGAAACCTTTCCTAAAGTAATTAACAATTTTCACAAACCCCTAATTCAAATTATTTTGAAACCTTTCCTGAATTAATTAACAATTTTCCCATATCCCTAATGCAAATTATTTTGAAACCTTTCCTAAAGTAATCAACAATTTTCACAAACCCCTAATACAAATTATTTTGAAACATTTCCTAAAGTAATTAACAATTTTCACAAACCCCTAATATTATTATTAAATCATTAAATTATTAAATTCAAAATAATTTAATTTATCATTAAATTATTTTGGAAACCTTTCCTAAACTAAATTTTTCATAAATCCCTCATGTAAATTGTTTCGAAACGTTTCCTAAAGTAACTAATATTTTTCATAATGAAGCTAAATTTTTTCATAAACCTCAAACTCAAATCATTTTTAATACTCTCCTAAACGTGGAAAAGTTATGAAAACGAAGCTATTGGCCCCTTCAGCAAATTGGTGAAGTCAGTTCAGCAGTTGTGCAGTCCGCGGGAGTCGCGGTAGCAACGGCTCTCGGCTCTGTGAATTTCCTTAGTCTTTTACATCTGTGTTTAAATGTTTTCGTTTGTGACTATATTAATGGTGCTCGTCAATAAAGTTGTTTTCCTGTGGACTTTGCTCATTCTTTGGAAACAGAGACCATTGCAAACCGACTTCAGTCAGCTTCAGTCAAGTAGAAGTCGCTATGTAAAACAGAATGTATATAGCATTCATTTTTAAAAATTTATGCAAGGTACCAACAGATAATTTCTGAGCCAAACCCGATATTTATCATTAAATATATTAAGGGTAAATATGAAGAACATGATACGGTTTCTCGCCAAGCCGTATTTTGCGCAAAATATTCGGCTTGTTTTGTGGGTTTGTCAGAAAGAGCAGTGTTAATTTACACTATATTGTTCTTCGATTTGTAATGTCACATTGGCGCCATATCGCTACAGATTGGCGACCGTGTCATGTTCTTCATATTAACCATATTGGTATACTGTCGAACCAATTGCCTGTCCTTGGGTTCACCTATATTATAGCGCATATAGATTGGTGCAGAGTTCTCTGCCTGCAGACCCCCGACTCCTGTCATCACATTAGTCACGGTAACATTAGACACGGTATTTAGAACCACCCCCATTCCCGCTCTTTGATCTGGTGTCTCCCCCGACCCCGCTCGACACCATTTGACCCTCTGACCCCCCCGCCCTTTCTTTGATGGACCGCCAGAGGAGGCGATCCACGCATAGTACAGAGTACAGAGAGAACATAAATCACTGGTTCCCCCAAGGCACAGGCAGAGAACTCTGCACCAATGTGTAACTGTAATAATACAGTTATACAATATAAGAGTTATTACAATCAATATTACAGTTATATGCAATACTAGCTGAAGTACCCGGCGTTGCCCAGGATTTTAAGTACGTATGTTATCAAAATCAATTTAAAAACTAAACACAGTATAAATACGTAGTAAAAAAAAGGACATGTAATGTTACACTCGTCTCAGAATTTTGGTAGATTCAGCATTTCATAATTGTTCGACTAAAAGCTGAAAAGTAAAAATGTCAAATATTGTCAATTTTGTTAATCTCAATTTTGTCAAAATAATCTCAATTTTATTACAGCACACCTTACTAATAAATTAATTCATACAATAAAACACTTCAATAGTATGCAATTTCATACGGTACATTTTACTCATAAATTAATTTTACACTTTGCTAACTAAAATTATTATTCAATACAATACAGTTATTCAATACAGTACACTTTACTAATAAATTAATTCATACGGTACAACATTTCAATAGTATGCGGTTTTGTACGGTACACCCTACTAGTAGCTTAAATTTACACTTTGCTAACTAAAATACAATTCTAACATACTATTTTCACATTACATTGTGCAATATACAATTAACCATTGTTATTCAATGCAATACAGTTATTCAGTACAGTGCATTTTACTAATGAATTATTTCGTACACTACACCTTACTAATAAATTAGTTTTAAACTTTGCTAACTAAGAAACAATTATAATATGCTATTTTCACATTACATTGTCTCTTACAATTCCTCTCTCGTAACAACTGAGTTTTTGTATCTTTTACCATTAAATTAAACTTTCTTCAAGCTGCTTTTGAGTACAATACAATAAATTAAAACATATTTCTAAACAATTTATAAAGCAATTTATATGCAATTTCATACAGTACACTTTACTAATAAATTAATTCATACGGTACAACATTTCAGTAGTATGCGGTTTTGTACGGTACACCCTACTAATAGCTTAAATTTACACTTTGCTAACTAAAATACAATTCTAACATACTATTTTCACATTACATTGTGCAATATACAATTAACCATTGTTATTCAATGGTTATAACTGTTCCAATGTATATGCACCATTAGGAACAGTTTTCACCTTTCTTCATTTGTGGTGTTGACTGAATGATTTTTGTGTCTTCCTAAACCTGACATTTGACCCTCTGTGCAGGGATCTCATCAACGAAGTCCTGAAATCGTCTGGAGGAGCAAACATACGTACCCTCTCCGAAAACGAGATGGAAAACCTCCTGGGGGACTGCACCGAATTCAGCTTGAAGAGGAGGAGGCGGGAGAGCGAACGACTTGACGCGGAGGACATGAAAGACGCTCCCGGGGAGCTCTGGGGGAGGAGACGATCCCAGAGCGAGAAATCGGAAGGCCTGGACGAGCGCAGGGTAAACGACAACGACGACGGCTTGAATGCTGTCCGAAGGACAACTGAAGCCCCGACGACAACGCCGGGATACGACGGATGGCCGGTCATTTTCCCAGGTAAATGCTTGTAATTAAGGGGACAGTGGACTTTCAAAATTGGGAAATTTGTCCAAAAATTCGATTTTTTTTATTTTATTGAATTGTGAAACTACAGACGAGTAGGAATGCACTTAACCTTTAGCTTACGGGGCCCTTTTTTCCAATTCACTCATTCGAACGGGAAATTTTATACCCCCTTTGTAAGAATGGTTATTAAGGAGGTTATATATATATATATATATATATATATATATATATATATATATATATATATATATATATATATATATAAATATATATATATGTATATATATATATATATATGTATATATATATATAAATATATATATATATATATATATGTATATATATATATATAATATATATATATGTATATATATATATATAAATATATATATATATGTATATATATATATATATATATATATATGTATATATATATATATATGTATATATATATATATATATATAAATATATATATATGTATATATATATGTATATATATATATATATATATATATATATATATGTATATATATATATATATATATATATATATATATGTATATATATATATATATATGTATATATATATATATATATATATATATATATGTATATATATATATATATATATATGTATATATATATATATATTCTTGGGCTCGTATTCTTGGGATACATGCTATCCCACCCCGTAAGGAAAAGGTTAAATTAATTTGAATATGTTGTAATGGTTTAATGTTAATTTTTTTTTGTAAATAAATTCCCTTTCTAAGTTTCTGTTTGAAGAATTGGCCTTTTCATTATAATTAGGACTCTGTCTTTCTTGGTCATGAATTCAGTAATAGTAATTTTAAAACAAGCCGCAGAGAATTGCCTTAAGGGGACAGTGGACTTTCAAAATTGTTAAATTTGTCCAAAAATTCGATTTTTTTTTAAAATTTTATTGAATTGTGAAACTACAGACGAGTAGGAATGCGTTGCAAAATGAATTTTCAATTTCTGTGATTACTTTCCTAGTTATAGGCATTTGTATTTAATTTAGATATTATGGGGTTACTAATAGGAATAACTTTAAATGTGCTTTTCTCAAAATAAAAATTTTCGTCTCATACGAATATTCAAATTGCTCCATGCGCAATTCTAATGATCGTAATGCTTTGAAATTTAAGTTTTATATACTTAACTGTATATAAAATAAATGTTATTGAAAAAAAAATTATGCTGCGTAGCTCAGAATTTCTAAATTTTGTACTTGAAAAGATGATTTAAAGGTATTTTGCGTCATAAAAAGGGTGTTTTCGCTGTTATTACTTTTTTCTCTTTATATATTTAATGAATGCTTAAAATAAGCAATAAGTTTCAGTGTTAGTTGTATAAGGTATCCTGTAAATAAAAATTACCATATTATATGCAAACGAAATGCGCGTGGAACATTTTTAATGAGGCCAATTTTTGATATAATTAATAATTCATAATTCATAAATTATTAATATTTCGTCTTTAAATTTTAACCACTTTTACATATTTATGGTACTAATCACATATTCAAATTTCGAGCAAATCCATTCAAAACAAAAAAAGTTAGGTTTGAAGGTCCACTGTCCCCTTTAGTCGCGGCGAGAATTGGTTAACTCTTACCGGTTCAATGATTTGCTCTTTACAGTAGCCTCCAGGTTTTAATTCAACACAGCCACTAATAATTACAAGATAAAATGAACTTTTTAATACACCATGTTTTTAAATTTTCTGTTGAATCGTATAAACTTGACAATTCTATGTATCAACTAGCTGAAAACCCGCACTTCGCTACGGAGTACATTCAAATTAAATACAACGGTCAACGTATGCAATTTATGCCAAAAAATAAATATATATATTTATAATAAATGCGATGATCAATGTATACAATTGATGTAAAATATATATCTATCTATATGTATATCTATATATATATTTATAAAAAAATCGTAAGGGATATGCATTTTTTTGGGATAATATCCAATCGTCTGCTGCATTAGAAAGAGAAAAAATATTTTTTTTGTCTATTTAGTTGTTACGCACGTGACGATAAATTTATTGAAAGTACCAGAAAAAAAATCACGTGATCGGCATTTAATAAATTAAATTCTAAAAATGAATCTTTAAAAATTCACCAAATATCAGGAAATGGAGGTAAAAATTCGAAAAAAATTTCATTTTAAAGGAATTTTTAGGATCTTTCTCGTGATATAAATTTTATAACCCTCAATGTATTATTTTAAAAAACAGCTTTTAAAGTTGAAATTAAGTTTAAAAAACAGCTTAAAAATTTAATTTAAAAAAATCTAAGAAGAATTTTTGAAAAATCTTTCTTAGTGCACCCCTACACTATTAGAAGAATCGCCATGCAAAATTTCAGCCCTTTAGGTCCAGCGGTTTGGTCTGTGCGTTGTATGTCAGTCAGTCAGTCAGTCAGTGAATGAATGAGTCAGTTACGGAACTGTTTTATATATATAGATAAATACTTTTTTAAAATTTTTTTTGATGAATTATACCATCCACTTGAGAGAAAATGAAGTTAATTGGAAGTTTACTTGCGTTTAACTTTTCGGTCCCGTCCCGGCCGACAGATGGCTGCACCAGTCTGCAAAACATTATTAACCGAAAATGGATTCAATTCTGCTTAAAGATGGCTAAAAGTTTTAAAATAATGCATTGTCATCGTGTTCTGAGCTTTTCTGAAAGTTTCAAACGTCTAGCTAGTCGGGAAGTTAGTTAAATATCGATTGCAAGATTTGTAAGGGACAAACACACACACAAACAAGAAAGAAAGTTAATAAAAACATGGTAAAAATGGGGTTTAATGGTTCAATATGCGGCCATTAATTTCCAGGACTGATCTAATAACTCCAGAAAATATTACATGAAATGCATACCCATTTAATACGTTTCGAAGTAACTCCCACCTGCCGTAATGCACTTCTGTGCTCGGCCGTATAAGATTCGGAAACAACTTTTGAAGTCCTCTTTCGGAATGCTCTTTAATGTGGACGTTTTCTTGATGGCTTCGAGATCCTCAAATCTTGGTGTTCTATCCACTCAAATTTCGATGTCTAAAATCTCAAATAGTTCGTGGGAGAGCTTCGAATGATGAGTCCTGAGTAATCCTTTTAATATATTTTATTACACACGTAGACGGACGCACATGAATCACAAACAAACATGTATATACTCAAATCAGAAGGTGGGGCGATCGTAAATCTAGAACCGAGACACGCGTCTGCACGTTGTGGCTCTCGGCGCTCAACTGTGTTTTTCTCGAAGCCAAAAATCGGCGTTGCCACTCCACTCAACTAAACTACAGATCGTGTGCCGGCGACACTTGGTCCCTTCGACAAATCCTTCAGTTTGGAAACGAGAAAAAGTCTGCCGGTGGTAAGTTCGGAGAGTATGGGGGATGCCGCATCTCCAAGACCTCATGCCGGGCCAATTTGCAGAAGGGAACAAGATTTGAGGATGTCGAAGCCATCGAGAAAACGGTGACGTCCACATTAAAGAGCATTCCGAAAGAGGACTTTTAAAAGTTGTTTCCGAAACTTATGCAGCCGAGCACAGAAGTGCATTGCGGCAGGTGGGAGTAATATATTAAATGGGAAACATATTAAATGGAAAACATATTAAATGGGTATGTATTTCGTGTAATATTTTCTGGAGTTATTAGATCAGTCCTGGAAATTAATGGCCGCACCTTGTATTATGGTGCCTGGGACATAATGTGCGCCGCCGAGAAAAGATTAAAAAAAAAAACACGTAAGAATAACCGAGTAATTCTCTACCTTCAGTTGGGAAAAAAATTTGATAATATCCTCCAACACAAGCATTTAAAAATGCTAATTTCGGCTCGTCATTCCCTAAATGGCCACACAGAATCATTTCAACTTTGCAGTAGGATATAATCTATACTTATATATAAAGAGAGAGAGCGATTTTGTACGTGGAGGCTAATCTTCAGAACCACTGTACCTATTTGAAAAATTCTTTCTCTGTTCGAAAGGTACATTATTCCAGATGGACATAGGCTATATATTATGTATATCTAATCAGTAGAAATAAAGTTAGGGGCTTAATCCTAACAATCTCCATTGTTACCGCTACTGTCCTCTATCGCTTTTTGTGCCGAAGTCTTCAACGATCCTTATCGTGGTGCTATCGCGGTGGGCTTCTGTTCTGACGCTAGCGGTTCGAACCTAGCCGTTCTCCGGTACGCCTTTTTCTTTTAAAAAATTTATTTTAATTATTAACTAACGTAAAATTAATTTAAGATATTATTTAGGTTATTATTAAGGTAAAAAAAGATTTACAATTTATTGGCTATCAACTGGAAATTTATTGGTATAATATTTTGTTCAACCCGGACAAAGTCGGGACGGGCCGCTAGTACAAAAATATAAAGACGTGCCTTTTTGCATTACGGTCAAAGCTGAAATTCCTTGAGAAAGTTAAACCGTTTCGGTTTATACGTTGATAATTTTATCATTATAATAATGTCCAACTTAAAATGGTTTTCAGTTGAATATTCCATACTCGGAATAATACCCTGCTAAGTGCAGCGTATTCCATTCGCGTAGTCCTGCTAAGTGCTGCTATACAGCGAAATAGGAATCTGTCGTGTATTCACACTACACCGAGGTTCTTTCTCTGGCATAGGGACAGTGAGGTAGATAAAACTAGTCGTCTAAACGACACAAACATTTATTGACAATTTAACAAAATATTACAAAGAGAACTCTGAGCACGAGGTGGGCAAGCCTATTGCATCTTACCAGACCCCGACTCCTACTACTGATTTCTCCCGACGATCCCTTCAAACCCTAGGGTTCAACGCCCCCGCAGCCAATCCCTCTGATTGGTGAAAGGGGGGGGGGGATCACGGGGTACGGCACTCTTACAAACATTACACTACAGAATCCAAACACCAAAAGAATTCTTTGTTTCATTACAGGTACGAAGTGGTGCGGGGCTGGAGACATTGCAAAAGACTACGACGATCTGGGGGTCCACCAAGACACTGACCGATGTTGCAGGGCCCATGACCTCTGCAACGATACTTTAGCTCCTGGAGAAACGAGGAACAACCTCACCAACAAATCATCTTTCACAAAGTAATCAACTGAGTTTATATTACGTTGCTTATTAATTACTTAGAACAGAGGTTCTCAACCTCTTTAGCCACCCCCCCAGACTTCGCAACTACGCCGTCTCGGCAATGAGTGAGAATCTCATTCTATTCCTCACACTTCCACCTTCTTTTTTCAATTCCTACTATTAGTTCACACTCTCTCTATATATATCTTGTTCAAATTTTCAATCGTTAATAAAAGTACTTTTCATTCATACACTCAACTTCAAATACGTTTTTTTAAACTTGTAGTGGATGACACTTGATGTCAATACAGTTTTTTCAAATATTAATTCATTAATTAAATTTAATTAATCAATTTTAGTTTTAGACCTAGAGCGTCTCTTGCTCTTGTATAGTAATTTCCCTCTTGTTACTGTGTAAATGGTAGCACTGCGGTATCGCGGGCTTCTCCCGTCCTGTAGGTTGCGAGATCGAATCCCCAACCTGACAAGCTTTTTCTCTCTCTTTCCCCCCCCCCCCCCCCTCCTAATCTCGCCCAGTAGGCAAGGTTCTGGCAGGCAATCCTTTTTTTCAATTCCTACTATTAGTTCACACTCAAATTTTTCTTTGTTGACCTAAGTAGGAATTGACTTTAAATTTTTTTTTTTTATATATATTACTTGTTTCAATTCCTACTATTAGTTCACAATCTCCCTATATTTATATATCTTGTTCAAATTTTCAATCGTTAATAAAATACTTTTTATTCATCCACTCAAGTTCAAATACATTTTTGTTAAACTTGTAGTGGATGACACTTGATGTTAATACAGTTTTTTTCAAATATTAATTCATTAATTAAATTTAATTAATTAATTAATTTTAGTTTTATATGGGAGAAAAAAAATTTCTCTGCAATAATGGTGTTCACAGAATCGAGCCAATATCAGTGCAATTCCCCGCCAAAAAGTAACTAAAATAAAAATTTTCTTTGTTGACCTAAGTAGGAATTGACTTTAAAAATTTTTTTTTATATATTACTTGTTTCAATTCCTACTATTAGTTCACACTCTCCCTATATTTATGTATCTTGTTCAAATTTTCAATCGTTAATAAAATACTTTTTATTCATCCACTCAAGTTCAAATACATTTTTTTAAACTTGTAGTGGATGACACTTGATGTTAATACAGTTTTTTTCAAATATTAATTCATTAATTAAATTTAATTAATTAATTTTAGTTTCATATGGGAGAAAAAAAAATTTCTCTGCAATAATGGTGTTCACAGAATCGAGCCAATATCAGTGCAATTCCACCGCCAAACGCAATTCCCCGCCAAAAAGTAACTAAAATAAAAATTTTCTTTGTTGACCTAAGTAGGAATTGACTTTAAAAATTTTTTTTTATATTACTTGTTTTGTGTATAGTCAGTGCGAGGAGCGTTGACTTTTTACACAAACGATATAGGGTGTTCGCCGCGCATATTAATGTTGAAATATTTTTCAAAAGAGATGATTTTTAACGATGACTATTTTGTTGCTTCCTAACAGTCCACCAGTTTTCCTCCTAACAGTCAAGCGTCACTGTAACGCCGATGTGTTAGCTGGGAGCTCGGCCCGTTCCTCTAGGCTTAGAAGCCAGCGCCCTGGTCATTAGACCATTCTGGCGATGAGGGGAAATCTCAAACTACGGATGGCCATTCCTCACAAATATTATGAATTACATATTTAAGTAAATTTATGCAATATTTAGAAATATAAATATATTTATATAGATTTATATAATATTAATATATATATACAGCGGACGCTCGTTATAACGACCGGCCATGACAGCAACCGTTCCAATACACCGACCGGTGCAAAATGTCCCAGATGGAATCTCCTTTAATGATAGGTTATTTTTAAATGTTCGATACAGCGACCACTCGTTATAACAAGCATCTACACGCACACGCACACACATATATATGTGTGTGTGTGTTGGTTGGTGTTGTATGTATGTGTGTGTGCGAGCACGTAATAATAACACAACACCGATATTAAATTAATTATCCTATAATAATAACCTGCATTTATATATATATATATATATATATATATATATATATATATATATATATATATATATATATATATATACATACTATATATATATACATGCTATATATATATATACACATACTATATATATATATATACACACACACATACACACACACACACACACACACATACATACATATATATATATATATATATACACATACTATATATATATATATATATATATATACACATACATATATACACACACACACACATATATATAAATATATATATAATGATATCTCACTGCTCGACACTTTCGATGACATCCGGAGAACTGAAGAACGGGCCTTTGTGGCTTTCGGTGGCTCATTGGGTTAAAAAGATGCAGTCACGCATGAAATCCAATCACACAATCCAGTTGGTGGCATGATACTTTCATTGACTGATCGCATTACGATTATTTAAGTAGTTAACATATTGCAATAAGACTGGGAGATATTTACAAAGGGCAGAGCATCGATTATCTTCTTTCCATTGATTCTCTACTTTTTACATTGTCTTTCCCCTTATATAACTTTTCTAGCTGTCGGTAAACATATTGCACCACAAATCACGTGCACAAGCGAAACTAAATTTCCTGTATGCAAGTTGAGTGTCGAACTGCGCACTTAAGAGTTTGAATATGCATTGAAACCACACGTCACTATTCATTCTCTCTGCCCTTTGTAAATATTTTCCAGTCTTTTACTTTTATTGCAATATGTTAACAACTTAAATAATCGTAATGCGATCAGTCAATGAAAGTACCATGCCGCCAACTGGATTGTGTGATTGGATTTCATGGGTGACTGCATCTTTTTAACCCAATGAGCCACCGAAAACCGCAAAGGCCCGTTCTTCTGTTCCCCGGGTATCGTCGAAAGTGTCGACCAATGAGTTATCTATATATATAAAACAGTTCCGCAACTGACTCATTCATTCACTGACTGACTGACTGACATACAACGCACAGACCAAACCGCTCGACCTAAAGGGCTGAAATTTTGCATGGCGATTCTTCTAATAGTGTAGGGGTGCACTAAGAAAGATTTTTCAAAAATTCTTCTTAGATTTTTTTAAATTAAATTTTTAAGCTGTTTTTTAAACTTTTTTTACGTTTGCATTTAAAATAATACATTGAGGGTTATAAAATTTATATCACGAGAAAAATCATAAAAATTCCTTCAAAATGAAATTTTTTTCGAATTTTTACATCCATTTCCTGATTTTTGGTGAATTTTTAAAGATTAATTTTTAGAATTTAATTTATTAAATTCTGATCACATGATTTCTTTTTCTAGTACTTTCAATAAATTTATCGTCACGTGCAAAAAAAAAAAAATAGACAAAAAAATATTTTTTTCTTGCTAATGCGGCAGACGATTGGACATTATTTTGTCTATAAAAATATCCCTTACGATTTTTTTATAAATATGTTTTTGTTACATCAATTGTATACATTGATCGTCGTATTTATTATAAATATATATATATTTATTTTTTTTTTTGGAATTAATTGCATACATTGATCGTTGTATTTAATTTCAATGCACTCCGTAGCGAAGCGCGGGTTTTCAGCTAGTCCTTTTATATATACAGGGTGATTTTTTTTAAACTGACACTACTCAGGTCCACCTGTAGCGCGATCTATCAGCCGGAATTCCACCAAAATTGATAGAGCGAATAAGGACGACATGGGAAAGAGTTTCCGAGAAAAAAAAAAAAAAAAAATTAGTTCCAACAGTCGCCGATAGGGGAAGATGTGGCGCTTTTGTTGTCGGCGCACCCGAGAATTTGCATAAAAGGCCAGTAAAACATCAAAATACAAATTCACGACTATGTAGTCTTACAGCAGCGCCAGTATTTTGGGTTATAAATATCGGTGCGGAATCTGTTGCGCCTTCGCTTTACAGAAGGGAAGGTCATCGGTCGCTGTTTTCCACTTGCATGACCACTTCGCTCCCCGGAACTACCCATGTGACATCTCTCAGTGGGTTTATTTAAAGTCTTGAGCTTCATGTTTAAAGTCTGACACTACTTCCACACACATCTCTGCACTGCACAGAATTTGGGGGGGGGGACCTAAGATTTGTGGGGCAGTTGCTCTGCAGCGATCCCAGACTGTCTTCCAGACATTCCCCCATTTAGAACCCCCCCCAAGGTCCCTCGTGTCTCTTTAAAGATCTGTGCAAAAATCGCTCGATGAGACACGAGGGACCTTGGGGGGGGGGGGGTTAAATGGGGGGAAAGACAGTCTAGTGTTCCTTCACACATCGCTTGGGGGGAGGAGCGTGACTAATTGACCCCAAAATGTGTCAACAGGTGTCGGGGGTTGCGTACTGCAGAACTGTCTGCACGTGTGTGGAAGCAGCATAAGGTGTATCTTGGTAGAGTCTCTAACTTGGCGACCCCTCATATCCCGGACTGTGAAGAACATTCCTGGTGACATGTTACACTCGGCCGTTGAGAACGAAGTGTTCAGGATGCAATGTTTCGCCCACCACGACTTTAGTCACGTTGAAGGAGGGAGAAGTGAATTTGCTGCATAAAGTGGTGTTGCAGTGAAATTTCTTTGTTATTCATTTGTCTGCTTACTATTTTTTCGGTATTCATCTTTCTAGCCCGAAATACTGGCGCTGCTATCGACTACGTAGTGTATTTTGATGTTTTACTTGCCTCTTATGCAAATTCTCGGGTGCTAAGGTAATTTTTTTTTCGTAGGAACTTTTTTTCCATGTCGTCGTTAGTCCCTCTATCAATTTTGGTGGAATTCCGGCTGATAGATTGCGCTACAGATGGCTCCGAGTAGAGTCAGTTTTTAAAAAAATTACCCTGTATATGCAGGTGACCCAATGAATGACGGGTGCAGTATGAAAAAGCACTGACTTAGTTTATTCACGAACAGATCATCATTTTTAAACTCCCTGCTGATGCATTGCATGTATACAGTTGGAAGACATTTCATTTTTTTCTTTTATTTTTTAATTCATCAATGAGTCTTCTTATTATTATTATTATTATTATCATTGTTAACCTTTATGGTCGTGATCCGACAAATCATTATCTTGTAGAAGTAATCATAACTGTAGAACCAACTCTTATTTACATCTGGTTTAGTGACACATTAAAATCTTGGTTAAATAAATCATTTACAAAGGTTCGTTCCGACGAACGTTAATACACTCACGAGAGCAGGGCTCATTCTTCCAAGTCCAAACGAGACCCCGTCTCTCCGTACGCGTGGCGACCTTTCAACAGTCCAAGTCTATTCTCCCCTTCATTCGCAGCCGCGTCGTTATTTATGCATTCTTCTCAGCCCTTTCTCGAACAATCTCGAATACCGGACCTTTTCCGGTTCCGCCCTCTGCAGACCACCTATGGTGAATTTCTTTCCTGACCGCACTTCCCTTGGAAAAGCGCGCCGCTAATGGGTTTCACAAATCATTCTAAATGACTTGCATTGTCGCACATCTCCAAAGGTGTATATCGTTCGACACCTGTTTGCGTTTATTTTGGGCTTATTGAAGACGCTATTACTCACCTTCATCAATTCCACTTAAGAATGGGAGACGAGAGTCTGACAATCATTAATGCTTTTCATGTCAAAACTTGGATCTATGACTTAAAAATAAATTAAAAAAAGTTTCGTAAAACAAAACATTTTCTTTAGTTACTATTAAAAGCATTACTGTCTTTGAACAACACTCCCAAAATTAGAACGTTAAGCAGACATTTCTTTCTCTTCAGGTTGAGTTGCCAGTGTGATAACGACTTCTACGACTGCCTGGATCGCGTCAATTCCGTCACGTCCAACACCATTGGCAACATGTATTTCAACCTTCTGAAGAGAGGATGCTACGATAAGGACTATCCCACCACAAAGAAGTGCAAAAAATACAGGACGTAAGTGAATCGAATCGCCTTCTGCTTAACTAAGGAAATGAACGGAAAAATTTCATGAGAGATTTTTATATTCTCGTGATTTATTAAAAACGATAAGTTTTACAGTAAACAGATTGCAGATCAAGGCTCGAGGTAGCCTAGTGGTAGCGCGTCGGCTTTCGGTGCTCGGATCGAATCCCGACAAGCGCCATTAAATACCTCCGTGTCTAAGACGGATATGGACAAGTCGAATCCGTAGACCAAAGAGTCCCTCTGTGGGGTCAGAGAAGGTGGGAGAGGGTACGATCCCTCAGATGTCATCCCTTGGGGTCGTTCAGTCGAAATTGAGGTGGCACCTGGCTAAGTCGGTTCGGTTTGGAGCGCTGCGGTCATTTTTTGCTACACGAGGGCTCATTAGACCGGGACCTACAGCTTAAAGCCGATTCCGAACGGCTACAAACAACCATGCCAAGAGTGGGATTCGAACCCGCAAACTCTGGTCAGCGCCTTAGCCATTCGGCCATCGTCCGGCTCCTGGCTAAGTCGGACTCCGACCCTTGTGGTGCCATTATAAACAGGAGCCGCACTCTTCAGCCAACTAGCCTACAGTCAAGTCTATGGACTTGGTCTCGAATACCTCCGACCAGGGGGCATAGGAAACAAGCACAGATTACAGATCACTAACCATGAAAAGCACCTCATCTCTCCGAAGGATTTGTTTTTCCGTTTCGACAGAAAGTAATGTTAAATATCTATTGCACATAAATTTCAAAACTTAACAGAAAGTAGACATATAGAGAAGAGTGATATAATGACTCGCTTATCCTTTCTGTATCCGTACTCTGCAATTCGCATCCAATCAGCATTTGTAGTTAATTTCTTACCGATCAGCAAATGATTAAAAATACGCTCTTAAATACATGCATATTAAACTTAACGCGTTCACAGTCCAAGCAAAATGCTTGGACAGTGAAAAGAAACGCTCGTTAAGTCACATGTTTCTCATGGTCCATAAACGTGTTAAATTAAAATCACTTCGTGAGTTAACGCCCACGACTGTATAAAATGTGCATGTATAATTATAAAATGAAAAGAAGCTAGAATTATTCAGTTCATTGAGGGCTTAAGTTTGGCATAATAATGAAACATAATTAATATAGGTTCAGTTAAAAAACTTATCAGAAAAGGCAAAAACAGCCTTAATTTTTGAAAAATCTTAAAATCGAATGCTTCTATAGTGTTATGTACAAGTCATTCAATATGAAGCTTCATCTGAGTGCCAATTTTTTTTTCTCTCTTAACCCTTTCAGGGGCAACAACCCCCCCCCCCCCCCCCGTTTACACGGTGCATTTTTTGCCCAATTTTTTTAACCTAAAGAATCTTGAAAAGAATTCCAATTAAAGGTTGTAAAATGTCTTTACTTCTTTAAACTGATAACAGATGGCAGTACTAACCATTTTCTGCTCATTTAACTGGAATACATTGAATGCAAGTGAAAAAAAAAAGACTAAATTTAGGCGTTTGCACTGTGCAAACGGCGCCCTCAAAGGGTTAACCGTGAAACTGAAGTTTCACTTAATCGCACACGAGACATTCAAATGTTTAAAAGAGTAAAAGTATAGTCATGGTGTTATAAATGAATAAAGGCCTGTTCACACTGCATTCGCAGCGTGACGTTATGTTACTACGCTGGTTCAGAGATTGTTGACGTGATTGGTTGGACGTATCACGTGGTCCATGAATTAAACTCTATGATTGGTTAAAATTTTTAACGCTGTCGCTACGGTTTCAGTGAGAACAGGCCGTAAATAAACAGTAGTAGTATCTGATATAAATAATTTTAAATTTATCCTTTTTTTTTAAAAAATTTGGAATAAGAAATAACCACTGTATTTCAGGTTTCTGAAGATTACATGTCTCGAGTACGAAAAAGACATGACAGCAAAACCATCATACCAATGGATTCCAGCCAAAAAATACAAGAAAATACCTTTCCCGGGACCTTTGACGGTAACTCTTCCATTCTAAACCAACCCTGGATGACCAACTTTGTAAGAAAAAGGAGTTGACTTTCAGGAACTTACTTTCTATTGTACAAAACTTTTGACCCTCTCAATAAATCTTACCCTAACATACGAGTAAATTCTTGTTGAACGCCAATCACTTGCCTGCAATAAGATTACTCACAATAAATAGCAGAAAAGTACGCAAAAGACGTGACAACAATAATGAAGATACGTATTTCTGTAATCCAGGTCAGTTACATCATTGGTGCGCAAACTTTATTCGACCGTGAACCACTTTCTTTAAATAAAAAAAATCACTCGTATTTTACAAATATTTTAACTATACAAATATTTTAACAAATATTTTAACTATTTCACAAATATTTTAACTATATAATTCATTACGACTTAAAATTATTTCAAACTATCTGCGACAAAGTGGCGTAGCGAGGGAGGGAGTAAGGGGGTCTATCATGCCCCGGGCTCCAGTTATGTTCGCTACGCCACTGCAGCGACCCCTCCAATAATTTTCGCGACCCACAGTTTGCGCGCCACTGAATTAAATGATGGTTTACATCAAAATTCATAGGGCCTGTTCACATAGGAGTCCGTTGCGTTGCGTTAAGGAAAAGATGACGTTGAGACGAAAATAAACCAATCATAGGCGTTAAAAATTTCATTGCTAATCGTTTGGAGGCCTATGATTGGTTAATTTTCGTCTCAACGTCATCTTTTCCTTAACGCAACGGACTCCTATGTGAACAGGCCCATATTCTTGACTTCTATCACCAAAGTACGAAGTCAGTCAACTTAACGAAAGTTTAATTTATTAGTATGAACCACATACATCAAATTAATCCCATACCTTTTGCACAGTCCTCTTTGTGACAAACTAAAAATGTGTTGTAACTGTCATTAATGTAATTACTGGTGTTAAACCAAAAGTAATCAAGAAAATCTCGCGTTAAAGTTTAGAACATGTTTAATTACTCAGGAAATCACAGTTACAAGGGAGGGATTACATTACACAGTACAAAACAGTTAAAAAAAACATTTAGAGAGAAAAAGTAAGTTAACTTGTCTTTTTTTTTTTTTTTTATAAAATTGGGCATCAGACCGGGAGGTCTCCACTCTCGACAAAATCCAAACTCTCTCTGCTTAAAATAATGACAGTACAATGGTTTGCACACAGTCTATCCGTATGGTGGCGACATCTACATTTGAGGCTTGGAAGTATTATAGCGTGCGTTGTATTCGTTATACATCCATTTCTTTATGCTTCATGGCAGTTTAATAAAACACACAACCCTTTCGGTAACCCCGATGAATTTATAATTGTTTAACACCAAACGTTTAATTAAACATACCCGATTCAAGCAGAGGAGAGTTCTTTATGATATTACGTTGCATGTTATTCCTATCGTGTATCTTACAAATTAAAAAGGCAAAAGGATTATTTCCTCACTTAACGAGAAAGCAACCTTTATATATTTCTATTAAGAGTGCTTATAACGGGATATTCTTTAATATCTGGCCACCATGATTTCAAACAACTTTATGGGGACAATTTTCAAATTTCAAATCAGTCATGCAACTTGATGTGAACATTATTGTGCTATTAAACAAGCACAGCCGTAGAAAATCCCAGTCACAGTTTTGAGGCAGAAAAAGACTCGGGGCACGCATTTTAATTATGCTAAATGCTGCTCTGAGCGTAGACAGAAGAAACACTCAAAGCACTGTCTCAACAGACATGATGATGCTCTCTGGGTTTATGATCTTATTTTGCTACTGGCGCCATCTATCGGGAAGTAAAATGAATAGTTACCGGATAACCGAAAACGCAGTGAATTGCTGCTTGAACCTGAGATCGCGTAACATCAGATTGCAAAAAAATAATTTCTGGAGAAAGCATTTATTTAAAGCAGATCACGGGCATTAGAGAAGTTGTGGCTTATTGGTCCCTTCCCCGAAATTCGGACCCTTATATTAAAAATTACGATATATGAAATTGCTTTATAACTTTGCAACTGCTTTGGTTCCACTATTATATTTATTTTAATTTTCAACTAATAAAACAACATTAGTTCACAACTATTATTTATTGACAGCAACTCATGTCTGTAATTTTTGACAAATAATGAAAAAAATAATCTAATTTGATGTATGACAAAATTCATAAAAATACACAGATACAAGCGAATATTTGGGCCCATTTTTCTATAAACTCCTGAATTTGAGATCACGAGACACAAATTTTGAATACATATTTCCAAACGTTCTTGTCGCTAAGAATTCTAACACAACCTGAAACTGTAGCAGTAGCTGAGTGCTGTCTTTCTTAACAGAAAGTTTGAGAATTATCTATAAACATTTACCCTAGATTGATTGAAAAATCAACAAGTTTCTGCAGAAATGATAATTTGATTATACAGAAATCTAAAATAATTATACAGATAAAATGAAGCAATTTGCTGCAATAAAGGCTCCAAGAATGATTAGCAATTATTTTTATGACATAAATTATATTCAAATTTATTTACTTTTTCAGCTTTTTTTTTAAAGTTCTGTAATTATTAAAATTTTGTTTATTGAAATAAAAATTAATACATATTTTTCCAAAAGGATTGTTATTCTAAACGTAGACTATTTCTACAACATGTGACCGATAAATAAGGTGACTGACCACAGAAATATTACAATATTATATATTTGCAAAAAAAGAACCTTGTCTTTCAAAGTACTCCTCGCTGGATGTAATGCATATTTGACAAAGGTCCTACAAGTGTTGGAAACTTCTGCAATAGTCCTCCTTTGCTACTGCTTTAAGTTCCCTGGTAACAAAAGCTTGGATATCTGAAATGTTTGCAAATCTGCGTTCTTTCAGTACCCATTTAAGTCTTGGAAACCAGAACAAGTCTGGCCTGGAAGACCAGGGGAGCATTGAGGGTGGAACACTGAGTAATCTAATGCTTAGTGATTAATCGTTTCACACACATAGCAGTACGAGGTCATGCATTATCGTACAAAAGGTACCACTTGCATGATCTCACAGCAGCAAATTGCAGCTGCACACGATGAATACACGCAAAGAGGTACTTGAGAACATAGCAGTAAAAATCAGTATTAACTGTTTGTCCTTCTGGTATGAATTCTTTATGGATAAATCCCAGTGCATCGAAAAAGGTAATCAGCATTGTCTTAGCCTTTCATTTTTCTAAACGGATATTTTCAATTAATTTGAAACAAAATTTCATGTTGACTCTCTGCTCAATGCCGTAGCAAGCATAACTGGCACCCGGGGCACGATACCTCCCTCACCCCACCCCATCCCCGAAAAACATATAGTAATATAACATATAGAATTAGTTAAAAAGGACCATTTGGTGACCCTCTGCGAGGGGCACCCAGGGCATGATAGACCCCTTCAACCCCCCTTGCTACACCACTGTCTCTGCTCCATGACGCAATGTACAAACAACTGTAAACATTAGAGCTACCGCATGAAAAAAAACCAGCAGAGAAATTTTGAAAACCAAGAGCAAAATTTACGTAAGACAGGGAAGAACGCAATGCACATGTGTTAGTGCATTGGGCTGTTGTTAATTTTCGAAAAGAGGGGGATTCATTTTACTTATTGGTCTCACCTTGTAAGAGATACACTCATTACTTAAGACATTAAAATTGGTGGACATTAAAATTTACTTTTTTTACTTTTCATCATTGAGATACAAAATTTTGTACTTATACACATTTCACTATAAATAAATAGAATACCTTAAAAGAAACTTCCAATCTCATTATAATTTTAAGATTTTTTAAAAAATTTGAAATTTATAAACAAAATTTTAAAATGCTCCTTGCTACTTAATTTTTGAGATATTCCCTCGATTTTGAATTTTAATCTCTTTAAACTGTATAACAAACAAATCTGGGTATCAATTATTTAACCCCTTGAACAGTTAATTTTTGAGACTTTTTCTGAATTCCATCCCGATTTTCATCAAAATTTTGCCTTTTGAAAAGTTATAAATCAAATTTAATTACCTTAATGAAGTCGAATTGTAAAATGCATACCCAGTTTTTTTGTAAACAGCATCAGGATTCTTCCTTATCAATTTCATGAATTTTGAAGAAAAATTAAGTAGCATAGAGCATTTAAAAAATCTAAAAACCTTGAAAAATCTGTTTTGAGAAAAACAGATTTAAAATTTATTACTAAACTTACACATTATAAATTACTTTGTAGAAGCTTCAAAAATGATTTTGTACTTAAAAAAAATTATTTTGGTACCAATAAGCTACAGAAATATATATATTTTTTCCAATAACACAGTCAGTATTACAATGATGAGATTTGCTCAAATAAAGGTCCACCGTTCCATTAAGTCTCTCCAAAAATTTGAAAAGGTGCCATTTTTAAAACTTACCTTAGGCACTACCATGAATTGGTCCAGCTCTGGACACATCGTTACATATTCTTAATATTGTTCAAGGATTAAGGACTCATCAAATGACTATAAAAACGTGTTCATGTATTGATGGTTTCTCTTGACAGACAAATAATGGATGAGTTAAGTTTGAAATGTAACTAAGGAAGAAACTGTTACAAAATAGTATTAAGGTCATTACATAAATTTTAAAATAAACTCACCTTAAAATCTGTGAATTAATTAATAGCATCAAAAATCCCACATTAGATAAAATATGTATATATATTTTGGAAGAAATACACTTACAAAAATGAAAATTTATTTTTAAAACATTTTAATATTTCTCTGTGCTATAAAATAAATTGAAGCATAAAAATAATACAAAAGCTAAATTATGATTAAAAAGAACACTTGATACACTAAATTGCAAGATTTCAGTGGCTAAATCTTTCTAGGAAATGAATACATTCAAAGACAACCTGAAAAATGAAATGCTTATTAATTGTACATTAATATTTATAATCCATAAAAATCAAATATAAACTGAATACGAAAGAATATAGAGAACATTTTTAAAAAATGCAAAATGATCAAAAATGAATTAAAATGTTTTTCAATGATAACTTTCGAACATTTACTTCAGATAAATTAGTTAATACAACTTTTTTGGAAGTAGAAGCATTATCATAACAGTCTTAGAGAACTTAAGTCTTTTTCTAATTCAATATTATTATTATGCAAGCAACATGATTTCTCAAACTGAGTCAAAAGTTTATTTAAATTTTAAGAAACTTTACAATAAATGATGTAATTTACAGGGGATAAAACTTGTAAACCAATCACTGAACCTCACAACAGTTTATTAATACAAAATATAGATATATAGTGTAGTATTTAACTATAGTATCCGACAGCTCACTAAAGCAAGAGATCATTTTATAATTTATTCTACATTCAAGACCATACTAGGATTGTGACCTTTATCTGCTCCTTTTGTAAACCAATAAAAATTTTCACTAGTTATCTAGCTACAGGTATTGATATTCAATTCTAAGACAATGTGCTCACAAAAAAATCACTTTAAAATATAAACAGCTTTTTCAACTGTAAAAATTTATAAAATACTGTACACATAAAAATAGCTTTGATCGCAGACCAACTATCACAGAATGGTGTTTTGGACTTTTGTTTATGTTGGTCCTGGACCATGAGATTCAGAAACAACAAAATTAATGAAAATACATTACCTCCACCATAATCAAAATAATTATCATCCACTCTAGTCGAACATGATGCTCATCATTCATATGATTACCTAATAAATCTATTAGTTCAGAACAATAACTCAGTCTTTCATTCATTGTCTGAAATAAAAAAAGAATTCATTGACAATTAATATGAAACTATAACATTAACACAAATTGCAAGCACAGTTTTAATAATGAATTTACTTGTGATGCAATATAACTAGGTTTGTTGGTTGTTAAGTTGGTTTTTGGAGTGTTACAGTCATTTTGACACATTATTATGCACAGTGAGAAACAACTCAATAATTCAAACTACAGTGGAATCTGATTAATTGGACCACTAGTTATTCAGACTAGCGACTTATTCGGACCGAATTCTAAAGAACTGAAACAAATCCTATTGCATAAGCTTAATATTATGCATGTTTATTTAATCGGACCAGCTGGTTATTAGGACCAAAATGATCACGTCCCAATGTGGTCCGACGTGATCATTTTGGTCCTAAATGATCACGTCGGAACTGGAATCAACTGTATATTCTAATTGATATTCTCTAAGGTATGCTCAGGTTAAGTTACGCTACAGGGTAGCATCTAGAAAGAAGTAAACAACTAGAATGGTATTTTGATCTCAACTATTTATACTTTAATATTTATACAGTGACAAGCTTCTACTCCACCACTCATTACCACGCAGCAAAGCCTCTGATAAATTATTAAAATTGACAGAAAAAAGCATTCCAACCTGAGACAATGCCTGAGTATAAAATTCCACATGACATTGAGCATATAAATCAACTCTGAGTACTGATCAAGTCACATTCAAATATTTTGCATTATATTTTTCATAAGCCAATTTTTTATACACATTATCATAAAAACATTAGATCATATTAGCTGATGACAAGAAGAAATTAATAATTAGCTGTCATATCAAGTACCAAGGCGTGTTCAAATGAAAAGGTATGAACCGACACTGTAGGTATGATTGAAGTCTTTATTCAAAAGTAATCAGCAGAGGCCTGAGCACAAATATCCCACTGTTTCAAAAGCCGAAGGATTCCCTGTTCCCAGAATTTCTGTGGTTGTGACAAGAGCTAGTCCTCCACCGTGTCCTTCAGTTCATCGTCCGAGTTGAAGCACTTCCCTCTGAGATGTTTTCTTAGTGACCAAACAGATAGAAGTCGCAGGTCAACATGTCTGGGCTGTAGGGCGGATGCTCGAAGTGCTCCCACTTGAACATTGCTAGTACACTTTGTGTGACCCTGGAGACATGTGGACGCGAGTTATCGTGGAGCAGAATCACTACCTCCCTGAGCAGTCCAGGCTTTTTGCTCTTGATAGACTTGAGTAGGCTACGGAGTGTCTCACAGTACACATCACTATTCATGGTTTTTCCATGCTCGAGGAACTAGATTAGTATCAGACATCAAAATAGACGGCGAGCATCACCTTGCCTGCTGAGGTCGATTTTTGCAATGTGAACACCATGATGTCCTCCCACGCACTGCTGTATCAATTGGATGGAATACACAACTGCCTGCTTCTCTCCTGTGTCATGTGCAGGCACCCGCGCATGCGTACAACCATGCTGGACACTACCTTCACGTCCCTAGATGTCTCACTATGTTAACCAAAAGCGGCATATTTAAATTTCAACCAGTTTGGTTGTTATGCCCTTTTGTACCTTTTCATTTGAACACCCCTTGTACAATAGGGTCATGTAATCACTGACACCTTGGTTATAATATCAATATATCAAAGAGACTGCATTTTTTACTTTTCAAGTAAAATCTTGATTAAAATGATATGCCAATTATACTTCCTTGATAATTTTACTAAGAAATAATCTAAAACATTGACAGAACTTATAATTTGCTCTAAGTTTACCTTATTGTTGACCCTAAATTTTGAGCCCTTACTTAGAAGCTCCCTCAACCTAACATCTTTAACAATGTTTAGATCCCCAGTTACAATATGCCCCAAAGCTGGATTAACATAGTTTTTAAACTCCTCAAGATGACAATAACAATTATAAAGGAAGTATAATTGGCCTATCAAAGGTTTCATGGAGTGGAAGGTACATGTTATACAGGATATAAAGGAGAAATACGAGGAGTGTGGTATGAGGGGCAAGCTGGGTTTCTTTTTAAAAAAAAATTTATACAGAAATATTAAAGAGTTAAAAAATAAGTTAATTATAACGGTTGTAGATAAGGCTGCCAATAACTTTGGTTTTATGTGTAAGGATTATTTCAAGCAATTAATTTCTAGGGAGTACAACTCAAACAATACCTATCAAAAAATTAACTTTACCAAGAAAGAAATAGATAATAGAATTTTAGCCTTTAGCAAAAAATTTAAGTTTAAGATTAATAGCCTAAAATACCCTTACCTTTTCCCTACCAATAAATTCCATGAAGTACCTACAAAATTTAGGTTCGTTACGTGTAGTACTAATTGTTATAACACTATGTTTAGTAAAAAGTTTTTTAGCTATTTAAAAATCATTCTAAATAAAATCAGGGTTACTGAAAATAGCTTTATTATAAATAATAACCAGGAGGTTCTACAATTTTTAAAGTGTAAGAATATAGATAGCATACGCACGTTTGCTTATGAAAACATTTTTACTAGTATTACACATATATATACACATATATACAGATATGTATGTATGTATACATACATACATATACATACGTATATATAACCCCGTTAACACCCATTCTTACAAAGGGGGTGTGAAATTTCCTGTTCTAAAGAGGGAATCGGAAAAATGAACCCTTTAAGGTAAAAGTTAAAAAATAAAAATATTTTTTTAAAAAGAGATGTGGAGACACATACTTGAACAAGAATTGTAGAATATATTAGCTAAAGCAAAATACTCAAACCTTTGTCCTCTTTGCAATATCCAAATGATTGCATGTTTTATGGTAAAGAATTTCCATATCTTTACGATCCCAATAAAAGTCAGGAGTGTCTAAAAAGTCAGAACTAAGATTTATAACATGCCTGAAAATACAAGAACATTTTAGTGTAAATACCTCTGATGAAGTTTAGAATTATACTATATAATGTATATGTTGACGGCAGTGGCGCATTTGGCGATTGCCAACATAGCCATTGGCGTCAACATTTTGACACCAATGGCTATGTTGGCAATTGCCAAATGCGCCTTTGAAATAATACAAATATAGGTATCATAGTTTTTAATTCTTATGTTGGCATCGTAAACTTAAGAATTAAAAACTATGATACCTATATTTGTATTATTTCAAAGGCGCATTTGGCGATTGCCAACATAGCCATTGGCGTCAACAGTATCAGATAAAATAATACATCAGCTAGCATATGCCACTTTGTTTTTCCAGATACATATAAGACTTGTGAACATTAAGTAAATAACTTTTTCCCCCAGTTGTAGCTCAAGTTATGGCTGAAAGATCCTTTTATATAGCTCTTAAAATTTATCCCTAAAAGTAAATAATAAATATTTCAATTTCAATTTAATACAATCAAAATCAAAACTTGTAAACTTCTCATTTTTTTAAATGAAAAGAAAATTTTATTTCTGAAATAAATTACTAACAATTGGGAAATATTCATATTAAAGTCAGAATAAAATAATAATTTTGACAATGTAATGGTTTAGCTATGAATAACCAGCAAGAGATTCCCAGACATTTTCAAGTTTTCATGTGAAATTAAGTATTTCCCCGACTTTAATAATCAGTTAAATTTTCCCTGACAGTACGTGGTTTTCTAGGTTTCCGAGAAACATACAAACCCTGGAAGATACATCTCTATGTTAAATTTTGTGCAAGATAATAATAAAATAATATTTATTGAATACAAGATTAAAAACTGCAAAATTAACGAAATACATTTATTACATTTACTAAAAAGATAATATATTTGTTAAATAATATAAGACTATATTCACAAGATTTCCATCCATTTATCCATAACTGTTCTCCTTTAAAAGGAGAAGTATCACAAGAAAACTTGCAATAAAACAAAAATGCAAGAAATGGGATAAAATGTAGGCTATATTTGGCTCTATATTCAAAATTAATTCAATAACTGCAATACAGATTATTACTACATGAGATACACCACATATAAAAGTTTATATATAGAGAGAGAGGGCTTGATTTGAGGCGGAACGCACTGGAACACTGTTCCAATAACTCTGTTTACAAAAAACATTACGATAGTTAAAAACATTCATTTAACCACTTTTATTACTTTACTACAACACATTTTTGTACTTGTTTTCCAAAATACAATCTATATTAATAAAGTAACAGAGGGGTTTGTCGAGATCACGTGACCGTAACGCAACCGGGACGCACTCATCCTCCAAAAAAAATGGCCGACAAATACAAGAATCTGTGTATTTATTTTTCTCATAAAAGTACATAAATGTTACATATTTGGAAAGAGCTTCGAAAACTGATAATTTTTTCTGCGTACACTTATTCTATTAATTCAATAGTTTTAGAGATATTTGGATTCTAATGAAGCATCATCCCTCTGAGAAATCAAATCATGTATATCCAGTATGGTGCAGTGGCCCAGCTAGTTTGGAAATAAATAAAATGTTCAAATTTTTGTATAACCAAAGATTTACTCTTTTTCAAACCAATAATTTGTTATACTATTTCTTTTACTGTATATTAATATTTTTTTGGATAATGTCCAATCGTCTGCCGCATTAGAAAGAAGAAAAAAAAATTTTTTGGCAATTTATTTCGTTGTTATACATGTGACACAAAATTTTAAAGTATCACAAAACGAAAAGAAGCCACGTGATCAGCATTTAATAAATTAAATTCTAAAAATGAATCTTTAAAAATTCACAAAAAATCAGAAAATGGAGGTAAAGATTCAAAAAATATTTCATTTTAAAAGATTTTTTGGATCTTTCTCGTGATATAAATTTTATAACCCTCGGATCATTATTTTAAATGCAAACTTTAAAAAAGTTACAAAACAGCTTAAAAATTTTAATTTTAAAAAACCTAATAAGAATTTTTCAAAAATCTTTCTTAGTGCACCTCTACACTATAAGAAGAATCGCCATGCAAAATTTCAACTCTTTAGGTACAGTGGTTTGGTCTGTGCATTATCTTTCAGTGAGTCAGTCAGTTAAGGAACTGTTTTATATATATATTATTTATTCAATGTTTGAGCTTTACAGTAGTTTGATTCTACTTTAATAATGAGGTGATATTTTATCAAGAACAATAAGGGGGAAAGTTTTTTTCTATCAGCTTTATAATATCTCTAAGAATATTAAATCAATTAGCAATGATTTAATATTTTTAGATAATACTTATTATAAAAAAAATATCTATATACTTATGCAGATATACAGCATGACAAAAAATAGCATTACAGATTGAGATCATCATAAACTAAAACTTCGAAAGATATTCAAGAGCTATCACAGTTAAGTACATAAGAAGTTCCATTGTCTATCAGCTATGTACCTTGGTAAATATTCTGAAATGAATCAAACATATCCCCACTCAAGTTAACTTGGTTAAATTCCTTTTCACAGGTGATGCTCAAAATAACTTGAACACACCAAGAAAATAATGCAAGTTAATTCTCTTAAAAGACTTATGAACTTGAATACAGCAGATATGAATAATTTAATTTCTAAATTTATCCCTACTGGTGGGTAAATTCATTGTATATCATATGCCTGTAATACAACCAATTAGTTTCAACCTTATCTGGTTCAATTTTTATAGTTACCTTAAAGCAAAAAGTTCACCTCTTTTTACTAAAATTTCATTTCTAGACATTCCAATTTTCTCTCCCTTTTTCATTTTCTAAAATAAATAAAAAATAAAAATAATTCGTGATTCAGGCATAAATGTATTTTAGTGAATGCATTGGTTGCAGATCTCCAATTCCGTGTTAAGCTACAAATATTTCCCCTGCTGGAATTTTTCTGATTATAGCATTGCCATTGGCTAAGCATATGTGTTTAAATCTGCGTCTGTTTTTTTTTGCATCTGAGAGTAGATCTAAAAAGACAGCACACAAGTTTCTAAAAAATCTTTTTATATTGTCATGTAATAACAAGTTAAATTAACAGCTAAATGTCTCTCTATTCTAAAAAAAAGTAACTGGCGCCGCCGCCGCTGTCAAAAGCTTGTCACGCTATCTCCTCCGAAACTGCTGGGGGTATGGGGTCGAGATCGATACCACTAGATGCAGAAAAATGTGGGAAAGAAAGTAAGACATGTCTCATCTTTGTCGGACTTTGTTTTTTTTTTTCATTTTATGTTTTGTGGAAAAATATAGACTTTTTCATGTTCAGATTACGATAACTCGCCAAAAAATAATCGTAGAATTTTGATCTTTTTACAATCTAAGACTACAGACATTTCTCCTTCAAACTAGACCTCATTTGTTTTAAAATAATTTAAAACAGACCAATATTTTCATCAAAATGTTAAACCCACTTTTTCGAGAAATATTGTCACATATGTGGATGCAATATCAATGCTCCTCGAGTTTTTATCTTACAAAGAAAATATTTACATCATCTGGAAGATGAAAGCTTTCTCATTCATATAAACCTCATTTCAAGTCTCTATCTTAAAATTTCGATTTTTAATTGAATTTTAAAGTTGAAACAGTGATTCCCCTCCGCAGTGATTCCCCTTCAACAGTAAATGGATGGAAGCTGTTGCATTGCCCGAGAATCACCCCTATGTATCTCGCTATTAGCAACTTAGTCCTTCAACTTGCTGTGCCATGATTGGCACTGTGCTTGAGCTTGCTGCTCGTATGCGATAGTCCCCGGTTCGATCCCAGTGGACGCTCATTTTTGCTAATTATTCTAAATATTTGAATTTTATTCTTTTAATTCTTATATTTTTTATTTTACTTATCTGAAGAGGGCTTAATTTTTATTTTACTGCTGAGCACATATTTTCTGATGTACATATCTTGCTACTGGAGGTAAAGTCGTAAGACCATGGCATTCCAACAAACTCAATATACCTTGACCTTGACCCTAACAGAGGAGCGAAGCCCCTAGTTCTGTAAAAAATTCATTACTCAAAATATCAAAATCTGAATCACCAAGCTCTACATTTACACTACTTTCATAAATAAAACTGACTTCAAAAATATGCACTTCCATTGTTAAAATATTAAGAGAATTCCTTATAGCTTAACAAAGGGTTTGAATATCTGCAAATCATCCTATATGCTACCTTAAGACTTGAATATTTGGCAGTATAAGAAAGATAAATGGCACACTAACCTACAAAAATCATATAAAAAGGAATAAACACATCAAAAACAGTTTATATTAAAATCCTAATTTGATAAATTCAACGCATCAACAGATAACAAGACATTTTTAAGAGAATGAATACATAGACAATATATATATAAACAGCAGCAACAGATGATGTTTAATGGATAAAACAAGACAACAATAATTCCAGGCTTAAGAAATATAGCTCCCCATCCTAACAATGTCAATCAACTAACATCCTAACAATGTCAATAATATATATTCAACTGAAATGAACTTCACAAGTTACAAAGTTAGTACTTGAGCAAAGTTAATATTACAGCACAAAAAATTCATTTCACCTTTCATTCATACCAATAACATTAATAATTTAAAGATGAAATATGACTACATCGAACCACTAATGGATATTATTGCGAGATCTTTCTATTATCAATATATTTAAGTTGCTAAGCCGACATTTTGGGCAGTCCGTGAGAAAAAACTATTGCATCAGTATACTTCATTTTGGTCTTAAACAAAAGATTATAATCAGTCGATTTATCAAATTTGGTTTTTGTAACCGCAATTTCTATTAATTAGTGATAATTTACAGTTAAAAATTTATTTCTGCACATGCTCAGTGGCACGTTTAAATCTGGCTTTAGAAACTCACTGTTTCTGCATATGCTCAGTGACATGTTTTAATAATAAACACGTTTATTCCAAGAAGTCTCTCTAGATCTCTCTGTGTCTGCCATTTTTATTTTTATGATAATTATGTCTGTGAAATATAGGATTAAAACTGATGGAAATTGTTTATTTTGTACTATTTAATTAGAGGTAATTTACAATTTAAAAAAATTGCTTTCTGGGCATGCTCAGTGGCATTTTTAAATCTGGCTTTAGATACAGTAACCACCGCTTATAGTGATCAGTGGTTATAAGATTCAACCGCTTATAAGAATCAATATCATGAAAACAAAAACAAATGTATTATTTCCGTGTTAAAATTTTCGCTTTAAAGAATCAATCCACCGGTTTTAAGAATCAGTTTACACTCTTTGCTTTCCTTTCATTTTTCAAAAAAAGCCACTTAAAGCCTCAAAAGGCATAAAGTTCTTTCTTCTTTTTTTAAAGAAAGATTGATAAGATGGGAGGGAATATAGTCGTAAAATGCATCCCTTTCTTTGTTAGACATAACATAATAGTTTCCCCTTAAATGCTTTAGCACAACACTCATATTAGCTTGACCCGGGGGCATCTTTACCCGTCCGGGTCTGATTTCACTTTTCTCCACTAACAAACAAAAATAGGGACTCTTTTTGATTGTGTGTGCCTGTCCAAAAACCTAAATTTTGGCTATAAGAATCAACCGCTTATAAGAATCAAAAACAGTTATAACAAACTTGATTCTTATAAGCGGAATTCACTGTACTAAACACGAGGTTGCTTAAACACATTGTTTCTGCACATTATGATTTTCAACATTTGGCTATGATGTGTATTAGTGATGAATCAATGATTGTGTATTAGTGCATTTATTTACTATCTAGCCGTCATGTTTTGACGGGTACCAACTAGTGAGAGATTAATTCTTACGGTATAGCAGGAGCATGACAAGAGTTCAAAATCTATTATTCAGTTACCCGTGTTCTAAAACTATGGTGAAAGAAATGGATTTAAATTTAGAACTGATATGAAATCAAAATGAAATGAGTAAAATTATGATGAAAACAGCAGAAAATATTTTCTTTAGTCAATAGCGGAAGAGAAAAGATAGATATTCTTACCTCTGTCACCCATTCTATACTATCACAAAATTTTTCTAAAGCTGCTTCTAATAAACCAAGCTTCACTAAAAAAGTCAAAAATGTTTGTCAGTAAATAACATTTATAAAATTATTTCATTGATGAATTTGTTCAGGATTCAACAATTCAGAATAGAAAATACTTTTACTTATTATAACAATATTTAAGTAGATAAGTCCACACTTCTTAATATTAAAATATATAAAAAATATATAAAAAAATTTTTGGAAGTATAAATTTAAAATATAATCAATGAGACAACAAAATAAGACAAATGGTAATGTTATCACAGTCTAACGTGTAAAATATTGGATTAGCAAATATATTGTAATTCAATGATAGAAGGAATGTCAAAAGATTATATAATTTTCCTTCAAGTTACATATTCATACACCTTTTTTAATTGATTAAGGAATTAAAAAAGAAACCACTTAATTCAATTTTACTAACTGATTTTTTATAACATTTTGAAGTATAAAGTTATTTAATTTAACATTAATAATTTTCAACATATGTACTACACACATATCTCAAATATTTATTTAATTTGAAATTATAGAAATAAACTATAGTTAAGAGTTAATCAACATACTTTTACCAAGTGATAAAGTTAACAAACTTACAGTTTGCTAGATTTCAAAAATAGTGTTTATGATATTTAATAATAATAATAAAAAATAGCTACCACAATATTAACAAAGTATTTTGAGTATAATTAGTTTGCTTTCATGTTTTATTGTAGCTATAGTACCTAAAAGGATAGTTTGTCATTTATTGTGTCCATTGTGTTAAGTGATCAATCTGTAAATTTTTATTGCATTAAATCAGATCAGATTTCAAAATCATTATAAATAAATTATATATATATATATATATATATATATATATATATATATATATATATATATATATATATATATATATATATATATATATATATATATATATATATATATATATATATATATATATATATATATATATATATATATATATATATATATATCTATATATATATATATATATATATATATATATATAATATATATATATATATATATATATATATATATACACACACACACATCTATACATGCATGAATGTCTCCACACACACATACATTATATATATGTTAAAGAGAGAGAGAGAGAGAAAGAACAATAGAAAGAAAGATGTTTAATAAGATACTAATTACAACTTATGGCAATAAATAAATCAACATGATATTTTGAATATATACTTCTAAAGCTAAAATTAAGTTTTTAAACATATGTCAGTAAAATTTATAAATAATAACTATACCTGAAAGAGCTAAACTATTCGAAAATGTGTAAGTGTATAGGTCTGTATCGGTGCTCGAGTTCAGAACAATTGTGCCATCATAAAAACTCGTTTCGTCTCTAAAAACAATTATCTTTTAGATCATATGCATCACATATTTACATAGAAATATATATATATACATAATATACCCATTACATCATCCTTAAACTATAACATGAAAGGAAATACTAGCTCGGATTTACATGGCTGGAGCTAGACTCAGCCTGAAAGGAATAAAATTAAATTTGGAAGCATTCTATCTGAATCGTTTATTAGAGTGACAAAAGTATATCTGTCTTTTCAGAAGAACAGCTCCGATGTAATATCACCTTTCAACCTTAAGTGCGAGAGGCGAGAGGAACATGTGACTTATTTGTAGGGTCAGCAGATTTTGGGGCTCAAGATGCAAAACCACTGCTGAATTCTAACATATACACCTGTAGAAATGCAAAGGCATGTGATTCATGGAAATTCTGTAGCTGAGGGTTTTAAAGTGATAAATTAATATTACTGGGGATTGGGTTTAGGAAAGGGAATTTAAATGCTAGAATGGAGGGAATATTATATATATATATATATATATATATATATATATATATATATATATATATATAAAATTTCTTAAATAACTTATTTTTTTACCAATACACATTACAAAAAAATTTTTTTAAATAAATAACTTACTCTGAATAAGTAAAATCTAAGTCTTCTTTCTCCTCAGTGATCAAAGCAGCATCATAGGAATTAGTCTCAAACGGTTTTAGAAAATTTAAAATTGTCTTTTGCTGTGCAAACAAAACACTTATTAAATTTTTGAAATACTTATGACACTGTACATATGAAGAAAAAATTAAGTATCAGATTTTATATAAGAGACTAGTTAAAAGCCCATCAAAATTATGGAAGATAATAAAAGTAAGATCATGTTAGACCCTTTTTAGATAACGGTTGAATTCTGCACATCATTTATCTCACTAATGTAAAATCAAGTACCAGCTCAAAAGAGGAAAGAACTTAACACAATTCCTATTTTGCTAATATTTCTCTATATACCACATATTTTGTGTAAATCTTCGCAAAGTCTTTTACTAATTTCTCATGTCTCATGCCACTAATAATTTGGATTTTCACATCAGCAGATTGCAATTTTCTGGACATTGCCACAGAAACTTGACTATGACTAAAAACAGGATCAGGCAAATATATGCCAACTTTTTCTAATGTTTGTCCTTAGGGACTTATTGAAGGTCAAGACAAATGCAGGCAATATTAGTACCCATAAATGGAAACCTATGAATTACTTCTATCTGGTTATTATTCTCACGTTATTACATATCTGGATCATATTTTGATTGTTTGTAATAGAGTATTTTAATTATTAGAGAAGAGAAATAAATTGACTATAATTAAAATATTTTATGACATGCGAGTATAATTAAAATGATATATGTGATATTGAAGTATCATTTTAACCTTTGAAGTATTTCATAAAACAATTTATGTATGTGCAAGAAAAAATATCTAAATACAAAATAATAAAAATAAGATTTATTCCAGAAAAAAAAAGTTAGAAAAATATGGCTTTCTTATCTATATATATATAAAACAGTTATGTGACTGACAGACTGACAGATAACCCACAGATCAAACCACTGGACCTAAAGGGCTGAAATTTTGCATGACGATTCTTCTTATAGTGGAGGGCTGCAATAAGAAAGATTTATGAAAAATTCTTCTTAGATTTTTTAAATAAAATTTTTAATCTGTTTTTGTAACTTTTCTTTAAGTTTGAATTTGAAATAATCCAAAGGTTATAAAATTTATACCACAAGAAAGATCCTAAAAATTCCTTTAAAATGAAATTTTTTCGAATCTTTACCTTCATTTCCTGATTTTTGGTGAATTTTTAAAGATTAATTTTTAGAATTTAATTTATTAAATGCTGATCACAAGATTTCTTTTCTTTTTGTGATACTTTAATTTTGTTTCACATGCATAACAAAATAAACTGACAAAAGAATATTAAAATACAGTAAAAGATAAAACTTAACCACTAAACTAATTGAGATAGAAGTTTTTGAAGAATTTAACTCAAATTAGTATGTTTTACAGAAATTAAATTAAACCTATATATAAAACAGTTCCGTGCAATTTCCCCTCAAAGTATACTTCGCCATGATGATTAATAAGTCTCAAGGCCAAACTTTAAAATACGCTGATGGAGATTTAAGAGAAAATTGTTTCTCCCGCGGTCAGTTTTACGTAGCTTGCTCACGCATAAGTTCATGGATGAGCCTGGTAATATTAGTTCCACCCTATGAAGAAACAAAAAATATTGTTTATTATGGAAGTCCTCTAAAAAGCAATTTCATTATCTTTTCATTGTAATTACCCTAAAATGCACTCCATAATGAAGCACAGGTATTCAGCTAGTCTATCATATTAAGAAAAGAATTATTGGTGATACAAAAATAGCAAGTTGCTAGCTATTGCAAATCTCATTAATTTATATAAATATGAGTAGAAAATGTATTTGAATTTCACTCCATTTACAGCAAAACCTTTGAATCTATGAAATAAATTTACATACTATTATACCTAATTATTCTATTATTTAGTACATTATATTCTCATTGCATATAATTGTTGAACTGTACATAATCATTTCTATTTCAAAGTGTATAAAAAATTCTGTATATTTATGACACTAATATTTTTGTATAAATTTTCAATAGTCTACTTGCAATATTCTGCATGTTTGTTTTATTATGACAAATTGCATAAGATTGTTTTTCCCATGTGTATAAAAAGAGTTAATTTTCAAAGAGCACAAAAACAGTATTTAAAAAATTTGTTCAGGCAATCAAACAAGTCTATGTACTATTTTCTCATTCCTAATATATTTTGCCTAAATGTCCAAGGATTTCTGCAAAGAACACAGGAACTCTGGCTAATATAGTAATAATGAAGACTAATCAAATACTGTACAGTGTACTTATTATAACAGTGGTTATATTTTTTAATTTTATATACTGATTAAAACCACTAATGCAAGATTAAGGTAAACATTCAGTTTTAGATAAATAAGAAATTTTTAAAGAATAGAGGAGGAATTTGCATAATATACAGTAAAAGATCTGACATACATCAGAAATGAAATAAGCATGTGTATATTTTCCTCCTTTATGAAGTTGTTTTTGGCAGTAAGCAAAACTGCTTATAATAAAAGTGAAATTTCATATGAAATAAAGATTGTTCTTGTGTTTATTTTGCATTTAAAGCTTCTGAATTTTGTTCATACACATTAATAAACATTATACAAAAAAAAAATCCTAAAGGTTACAGAGACCACGAATTCACAAATATCAAGTAAAAATACTGTAGAAGGCAAGGAAAAATATTACATATTAATTTATCATATGATGTAGAAATAGCTAATATAAAATGGAATTCCAAAACATACCTCAGTTGCAGGCACATTCCAAAATACAACACTGCCTTCACTGTGGAAAGTTTGAAAGAATTAATAAGGTAAGAATTTGTATAAAACTATATATTAAACCTCCAAATCATATTTTTACAAGATTTTTCAGCAAATAAAATACTAAAATTTTAATATAAGCACATATTCAGAAAAATTGTTAATCTCAGAAAATTATGTGGATTATCTTATGTGAATTTTACATACTCAGATAAACTCTGCTGTTCTAAAAATGACAAATACATATTTTTGTGTGAAGCATGAAATAAAACCATTATCTGGCCTTTAGCACTATGTTAGCAATCAACAATTTATAAATAAAGCTAGTCTTGTGTGAATACACGAGAGTCCCACAAGCATTTAAAACTGACAAAAAAATAAAATAAATAACTAAATCATTTAATAAATTATATCTAAAATTTAAAATTTTTACATAAACAATACAAAATTTTATAAATTATTAGTTTCCTCACAGACACAAAATTATCTACTGAGGTAAAATTGATTAATATTTTTAATCTAAAACTGGTAAAATTGGCTTTAAAAGATTCTGAACTTTAACACAAAACACATTTACACTTACCTAAAAAAATAAATATGAGAGGATTCTTTTATTTCTTGTTTAACTGAAATATGCAGTACATCCCCCGCATCTTCTGGAAGAGGCTTATGTTTATATACACCATGGCTCTCTAGTGCCTTAGCTAATTCTCTCATTCTATACTGTTCTGCTGAACTGTATGCAACAACTGAACATACTTCCTGAAATACAAAATATTTTTTAAGATTGAATTTTATTATTCAATAGTGTATCCAGTTTTGAGATAGAAGTGCACTGAATATCTTTTAAAAACAAATTACCTATAAAACATATCTAAATAGATACATTACTCAGACAAAAAAAATCAATTTATTTCAAAACTTAATACTGTATTGCACTTTACTATTTCTCATATATATTGATAAATTTTGATTCTGGAGTCTCAAAATTCATAACAATTGGTATTTATTCGACTACTCACATTGAGATACATTAATATATTAAATTTTAAATTAAATTTTTGATGCTTCATTTTAAACAAAAAGAAATCTTTCAGAAATTACTTAAATTTTCTGTTTTAAGACTGTATAGACAAGTTATACAGATTGTTAGTGTGAGATATGCTAAGATAAAGATACCACATTCTCATTCAGTTTATTTAATTTAAATAGATCAACAGTCTGTGTGTATAAAGAAAGAAAGAAAAAAAAGACAAATTCAAAACGGTATTTAGCAAGGCCTAAGGTGCAAGGTCTAAATGGTATATCCAAGGCTTGATTATCACACCACAAAAATAAAATTTGCCATTTATTTTTCTGTGGTAAAATAAGATCATTTATATTGTAAACATCTTTCAGGTATATGTTCTAGCTAAAATAAAAATTATGAGAATTTGGATTCTGATACTTTGTATATTTTATTTGTATATATTTTCTCTTTTCTTTTTGAGTGAACACGAGTGTTATATTTTTGAAAAAAAGTTACTAATACTTTTCCTACTTAAAGAATTTGTTTCATAATTGACAAAGTATACTTGTTCTTGTGTGGCTATTTTAAGTCCAAATGTTTTTAAAGCAATGTTGAAAAATCTTATATTACTAATATTTACTTATATTACTATAATGAAGCAACCCCCCCCCCCTTTTCCTCACATACTTTTCATGTCACCAAGGAAACACAAATGGCTAATGTCAGCAAGTCAGCTTCAATTCACTCAGAAAAGACTGGAAGTAGCTATAACAGAAACTAGGGACAGCTACTAGGACAGCAGGATTCTCTAATGAAATACGATTTTTATTTTGCAGTCGTTCAGATATATCTAAATAAATATGTTTACATTTGTTTTAATTATCTTTCCATATTATATTTAATGATAAATTTCACTATGCATCAAATGAAAAAGTAACATATGTGTTTAATTATTTGGTAGGCATATTACTAAATCTAGACATACATTCAACAACATATGTTACATATCAGACCCCAACTTAAATATTTATTATTTAAATCAGTAAAAGAAACAAAAAAATTATATACTCCAGTAAAGCTAGTATACATTTAAAAAATCTTATGGAATTATGCATTGTAAAAGCCTTTAATTATTTTTTTAAGAGAATAATCCAAAGGAAAAACTAACTCCTTTCATATTTGCTTTGTGTTTTTGAGCTTTTTTCCTTTGAAGCCTTTTCTTTGACTGAGGTACACAAAAATCTTCATTTTGGAAACGTTGTGCTGTATGAAATTTATTAATACTAAAGTACGATGAGGCAGGGTGCTTGGGTAAAAAATGGCTATGAAAACACCTTTTGTCTCTAATAACAGCAACTATGCATGGGGAATCTATAATTAAGAAAAAATTTAAATCATATTTCTTAAAGTTATTAGGGTTACATGATTTATAAAACTAAATTTTATTTACTTAAATAGATTGATAAATAATGTTACATAAATACAAACTCCAGAAAACTAGACAGTCTAAAATAAATAATATAAAAGAATTACTTATGTCATTTGTTTACATTTGATTGTTTTCTTATAATTTCATCCTAAGTATACGTATAAAACTTTTTTAAGTTGAATAATTACCTGTATTATATATATAATGTTCAACTAATTTTATATCATAATATAAGTATAATAAACAAGTTAAAGCTGATTATCAACTAAAGAAGTTTTACAATAACTAATTAATAAATACTCGTTATATAAATAAATAAAAACCCTAATGATTAAGTAAATTATATACCTTTAACAAAAGTTTTCAAATGAAAAAGATTTCTTGAATTACGATAACCTGATGAAATCATATTCTGAAATAGCTTCATTTTTTAGATATCTAAAACAAAAATATAAATTATTATACCATAAATACTTAAAAAATCATAAAATAAAAAAATAAAGTATTTCAAATCACTCAAGCTCATGTAGCCCATAACAAAAGATGGTTATAAAGGAAAAGGGAGTTATGTTTCACATAGATACAAATACATCTTGAAAATTCATTTTATTCAGATGATGAATAACATAGGAATCATAATGCAACACACTATGTGAAAGATTTGCTTTATGGAACTAATCCTTTATAAGGATAGCTTACAACAGATAGCAAGCAGCAAGCTACATGATATGAAAACCAAAGAGCACATCCATACATTTCATCATAACATAAAAGCCATTCATACATTAGGATAGTAAAAACTCCACACCTAGTTTAGTTCACAATATTCTGCTTCTATAACCACTCACTAATTGAGTGGTTTTAGTATCCATGAAAAATACTGTAGACTTATTATTCAGTTACTGAAAGAAATCTTCAATACTTAAGTCTACCTTTTACTGTAATAAAGACAGCATGATAAAAAGATTATGGTTAAATACTATTGAAACATTTATACTCGATAAAACACAAAAATTAACTTATTACAGTTTCCCCGCGATATTACGTCTGAATCTCTAAAACAAGTTTTTATTTCATTTGAGCTTGGATGAAGACACTACATAAAAGTATGAAATTAACCCTAAGTCTTTAATGGCCTTTTAGATGTAATTTAAAAGTTTATAAACTTGAGATATTTTAATAATACTTTTCATGGAACTCTTTTTATAAATGTTCTTAAAAATCATAATCACAGAGAGCAATAACAAGATTACTAAATTTCTCAAAATGACGCATTCACAGGTTAAAATACACATGTTTAAATGAGTAAAGTAAGAATTGTTAAATAAAAAGTTTCAGAATAACATTTTAAGATTGCAAAGTTTTTACTAATAACTTATTGAATACTTTGAAAATGACAAAATAGGCAGACACATAGGGGAGAGATGTAATTGAATAGCCTTTAAATATCCCGGCTTCAAAACAAAGTTTGCAAAAAACGGGTTACATCATTGGTCACGTGAGTTGTTGCAGATTCATGGGGTTATCAAAGAGTCTAGGTGTCAATCATGTCAAGATATGGAGAAAGTCACAAGAAGTTTGCTTTCCAGATTTAATGGATGATTTTTGTGCTTGAACAACGCATTTTTTACTATGGAAGCTAAAAATCTGATTACCAGAGGGAATATTTTTAAAGAATTTGATGAGTTTCACAATTCCCCAGACATGAAAGCAAACAATGCAATCATTCCTATCACAATGCAAAATGTTGGTAACATAATAGGAATACTTCAGTAGTGTAAACAATATAATTCCTGTTAATCTTTTTGCATATTTTTTAAGCTAATTCTAAAATGGAGTCATCAAGGTAGAAGGAATTAGATGTTTTCAAAGGGTTGTGTGGAAAAATTCTGAGGCGAGATTGGTTAAACTGACTACTAAGCAATAAATAACTTCATATATGAAAAAAACATAATGGGTTCATCCTTATCTCTCTATTCTAAAAAAAAGTAACTGCCGCTGCTGTCGAAGCCGCTGTCAAAAGCTTGTCACGCTATCTCCTCCGAAACCGCTGGGGGTATGGAATCGAGACCGATACCAATAGATGCAGAACAATGTGGGGAAGAAAGTGAGATATGTCTCATCTTTGTCGGCCTTTAAGTTTTTTTTTTAATTTTATGTTTTGTGGGAAAATATTGACTTTTTCATGTTCAGATTACGATAACTCGCCAAAACAAGATCGTGGAATTTTGATTTTTTTACAATCTAAGACTACAGACATTTCTCCTTCAAACAAGACCTCATTTGTTTAAAAATAATTTAAAACAGACTAATATTTTCATTAAAATTTAAAACCCACTTTTTCGACAAATTTATGCTTTTCGACAAATATAAGTTTGATGCTCTCAGATTTATTATGTTACAAAAAAAATATTTACATCATCTGGAAGGCGAAAACTTCCTCATTCATATAAACCTCATTTTAAGTCTCTATCTTAAAATTTCGATTTTTAATTGAATTTTAAAGAAATACTTCAAAAAAATCTTCTCATTCGCTTCCTTTGCAGAAGGACATGAAAGAAGATCCAATTTTTCACCCATAGGCGGGCTGCATCCACTTCGCATAAGGGCGACTGACAACAGTATGGCTGTTACATTGCCCGAGAATCACCCCTATGTATATCGCTATTAGCCATAACAGAGGAGCGAGCGTAGCGAGCCTAGGGGCAAAGCCCCTAGTTTACAAAAAAAATCAAACGTAACAAAATGTAGATCCATAAGAGTATCCTTTGTAATTAATTGTGCCTTTTCTTCATAAGTTAGTTTTGTATTTAATGCTAATTACTTTTCGTTTAATTTTTAAAAAACCTTATCTCATTCCAATGATGCATTGCACCAACTGCGTTTTTAACCCAGGCAAAACGCCACTTATAACCTAGTAGCCGCTGGAAGGAGGAAATTTTCAGCTTAAGTAATGCAGCGCACGCGTTTCTGAAGTTTTTCACAAACTGCTCGAACTGCAAAGAATCTATTAGCTGTCGTCCGATTAGTCTGTGGTTGGTTGTCTCGAAAATCGTATAATTTATTCCGCTGAAACGGCATTAAAATTTTTCTCGATGTGTTGGAATATTTTAACTCGATTAAAAGCAATTTCGATTCCTCTTCATTCTTTTCCAAACAGCAAAGTCTGGAAGTTGATAAATATCCTTTAATCTATTTTCAGGTCTCGCGTTTTTGCGCCACCCACACAAATTGCACGTTGTTGGGTTTTTCCTTTGTTGGTCTCTGGAGCATCTGTTTTCGGCCTAATTTTCTAAATGTGTGTTATTCCAAATTCTCCATTAGCCATCTTAAATGGCCTTTTGATTTGCGTGGTGCACGCTTCTGTCTCGCTACCTCTGTGGCCCTGACGTGGGGGCTCCAGGGGCTTGTTTCTGTGCGTCCGAGGAGCAGCCATCGTTTGTGGTCTATTCCCACGGATGTGAATCCATACCCGGAAGGTCGCACACGTAGCCACAGCAAGTCCCATTTCGTGCCCTGGTGATAAACATCCTTTAAGTGGCTTTGCAGGATCTGTCAATCATAAATGAACCTGTTGCGTAGGGGGGAGGGGTTACATAATTTTAGGATGTTCAGGGGGAATATCTAAGACCTGAGATTAGTATAGCTGAAAAGTTCCTGCAACCAGAGCCGTTCCTAGGGTAGCTGCCGCCCGTGTGAGAGTATAATTTTGCCACCACCCCCACATACCATATGGATTAATTGAAATTTTTCTGAAATATTTTTACCTTAAATGAAACAACGATTTACAGAAAATATTATAAATTCAGTTTATTTTTTAATTTTACAATCTAACATAATAATTATTAATGTATTGATATAATAGCCAAATGAATACGTTATATTAAATACATATAACACATATCTATTACACATCCCATTTAACACGTTCATTTCAGGGGAAATATAGGGTGCAACGTTATCAATTTCATCGCATAAATCTTCAGCTATATCTTTTTCATTTATGGATCATGTAGCTTACTTTCCATAGATTTACATTTTGTAGACCTATTTTATTTATCTGTTTTAAGGAAATTATTTAGGTCGTTGAGAAAATTGAAAACTGTGTGATGTTGTTTTATTTGTTCGAACCTTTCTTCTATTTTTGATAATGCAGTGTTATTTCGAGTTATACATGTAAAATGCATTTTTAACTCTAAGTAGTTACTTACCATAATGATAATATTTTATATCGATTATTTTACTAATAAATTAGTTATTATTTTTTTAACCGGACGGCTGAATTGCCGCCCGTGTGCCCCGCACCCCTGGCACCCGCGGGTTGGAACGGCCCTGCCTGCAACCAGGCAACCAAGGTCCACTAAGCAATAAGTGATGTTGCATGCGGGGGAAAAACGCGATGGGTTCATCATGTTGTCAAACCTTTCCTGACGGTACTTTTATTATTTATTTTTTAATGAAATAATCCTCAAGAAGTGTAAATATCTTATTTTGAAGATGCAGGTACAGACACCAATCGGAATAGGGGAAAAAGGGAAAAATAGACCCATACAATTATGCAACCACTTTCATTTCATGTTCGACGCAATACATTCCTTAATTACTGCAGCCAGTTCCAGATGTATTTATCTGATTTGTTTGACCATAATCAGTAGAACAGCTGGCTCCAAAGGTATTTTGTTTTGGTATCTAGTGTTAGAAACCGGGGTATACCCGGAGGCCACATACATCGAATCATCACTTCACATCCATTATCCCACTATCCAGTAACAGTGTTGTCTTCTCCATTCCAGGGATGTAAGTAGAAGAAGACAGAGTCTCCATGAAATTTAGGTCGTTATCATATTTTTGCAATGTACTGACCAATACATTCATTCTCTTGACTGAAGACCTCTTGATTATTTCCGTAAGGCATTCTATGCCCCTGAACATTTTTTCAGTTTATGTTGCCGACCATTCCAAATGGCAGTTTGCAATAATAGATGTGATAAATAGATTAGTTTGTGATCATACAACGAAGTTGAAATTCAAGTGTATTCATTCATTTCCATTCAACAGTGGCGCAGCTTGTCCTGGCTGGACCTTGCGCCATAATATCCAATCCAACCATTCAGTCAACAGCTATGTTATGGTGCACAAGCAGGGACGGATTTACATATTTTTATACCCTAGGCCAAAGCACCATTTTGCGCCCCCTTCCCTCCATTTAAATTTTTGACTTATAACATTAGATTTAATATACAGTAAGAGTTTTTGAAACATATATACTGAATAAACATTTGAATAACATATTTTTAATAAAATTTTTTTACATAATTTCTTCTAATTTATCTAAAAATTACAATTAAAATTTTTTCCTTCGTGCTTTCGCCCATTAAAATTCTTCAATAGTTTCATTGAAGTCAACAGATCTTGTTAAATCTGCTTTAATGCAAAGAAGTGCCAAGGCATTTAGTTTGTCTTTATGCTGCAAAGATATTAAATGATCTTTGATTCTTTTTAGTGCAGAAAAAGATCATTCTGCAGAGGCATTTGTGGCAGGTGTGCACACAAACATTCTCAATACGATATCAACATTTGGATACACTGTTTGTAATCCTCTTTCACGTAGCCACTTGCAAATTGCTAAGGGACTTTTCGACCCAATGCTGCACTCAGTTATGTGAGATTTTAGATATTGCAGTTCATCACATAATGCAGGCTCCAAATCATCTTTAAAAATTGCCTGTAATTTTCTTCCCTCTTCTTCAAGCTCAAGAGAAGTCAGTGACCAAATTTTAGTAATTCCTTTAAATTTTTCACCGAGCTCTCTATAAGCTTGTGACCTCTTCTCAAGCTCTGATTTGAGTTTGTCCACAATCGTGAAATAGGTATTAACTCTAAAGATATCACGTCCGTTTAAATTAACTTCGCCTTCACGTTTTTTGTCAACTTGTAGTTTTCTGAAAACCTGACGCTTTTCATCATGCTCATAAACTTTCTTTTCAGAAATATCCAGAGCTTTGTTTTCATATACATCAAATTGCTCTCGCAGTTCTAACAAGAACTTTACGAGTGACTGAAGAACTGTGGCAACTTCTGAAACATCAAGTTCTACGTTTTGTACATACTTATTGACTTGGTGAAGTCTAATCAGCACCGTTCCCCAAAACTGTGCCATGAATACTGTTTCGAGCCTTTGCAACTTCGTTAGTAAACCTCTAGCTTCTGCTCTTGTTGCTGATTTTTGACATTCGTCACTTTCAAAGTATTTTAGATCTTTTATGACTGCAAACCAATCTTCTTTTAATGCTCTACAAGTATCATATCTTGCCGACCATCGTGTCGTGGAGAGGCTTTTTGCGGTAAGGGTGCTATTTTTCTTCAATGCTTTCCACCTCGCTGTAGACGACGATAAAAAATTATAAAGTTCTTGAAGCAAATTAAAAAGCGATGTGGCTTCAATGCAGCAATCTACAGCATGTGTGCCCATTAAATTTAAAGAGTGTCCTGCACAAGGTATGAAGGATGCAAGAGGAGAAACTTCAAGTATCCTAGCCTGAAGATCTGAGTAAATACGAGCCATATTAGCTGCACTGTCATATGATTGACCCCGACATTTCAAGATATCAAGGTTGAGTTCAGTGACAGTCTTAATAACAGCTTCAAACATTTCATGGGCTTTGTGGCCAACGTTAGGTAAAATTTTTATAAATCTCTCAACAGGTTTCCCATTTTTTACATATCGCAAAGCAAACGACAGCTGTTCCACATGCGAGATATCAGGAGTTGAATCTACAACAAGGGAATAGTACTTTGATGTTTTAGCTTCATTAGCAATATGCGTTAGTACTTTTTTAGCTAGGAGCTCGATGAACTCATCACAAATAGTAGATGAGAGATAGGATGTCTGCCCACTACCTGAAATTTGAAAAGATATTTCAACAACACATTTACCCAACACTAAAAATCTAAGTTTTTATAATAATTTATCACAATTATCTCTTATCTCTCTATTCTAAAAAAAAGTAACTCCCGCTGCAGCGGCAGCGGCTGTCAAAAGCTTGTCACGCTATCTCCTCCGGAACAGCTGGGGGTTTGGAGTCGAGACCGATACCAATAGATGCAGAAAAAATTTGGGAACAAAGTAAGACATGTCTCCGCAACCATGATGTGAGAGGTGGGAAAAAAAGAGTCCCTATTTGTGTTTGTCAGTGGAGAAAAGTGAAATCGGACCCGAACGGGTAAAGATGCCCCCGGGTCAAGCTAATAGGACAGTGTTATGCTAAAGCGTTTAAGGGGAAACTATTACGTGTTACATAAAACTTTTTAATTTTTCTATGCATCTTTAAAGGCAGTAATCATTTATGAATGACCACGCTGTAAAAATATACGAAACAACAATATTAATTATAGCCATAAATAAAGAGAAAATATTAAGCATTGTTCAGAGGATATCGTTCTTTCTCAGTGTTGTGTAAACTGCTCTTAGTATTGTTAATCATCAACAATGCTAATTATCATAAAGATTTTTACAACAGATCTGCTACGCAACAAAGGTTTTTTACAGTCGCCATTTTAAACCTAATACTTATGTGTGAAGGTTTAAGCGCTTGAAAGCTTATCGTAATTGCTTTTGTTTTAATTTGAGAATTCTTTGAAATTTTCTTATATCTCTTGACATCGAGATCTTTTTATTGTTCTTTGTTGAAGTATCTATCATTGGACAAGTTCGTTCTTATCGTGTCTGCCGTGTTCTTGTTCGCAACGTCGGACGTCTACTGCATTTTTTTTTATCAGGCTTTTGTATTTACCAATTTTATGCTTTTATTGAAAAGAAAAAAATAAAGGGGAAAATGTCAAAAGAAGTTTGCCTAGCAGTTGAGGAAGAAGATGACGTTGATATTTATGAAACTGCCACTGAAAGCTCTATGGACGAATATGTTGATGCTAGACCTCCTAAACCTCCAAGAAAGCCTCCTAATTCTGCCCTGGTATTGCGTAAGGCTCCTAAACTTCCAAACCCGCTCATGGAAAGGTTTTTGAATGACTGCGACATCAAAACTACAACTGATGTACCTCGACTTAGTTTAAAGAAAAGAATACGGCGACTTTTGTGCAGTTGTTTCCGGCCTTCAGCAAAAGACTAAACAAACAAGCCTACATGGACAAAATTGTATGAAGATTTTCCATCGATGAACTAAATTTCTAAAACAGCTTTTTTTTATGTGTAATCATCCACTGTCTCTCTATAGAACTTTAAATATCCGTACAATTTGGGATTTAAAATTTTTGCAACTCATCGCACACTGTCTTCAGTTTTTCCAACACTTTGTTGCCTGCAACTAGAAATCATCGGTTACTCATGCTTATTAGTGTTACTGAAGTCTGCTTTCTTCTTCCTCTTCTCGAAACCACCTAAATATCTGCTTCATGTCTTTCTCATCTTCACCACAGCCGATACCACCTGGCTCGTATCATCCTCTTCACCAGAGCCGCTACCATCTGGCTCGTATTATCATCTTCACCAGAGCCGCTACCATTTGGCTCCTATCATCCTCCTCACCAGAGCCGCTACCATCTGGCTCGTATCATCCTCTTCACCAGAGCCGCTACCATCTGGCTCGTATCATCCTCCTCACCAGAGCCGCTACCATCTGGCTCATATCATCCTCTTCACCAGAGCCGCTACCATCTGGCTCGTATCATCCTCTACACCAGAGCCACTACCATCTGGCTTGTACCGTCCTCCTCACCAGTGCCGCTACCGTCTGACTCGTGTCAACCTCTTCGCCACAAATTGATTTTTTTATTTCTGAGCCAACAACATCAGGCTGGGAAATGTATCCTCCAAACATTGTGCCTCCATTAAAAAAAAAAAAAAAAAGTGAGAAACACGCCGGCCCACTGGCATCGGGCCGCGCGGATGGTCTTGCTGTAAAGGGGAGTGTTCAACAGCCCGCCTCCAAGCGGTACTCTCCGGGCAACGTTTCTTCCTCGCAAGTGTAAGGAACGGCGAAAGGGCTGAACTGATTCGCATTTTGCAATTGTAGGAAAAGGAACTCTGTCTTCTGTTGAGCAGACAAGAACCTTTATCAAAATATACTACCTTCATACTACGATGTATAATTGATGATCGCTCGCAAATATTAGACTCTAAAAAACACTTGTCAAGCTCTGTTAAACATTACAAGCGTTTCATTGTGTTTATGATAATCATTGTGTATTGTGTGCACTTATCAGACTTTGCAAAAATAAAAGTTTTCGTATCTTAGTAACACGTTTCTTCCTTAAATCTTTTTATTTAATTTTCATTGTACGCTGGTAAATATTAAATACTGTTCCGAAAATTTCGAAAAATATTTCGTAATGTTAAAAAAAGAAAAATAAAATAAAGTAAGTAAAAAATAAAGTGTATGTATACATGTAAGCCCCGGCCGGGCTTACATGTATACATACATTCATATATATATTGTGTGTGTGTATTTGAAGGACACGTTAAAAGTGTGGGACGCAGAATTCATGGACACGAGAGGCTTGTTTAAAACTACATTTATTATTCATACAACCATCGCTTACATCTACTGACACATCGAACAGCAGTGAGAGTGTATATTTATACATATATAAACACTTATGGAGTACTCCGGCGAGCGACGCATGCGCAGGACGTGATCCTGTTTGGGTCGTCCTACGATGACCGTATAGAAACTTTGCTTATTGTTTCAATAAAAATACAATAAATGTTATAAATAAAATAATTATATATATATATATATATATATATATATATATATATACACTGAACTGCCTATGAATTAGCGATAGCAAAGCCTATGAAAATTGTGTAGCGCTGCGCATCATGTATGCGCAAGTGAGGGCGCTGTGGTAACTGCATATATAGCGCGTACTGTGGTTGTTCTGAATTAGTTGTTGGAATTGCCAGTATGGGTAAACTGCCTGATTTAGACGCCTTCGATCGCGGACAAATCGTAGGTGCGCGATGCATGGGCAATTCAATTTCCGAAATCGTCAGACAGCTAGGATTTTCAAGGTCGACAGTGTCAAGAGTATACCAAGAATACATGGATGGTGGAAAAAAAAACTAGCGATCGGGCAAACTGCAAAGGACAATTAGCCTTGACAGTGCGTGGTGAGAGACGGCTCAGGCGTATTGTACGTAGCCAGCGAAGCCAAACATTAGTTCAAATTACCACCCAGTTTAATGACGGTGCCAGTCGTACAGTCAGTAAACGGACTGTGCAACGCTCGCTTCACCGTATGGGTTTCGGGAGCCGTCGACCTACGAGAATACCATTGCTCTATACTCGCCATCGGGCTGCGCGTCTTGCCTGGGCAAGAGATCACAGAGACTGGAGTGTAGAGGACTGGAAACGAGTAGCATGGAGTGATGACTCTCGATTCCGACTACTTAACGCCGATGGGAGGCTGAGAATATGGCGCCAGGCTCATGAAGCCATGGATAGTGCATGCCTGGCTGGATCTGTACAAGGGCATGGTGGCTCAATCATGGTGTGGGGTGTTTTTTCGTGGTACAGTTTGGGATCTTTGGTGCGTGTACCAACCTCCCTCAATGCAATTCGGTACGTAGAGTTGCTGGGTGATCACCTCCATCCGTTTATGCTGTTCTGTTATCCGCACGGTAATGGAGTTTTCGAGCAAGACAACTGTACCTCTCACAAGTCCCGGTTGGCTACTGGCTGGTTGGATGAGCATTCCTCTGACTTCTCTGTCATGAATTGGCCACCTAGAAGCCCAGACTTAAATCCTATTGAGCATCTTTGGGATGTTTTGGAACAAGGCGTGAAAGGCCATTACACAGCACCAAAGAACCTTACTGAATTATGGACAGCTTTAGCCAATATTTGGCAAGCCATTCCCGTGGAACGTTTCCAGAAACTTGTTGAATCTATGCCTCGTCGTGTGGCAGCCGTTATCAAGGTCAGAGGAGGCCCAACTCGTTACTAGGTAGGTATCCCTAATTCAGTGGCACTTCAGTGTATATATATATATATATATATATATATATATATATATATATATATATATAGAGAGAGAGAGAGAGAAAGTAAGTAAGTAAGTAATCTCTTTAATATAAAGTAAAGAATTAAACCGAGACATTTACTTCTTTTCTGAGCAAAGCGGGCCATGAAGAATTTTTTTTGAATTTTCATATATAATAAAAAAAAATTTCTATATATGTAAGAAGTTAAGAAGTATATTTTGTTATTAATGAAAATCGTTCATTTTTCTTTAACATGGGGTTAAATGAAGAACACGACGACAAAACCCTGATGGACTAAAAAATGCCTACATTTAAAATGTGTCGATGATATTTAGCTTCAAATGAAAATCATACATGCAAGATCATACGCATTTGGATGCAAGCAATGCATGACATGGGAAAAATTACGTCACGCAAAAACGCGAATTCAGGTTGTAACCTGCTTTCATACCAATAAAACATCTATTTTTTTTCAAAGTGGGTCTTTAATTCCTATGATAAGCTATGGAGATTTTTTTATTCAGTATTTTTATAATAACAAATTAGCTGATGCATATTTTTGAAATCTTCTCTCTTTATTTCAAAAAGAAAATTTCAATGATATAGTACAAGTTTTCAAATTTTTTTTTACAATTTGCTTTGTTTAAAAATACATTTAGTTTTTATTTTAAAACAATACACATTAATTATTATTAAATAATTATTTTAAATGTATTAATAATTTTATTTGTGTATGCGGAGTGGTTGACATCTCACAATGCCGGTAAATTTCTGTAATCATCAATAAAATTTAAAATTTCTTCCGAAGACTGCGACATTCTGAACACTGGCTTGAAAACTGCCTTGCAGAATAGAAAAAACGCATGGAATTCAGCATGAAAATCCACTCGGGTTGGATACAATGAGGAATTTGCACATGTGGGGAAAATGCTCATTTCTATTTTTTATTAACAGATTGGTTATTAAATTGTTCGAAAACATCAATTAAAACGTACATATAGATCTAAATAATAAAAAATTTTAATTTAAAATAAGCGAAAAGTGTTGAAAAATCATGTGACCTCAAAACGCTACGTGATTGGTTCTGACGTCACTATACCCCATGCTTCAATGTTTACATTTTTCTAGCGCGAGATTCTACGTTTCCTCCTCTTAAACTAACATTTTAAAATCACATTTTTTTTTTCTAATTTGGTTTAATTTTTCTAATTTTAGTTTGTGGCTATTGTTTATTCCCTTTTTTTTAAAATTATATTCCATCGTCGTCTTTATTATTAGTTTATTTCTGTTTTTTTTACCATGGCGTTATTACCCGGTTTTGCAAAAGGGCAATCTGACAACCTGCCTAAAATGGATTCATTTGCAGTGTTTTCCTTTTTGGGAAATAATCCAAATTTTATGGGAGCAGAAATACGAGGATTTAAAGCTCAGAGGTATGTATATATTTGTTTGCATTTATTATTCTAGTTATGTAATGTAGATTGTAGAACGCTGACGTGCGTTGTACTTTACACAAACTTTAAAGTTAGACATTGTTTATGCATATTATTAAATTAATCTCGTACTCTAAAAGTTTAATAAACAGCTTCTATTATTATTCATTCATAGTACATGTTTAATTTTGTAGAATTAATTAGCACTGCAACATTACAAGTAGTGTCTGTTATAGGATATTTAGTAATTTTAATTGTCTATTAAAAAGTTGACAGAAATTAAAAACAATACCAAATTTACGAATGTGTTCAGTGTTCTGCATTCATATCATAGAAATATGTGTATTTTAAATGGTAAAGGAATTATAATAAATCTGAACTATGCATGATAATTAAACTTTTGACTAATCACATATTAAGTGGTGCAAAGAAACAAATGTTTACTACTCATAATAATTTTAAACAATCCTCTAACTCCATAATTTTGTGTTTTAAAAACACATTTTTAAATTTATGCTTTAGTACTTAGAAAGTTTCTTTTACTTAGATCTGGACGAGAAGGCTGTGGAGATAATGCTGTAGGATATGTTCAGGTAAAAAGGGATGGAGACATCTGTACAGTCAATGCAAGGGTGATACCAGAACATAATGTCACAAAAAAGACGTACAGTGTGGAACTCAAGTTTAATGAAAAGGAAGAAAATGTCCTTTCCGTCCAATGCAATGATTGTGCAGCATCTTTGGGTGAGTTCCTTTATGTATTATATTTAATTTTATCTAAAAGTTTTAATGATAGTGTGTTTCGGGTAGATACAATAGACCATCCATGGTTAGCTTTCCCCGCTTTGAGTCATTTATAAATAATTAGTAATACTTCAGCTGTTATAAAAAAATCTTTTTAATACAATACTTTATACATTTTATGTAAAAAACTAGCATCCAAAACTAGTGTAAAAAGATTAATTAAAATTAAATTTACAAAATAATTTATATATTTTATGCTTTTGTCACATTTTGCACACAAATTGTATTTTAAAATTTCATCACCTACCCCCAACCCAGCATCTGGTGAATTCCATTGAAACGGACGTTACATTCACACACAAAATAAATTATAAAAAGATTATGAGATGCATATTAATGCTTCAAAATAGGAGTACGTTATTTTTTCCTGATAAAGCCAATACTAAAGATAAACTTGACAGGTTTCAAAATTTATTTCTGGTGTATTTAAGCTGAAAAAAAATCTTTAATGTAATGGATGTTACATAAAATGGAACATCATTTGTACTATAGCGTCATAAGATAAAAAAAATCTGTGACTCTATTATGTAAATTTGATCAAAAATTTAAAAAATAACATCACAAGACATGCCTGTAATTTATCAGAACCTTGACATAAAAATTCAGTCTTTTTTTTCTGTAATAAAAAATTTAAAAACTATTTGTAACAGACGTTACATATAATATATGTCGCAACTGTACCCTTAACTAGGCTATATTTAAAACAGTCACAAACATGCATTTATTTTATTTTTATAGTTTTTACATTAATATTAAATTTACTCTAATTAAATTCAGTGGCATAATTTACGTAAGTAATAAGGTATAAAATGATAATAAACTTACAAATAGATATTTTCCCATTACTTCCCCTACAAAACAAACTTAATGTAAGGAAAAAGCAATAATATGTTCTAGTTCTAGAGGCCATAAGCTTTCCAATGATATATAACACTTAAGAATTTGTTTAAAATGATTTTCTTTCGTAATGGTTTCATGTTAGGTGGAATTCACCATCTGGAGAATATAACTCATAACAAAACTCGTTGTTTTTACAAATATATTTAAATATTTATTTAAGTGGAAAATGTCAAAACTTGTATTTATTTCATATTTGCTGCAATGATTTGGCAAATCATCTGTATCACATTAAAACCCACAATTATAGCTAAATTAAAAAATTATTGAATGAAGATCCACTTACTGAGCATTTACAACTGTTTCAGCATCAAAGCTATTATCAAGTAACTGTATGTAATATACTTTAAGAGTTGTATATTGCATATCTCTGCTGTGAACAAACATTTTATAGACCGCTATCCAGAAGGCTAGTTTTTCTGAAGTTATTCAGGTATATTCAAAATCATTTAATCTGATAGAGATAATATGGTAATTTAACGATTTTAAATTATGGACGAAAGTTTATTCATTTAATGAACACAGAAATAAATTAAAGTCAGAAATAACAGCATTTATTTGTAACATTTTTCATAAAATCAAAATTTTAATGCAAATTAACATTTTACAATGATTATTCAAGTGAATAAAATATGATATTCTCTGAATATAGTTTTCATTTTTGCATTAAATGCTAATTTAAATTTAACCGACAATATTTTGATTTTTGTTAACTAAATTGTATAGTAATATTTCTGAGGGTTTTTATAAATATATTTTTTTACAGGTGGATGTAAACATGCTGTAGCTTTGCTTATGTGGCTTCATAGACTGAGTGAAGAACCAGCAGTGACGTCAGTTTCGAGCTACTGGAAGAAATCAAGACTCTTGTGTATTAAAAATTTATATTTGAATAAATACGTGTTAAAGCTTAATTTTTGTAATTATTTTTTAACCCAATTTCTTTTTTTACAAAATTAACACTGAGTATGAGTAAAATTACTAAATTTGGTTTTGGATCAAATGGTCTTGCATGTTAATAACTCCACATGCAATAATAATTAAATAATCCAAATAGGGAATTAAATGGTTATCAATGCATGAATGTGGACCGAGCATTTTAAATTCTCTCAGTCTTCCAATAACTCGTTCAACATGGATACGTAAAGATGCAATTTGTTTTGATAATTTTACACCAGCTTTAGAGCTGACTGATGCTGTTAAAACTGATGGTGGTCGGACTAATGTACATCCTTTTTGCTGCAACAAAGATGATATGTGTTTAAAACCCCTGTCTGCCATGATTGAGGTTCCAGGAACTAATTTATCAAGATAACCACTATCTTCAATAATCATAACATCAGAAGTTCGACCACCATAACTATCTGAAATAAAATTCACTAACCCATCGGGAGTGCAAGAAATTAAAAATTTCAATGTATTACAACCATAATACTTAGACCATGTGAGAGATTGATGGACTGGGTTGCTCGGTTTTTCTATTTCGATCTCCAAACAATCAACAATAGAGCATACTTTTGAATATCGTGCACGGAAGGGGATTGGCAAATGCACACGAATATCTTCTTTCGGCCAAACAATAAGGTCTTGCATCAACTGTGCAAGCACAGTGACAGACTTGGAAAATATCCTACTCACTGTACTTACAGACAATCCAAAGTCGATTGCTAGGATTGAAAATTGGTTGTGTAACCGCAACTTCTTCAGCACAATATATATATTTCGGGTAGGCAATGGCACCTCTTCAGTAATCATCTGAATTAGGAAATAACTTTTCATGGGTAAACCTAGAAAAAGTCTAGGATTTTTTTCGATTGACATGAAAGTACCTTTACTCATATGTTCCTTGTACTTTTCTAGGCAGATATCTTCATCATCAGAACTAAAATTATCTGAAATGTTACTTGGACAGTCAAAATCACTAACAGAATCTGATAGCATATCCTCTTCAACTTTAAATGAACCTGGATGAACACCTGCACATGTATGAGCAACAGCATTTTCTGTATGATTTTGAACATACATTTTTAATGGTGAACAGGCAATATCAGAAGTCTTTGTGACATCAGTGTTTGTGCCCTTACTTCTAAATGGTCTTATGATGTTCACTTGTATACCCCTATCTTTTAAGTTATCTTCATCAAAAGTTGAAGGTTCTTCATCAAAAGTAGGGGGTATTGAAGTTGAGGGTTCCATTGATGCTGAAGGTATGGCAGCCGCTGAAAGAGCTTCTTGGACAAGAGCTAACCATTTCCTTTTCAAAGCACCTTTTCACTCAGTTTGGGACAACGGTGTTTTCTTCTGGCACTCAAAACGATGTGGGACTACACCAACTTTCAGCTGTAATCTTTTAACATCTTTTGTCAAACGCCACTGCCAGTAATTTTCCATGTCCTCCTCCAACTGAAAGATAAGGAAACATGGTAAATTTCTTTAAAGGTAAAAATATGAAATAAATTTAATTTTTATTACTGACTACATACTCTCTTATAAAAAAAATTCCAAACATCCGTTAAGAATTTTACCTCTTTGAGGTGCCAGGAGCAAGCACTTTCTTTGCCCTTAGCTAAGTAATCACTATAAGTCATGATGATTGTAAATAAATAAGTAACAGGAAGCCTATTTAGCTGATCATGTGAAGTTGGAAATTTTGTCCTGTTATTTGGATTTCCTGCTAGTACTGTTTTTTATTTGAAATGATCAAACAAACACACACATTATTATCATGTCTATGCCCCTAATTAAAAAAGAGAGCCTGACATATGTTGCAGAAATATAGAGATACAGGTGCAGTGGTTCAGTGAAGACGTGTGGGGGTGGGGGGGGGGTTCAACCAAACAATTCCATCACATACAGTTTTTTTCACAATATGAAATTTTCTGTTTTCTGTCTTTGAGTTTTTATGAATATACAATTAGCATGTAATTTATTTTTGTTCGCCCGCTAAATGTCATCAACATATATAACTTTTTTTTGTTATTTTATAATAAACAATTAATAAAATCAAAAAATGTTCGGTACACATAAATAAACAAAGGAAAGAAATTAATAAAATAGTGTAGACAATGAGATGAAGTTCATTCATTTTGTCACTTCCTCTTAAGACAGACATGTGGCACCTGATGTCTCTTTTTCATGGTTTAGAAGACGAGAAAAGGATTGCAGAATATCCAGAATCATATGCTTTTGTACTAATTACAGTAAACGACTCAGTAATGTGGATTCCAAATATATATGTGAATATTAAAGTAATTTTTTCCACAAAACTTTTTACTTATTATTTTGTTTTACTCCCTAGAAATGTTTTTACATGGTATATAAAGCATTATTTTTCTAAATTTTCAAATGCAGTTTTCAAAAAACTTACGTAATGGACAAAAACGAATGACATATTTGAAATTAGCATACCAAAAAACATAAAAGTCAATTGCTACTTTGCAAAAAATATTTGTTCTCTGAAAATTTGCAGACCTGTGTTATTAAAATGCAGCAACAGTATAGCCTTAAAATTTCAGTAAAAGTGTCATATAAATTTATTCATAAATTGATAATGATTTTGGCTAGTAAAAATATTAGACTAATCTTGTAAAACATTAATTTCATAGTTTGAATCTTCATTGTAAGCAAATAAATATGCATAATGGAACAAAGTTATATAATTATATATTTTACTTGTAGCACTATTTTGAAGCAACATTGAATTCTTATTAAAAGTTACATTTCATATGTTAACAGAATAAAGAAATAACTTACCGAAAAGTGATTTTCACAACACCAGCGAGTTGTCTTAGTGGACAATGCTGGATTTTTTTTTTTTCGTCGCGTTTCATTGCAACTGTCCATGCTTTCCTTTTCAGATTATCTTTTGGAACACTAAAAAAAAGCTTCCCAGGTGTATTTACCGTCGTGCTTGTGCAGAAAGGTACTATACAATGTTTAAAATTTGTTTAACACACTTTGACATCTTAAAAATAAAGAAAAAACACTGGATATCAAACTCAAACTACGCAACACAATCCAAACACCGAAGTAAACAAATTCGCTATGGAGTATTGTGACGTCACATGTATCCGCGTAGGAAAAGTAGCGTTTTTGAGATGAAGTAAATAGTGCGCGTTTAAAAACAAATTATGTTAACTTTTAGGGTTCTAAAACTAAAAAAAAAAGATGCTTTCGATCATATTTTTCTATTTTCTATATCATAAATGCAAAATAAAAAAACGTGCAAATTCCTCATTGCGATATCGCATGCTCTATCGCGGCGCATGCGCTGTCCTGGAATTTGCAGGTGGTGAAGCATCGCTCTGAGCATGCTTCACATTTCTCTCTCCGTGCGACATGTCGAAAGCGAAATCGAACCCGAAAGCGCAAAAGTGTGGACATAGTTTAACAGAGGAGCGAGCGTAGCGAGCCTAGGGGTGAAGCCCCTAGTTATTACAGTTGGCTCTCTGTTTAACGACTTTCAAGGGACCGTGAAAAATCGTCCTTAAGTAGAGATCGTCGTTAAACAGAATTTGTGAAAAAATATTATTTCCCTTCATACTTTACGGGCTTAGGACTGTCAATATATTTCTTAATACACTCATGGACAAAAAAATTAGCGCACCAAGAAGAAGTCGTCAAAATGAAACGAAATTTTACATACGTAATGACTACTTTGATATAAGTAAATGATAAGAAAATCAAAGAAAAAGGATAATTTATTTCAGAGAAAAAGGCAAAAGAACGGAGGAGTTAATACTCCGTTGGACCCCCTCTAGCGCGAATGCACGATGCGATACGATCGAGCATTGAGTCATACAAGTTCTGTATGATGTCTTGAGACATTTCGTTCCATATTTACTGTAACCTTGCTTCTAGTTCGTTCAAACTCGTGGGATGCCCAACTCGTCGTCCCAAATGATCCCAGATATGCTCAACTGTCCTTCAGCCAGGCGCCTTCGTATGATTCGAGAAGACACAGAGGCCCCTAGTGAAGGTGCTACCTGTGCCTGGATGGCGGCCGATGAAGCAGTTGGCTGTACGCGTGCATTTCTTACGATGTGGCGGTCTTCTCAACGACTGGTCTGTCGAGGGCGTCCTGAGCCTGGTCTTTGTGTACATGACATCTCTCGGGTCCACTGGTCCCAACACCTCCTCACAACACAATCAGAGCGGCCGAATTGACGAGCTACTCGCCTAGCTGACCACCCAGCTTCCATCATCCCGACGATTCTCCCCCTCTCAAACTGCGACAACTGCTTATATTGTCTTCGAACACGGCGTAATGGCATGTCTATCTCAGCTCTTCCTTTGTAAATGATTCAGCACTCTCAAACAAGCTTTGGTTACCTGTTTTATACTCCACAGAGTACGATGTTCAACACCCTCTACCGGCTATACGTAATGCGCAATCACGCTGCATTTCTAATCATTTGCATATCTCCCCGACATGTACCTTCATTGCAAGTTTCGTTACGATCCCACAATTATTTCTTGGTGCGCTAATTTTTTTGTCCATGAGTGTATATTGGCGTGTTTAAAAATGTTATTTTTATCATCATTATTATTATATTCCCAAAAAGTTCTTTTAAATTACATTGAAAAAAGAGTACAAACAATACAATAAATTAGGTTTCAAAAAAGTAAAAAAGTGTTGATTGCTGCATTTTTCGCCTTGTTTTCGTTATTCTCTTATTCAGATTTTCTAAAATGTTAAATGTGTCATATAGAGTTGGAGAACATCTAGAGCAGAAGTTGCATCTGTGTAAGACAGTGGCAGTGTCTCGTTTCCGTGTCTTCAACTTCACCTTCTTCGTCTGACACTGTGTTTTCATTTACTATATCTTCATAAATTTGTTCTACATTTCTGTAATCTGTTGTTAAAACAGATTCATCCCAATTGTAGAAATCTTGAATTGAAACATCCTCATCTTCAACAAGACTTCTCCATTCTTCAGGGGTAATATCATCTTCGTTGATTTCTACATACGTACTTTGCAGCTCCACTAAAATATCTTTGTGAATTCCAGCAACGTGAAAGCACTTTTTTATTGTGGATGAAGAAACTTCTTTCCATGCTGATGTTGTCATGGACATTGCTTCCAAGATCGTAATTTTTCTAATTTTCATACTGACAGCCGAATTGTTTATTAATTTCCTAATTAAAGACTTTCAGTTGTAGGCTTTTACACTGCGAATGATACCCAGGTCTAATGACTGCAACTTGCTAGTGCAATTAGCTGGTAAGAAATGAATAGTCAAACTTGTAAGTCCAGGGATATTTGGAGTATGTGCAGTGCAACGGTCGATTAAAACTAAATTCTTCTCTTTTCTTGATGCATTTTTGCATGAAATTTTCTAATCCAGTCAATAAAAAATTGTGATGTCATCCACGCTTTATTAATATTCCGGTACTCACAAGGTTTCCTGGTGATATTCTTAAAACACTTTGTTTTTTTTGATTTGCCTATAAATAGTGGTGGAAATTTCTCAGATCCATCCTAATTAGTGCACAGTAAAACAGTCTATCGTTCCTTACTGTGTTTTCCATCAAAGCACTTTTCGCCCATATACGTTAAAATTTTTATTAGGCACCATATTGTAGAATAGGTCCGTCTCATCTGCATTGAATATGTTCTTCTCATATCCATCTAATATCCCCTTCAGCACTATTTTCCATTCTTCCACTATTTTTTCATCCACGGAGCCACTTTCGCCAAATATGCTTTTAAATGCAAGCTCATATTTTTCTTTGAACTTTGCTAGCCAACCACCCTTTTGGATATGGATCCCAAACCAAATTTTTGTGCTGCTTCAAGAATTTTCTCTATGCTTGCTAAAATACCTTTGAGAGTAGACTCGGGTAGCTGAAATTGTCTTGCGAACTGGACTTTTGTTATTCCAACACTTTCTTCCCAGTCTTCAATAATTTTCCTCTTTTCTTGTAGCGTAAGATACTTTCGCTTTGATGCCATTTTGCTCCGCTCACCTCGTATTCATACTGGAATGAGCTCCTATACACAATCATGAATTCTCTAAATATGAACATCTGTTTCCCGGAAGGAGTGACAGGGGGTTGCTTTTAGACAGTTCGTAAGTCACATGACAACAGATGGTAGGGATAATAGAGTGATTCAGCTCCCGCTCTAAGAGCTCCATTGAAGAATATTCGATCTTCCGAGAAAGAGTAATCTCTCCCCCGCCCCCCCCGTTTTTCCAAATACAACAAGTCTATGATTGCAACATTGCAAACATCAAGGAAATTCCAGGTCTGTTATTGAAACCAAACTTGTATTACCCCACAGAAGGTTCCCCTCCTGCACATAAAATGTTGAAGAAAAAGTTTATCATGTAAAAAAAATTCGTCGTTAAACAGAAACAACGTCGTCTTTAAATAGAATTTTTTTACGTCCTAGGGGCCGGGACTGGGAAATATCGTCCTTAAACAGAGATCGTCGCTAAGTAGAGCGTCGTTAAACAGAGAGCCAACTGTAATATAAAAGTTCATTTTATAAGGGAGATAAAATGCATTTTTGCTTTTCAGCTAAAATTGATCGTTTCACGTTTATTCGGTAGTTTAGCTTTTAAAAAATAAAATGATAAAATTGTTTATCTTTAATTGCTTTTGCTTTTACAGTTATTATATAAAATATCAATATTTTAAGAATTTATCTCAAAACACAACTCCAGATAAGTATAAGAAAAGGTTACTTTACTCTAACAGAGATCGCTTCATTTTGGAAATTCATTTGCAGAGCTTTAATTTTAATTAAAAAAGCATACTTTGTTTTAAAAGACCTTAAAATATGATAACAAAAAATTTATATATAAAACTTTTTTTAATGAAAACTAGTGATTTTTTAACACATATATTACCCTAGGTTTTGGGAGGTAAACTTGCTACGAAACGTTATGTCCTTGGTTTAAATAATATTTGAGTTTAGACGAAGGTAGCCCCGGATTTTCTTCCACATTGTTTCAAAGCTTAAATTTTTCCATTTAAAAACGCAATCAGAAAATTCTAACTTAAACATAGAATATTATTTTTAGAACATATTTTTACATATTGACAGATTTTGTTTTCATCTAAAATATAAATTTTAGAAGGTATAGAGCAATTTCCAAGCAAACTTAAAAAAAGTGTTACATTCATTTTAAGTTACTCACTAGTTATGAATTAAAAGGAAAGTTTGAACAAGAAAAAGCATGAACAAGAACACATAAAAATGTTGGTGCAAAACAATTGAACTAACGAGCTAAAAACAATATAAAAGCAAAGTTCTCATATCTGTATTAATTGACATAAAAATAACTATATGGAATAAAAATAATTTATATTAAAAATAGCAACTAGCACACTAATAAAAGTTCAAAATTTTAAAAAAAGTTAAATAGTTCTCTTTAAAAAAATATTTTTAACTTTTACATTTAGACTAAAAGTATAAAAGACCCTTAGCTTTAAATGGCAAAAAACTGAACTATTTAAACAAACATAATGTACTTTTAATAACACTCGTATCTAATTCTAGATTATTATTATTTTTTTCTATTAGAGTCTTCTGTAACACAACACCCAACACGAGACTTTTCAGTCAAATGACAAATGACATTTCATCCCTTTTCATAATGAAAAGTTTTGAGACCCCAGCCCAGGTTTAGCGTTACTTAACCAAATTAAAATCAAGTACACTCATTAAAAAAATCAAACAAAAATAATAATGATAATAATAATAATAATAAAGACATTTTTCAAAGCAAATCAAGTTAATATTAAAATAAATTAAAACTAAACTCACCTTATAACTGTTAATATTGAAGACTTTAGATCTGGAAATTACACGATAGAAAAGGTGTTTGTTTAAAATAGCAAGAAATGTTCATAGGTCCAGATGAAAAAACTAACTGAAATAGTAAGCTCACAACAACAATTTATGTTTTGTATACTGCAAAAGGTTGACAAAGCACTCAGCCAAAATAAGCTTGCAGATCACACTCTAACGGAAAAACAAGTCTCTTTTCGTATCAAAACCAAACACGGGCCCTGCCCTTTAACCTCTTGAGGCTCCATCCGTCCTCTCCTTCCTTTTAATTCCCTCTCAACCGGGATTGGTACGCGGTCCCCTTAGATGTTCCCTTTTGGGAACTCTGATTTGCCCAACTTATGGCTCCTCCCAGGGAAAAATTTAGAAGAAAAGAACCGACAAATATTTCGGTTCCCTTTGACAAAATTAACTGTCTCTTTTCTAAGACGACCCTTTCGGGTTGCAGACACTCTAGCGGTTTACATATAATAGTCCATTTTTCTTGAAAGAAACACCTTGCACAGAAAGACACCCTAGTCCAGTGTTCACACAATGATTCTTTCACTTTGAAACAGTTTCTAAACCTGGAGGGTGCCACCGTTCGTTATAGCACGCTTCTTTGACAACGGGACGGCAATTACTGGACAGATGACGATGGGTTGGGAGTTTAAAAACTATTAGTCTTCTTATCGGACTGCCCCTGGTCTGAATTCTGCTTTTGGAGGAAAAAGCGAGGGCTGTTTGCTCTTTGTCAAAAATATCGAAAAATACAGCGGAAGTTGTCTTTAGTGAGGTTCAAGTCCGACTGCTTTCTGCAATCATAATCCCTTCAAATTGCAAGAATTCTTAAACTGCTTCTCGTTAACTCATAATGGATGCTTGGGAAAAGAATGAAAGAAAAAGAAGGAAAAAATAATTAGTCACTTGACGAAAAGGTTATTTCAAAATGCGTATATTTTCAAATAACATTTTTAGCGATACTAAGAATATATAAATAAATATGAAAAAGAAAAAAATGTGACTTTCTCGTTTTAGATCGATAAAAATTTTATAATTTGGTTGTTACTTCTTCTAAATTTACGCCCTCTTAACGGCTGCGCCCTAGGCCATGGCCTAGGTTGGCCTTATGGGAAATCCGTCCCTGTGCACAAGCTCATACAAAAATCATTTACAGGCTCAGTGATGCCAGGGATAGATAACTCTAGCCGAGACGAATCCAGGAGTCCATCGTAAGGCCGAGGAACCTGGTAAGATTTGCATTTAATTGCTTTAGCAGACAACCGATTTTCTTTGAAAACACGTTTGAGAGTTTAAAGTTTTTGATCTGTTAGTTTTTTGGTCTGAGTTTCGTGAAACAATATGGTATTTCCACGATAATCTCAATAACAGCAGCCCAATCGAAATAAAACCTTTTTTCGACTGTCAAATTGAATTTGAGAGAACTAACTTCGTTTCTGACGACCATAGTCTATACTGCTGAAACGCACATGCTTTCGCCGATACTGCTTGAAACAGAAGTTTCTGTGTTTTACGGGCGAGACGATACCGACCCAATGAAATGTTCTGATACTTTAGACGGTACTTTTCTGTTATACCGTCCCACGAGAAGTCGCCAATTATAATAACATGAAGTCGCCAATCAAAGAAATAACATGAACACAAGTTAATACGCACCATTAAATCACATAACATATTTTTTGAAAACAAAATTATAAATATCAAAAACTACATTTCTATTTTTGGCGGCATAAATTTTGCAACTGCTTTCAACATTGCTTCAAAGGGATCTTCGTTCAAAGTGTACCTCCACATGAACTCTGCGAGGTACAAATCTAAATGTGATCTGTTAGTACTTCGTTGTTGTTTGTTTCGCCATTTACATGAACCCCATAGCCTTTCGATGTTTTGGGTATGGACGCCAGTTTGGGTATCTACAAAACTGTATTTATGATTTACAGTCAAACGTATGTACCCCGCGTCATCGAGATCTTTTTTTCTGTACCCTCCAGCAATCTGTGTGGATAATAGTACCAGGTAATACGTTTTCCACAATTACGGCTGCTAAACAGCGTGCACTTCTATTAGGCACCTTTTTTATGAAGCATTCCTTGTGTTCACGACATATTCCACCAACAATCCACTGTTCTGGTAGAACACGTCCTGCATTGTTTTTGCGTTCACTGTACAAAGTTTCATCAACTTCGACGATTTTGCTTTTACCTCCAATTTTTTTACATTCAAGTATTAGAGTCTCCACAATAACCTCGCGCATATAATTACTCCAGTCAACTGCTGTATTTTTATTCATCAATAACTGCTTTTGGCAAATTTTGTAGACGATATTCCATCACACCAGCAGTATATGAAATGCAAACACGTCACAAATGGTAAGCGACTTCCATCGAGCCATGTCCCGACTTTTTTTCTGCATTTGAGACATTTCCAAAATGAGTCTTTCTCTCCGAAATACATCTTCAAAAATGCATGACGTTTCATAGAGATCACTACCCCAGTGTAGACCATTTATTTAGAACTAATACACAAATTTACTCTCTTTATTCCTGTCACAATTCTTAGTCCTGACTTACCACATATGTGTAACATCCATTATGTGCACTTAACAGAAATTAGGTGAAATGTGAAAGGATGGCTCATAGCCTAATCTCGAAGCAAAAATCCCTCTTTTAGAAACATACACAATCTAGAAGGGAATTCTGAGTGTGCCACCAAACTAATTAACACATAAAGGATTAGAAAAACTTTAAAAAACAACAATATAAAAGGCTGAAAAATAATATGTAACTAGTAATATTCTATAAAGTCACTAAATTGAACACAGTAGTCAATAAACTGATTAATAACCAAGTTATTCATAGTGGTATATGAGGACATTTAATCAGTAGGTATAAATGACATATTCCCAATGTGTGCCATATTTTTTTTTTTTATCAACTACAACTTTATTTTCATTTAATTATTTAATTTTTTTCTTTAATTAAAATACAATTAAAAATTAGCCAATTTTAAAGAAAGCCAAGAAAAAATTTTGCTTTATGTTAAATTTTCGCATATTTAATTCTTTTTTTGTTTTATAACAAACAACTTGGTAAGGGTTTCTAATTTTTCATTGGTGCTATTTGAGGGTCAGTTAGATTCTGATTTCAAGGCTAAATTTTTTCATTATACCCATACACTACAAATGTACTTTAGTTCAAAATTAATGCCTAAATAAGTTTTGTCTTGAGCCTTAGTTGTGATTGAATTGTAGAAGGCAAAATGTATTAGCATAACAAATATAATTTTTGTCCCTGCTAAGGCAAAACCCCTAACCTTTCTCCCCTAAGTGGTCATAAAAGACTCTCTTTCATTTTCGATGTGGGGAGCGTGCCCCCATCGAAAATGAAAGAGAGGGGGACAAGACAACCAGTATATGTGTAACTAGCTGAAAACCCGTGCTTCGCTACGGAGTACATTCAAATTAAATACAACGATCAATGTATGCAATTAATGCCAAAAGTATGTTTAAATATATTTATAATAAATATAATGATCAATGTATGTAATTGATGTAAAAAAAAAACGAAAAGATATATTTATAAAAAAAATCATAACGGATATTTTTATAGACAAAATAATGTAGAAGAAAATATTCATATTAAATCTAATAGAACATACTAAAGAATATAGTACAGTTAATATAGTACAGTTTGAGGAACATATCTTTTACTGTAATTTAATATTTTTTTTGGTTAATTTCCAATCGTCTGCCGCATTAGCAAGAACAAAAAATTATTTTTTGTCTATTTTGTTGCTATGAACGTGACGATAAATTTATTTAAAGTACCAGAAAAAGAAATCACGTGATAATTTAATAAATTAAATTCTAAAAATTAATTTTAAAAAATTCACCAAAAATCAGAAAATGGAGGTAAAGATTCGAAAAACATTTCATTTTAAAGGAATTTTTATGATCTTACTCGTGATATAAATTTTATAACCCTCAAATTATTATTTTAAATGCAAACTTAAAAAAAAAGTTACAAAAATAGCTTAAAAATTTAATTTACAAAAAATCTACGAAGAATTTTTCAAAAATCTTTCTCAGTGCGCCCCTACATTATAAGAAGAATCGCCATGCAAAATTTCAGCCCTTTAGGTCCAGCGGTTTGGTCTGTGCATTGTATGTCAGTCAGTTACGGAACTGTTTTATATATATAGATAGTGTAGGTGAATATGTTAAAGTAGATTGGTGTTAACAATGTAATCGAGTGGGTGCCCAGAATGTGCATTGCTGTAACTATGTGATAAATGTGCATGTTCTTAAAATATGTTTTTTCTGCCAAGATGTCTTGTGTAATAAAGTGCATGTCCAGCTAGCTGGATGTCATTATTTACTCAAATTAGGACATTTACCACACTAGAATTTTTTTTTAACAACAAACAGTTTTTATTAAAATACATTTACAGGTAACTAAAAAAATTTTCCAATACATGCATCAACTGGGACACACCAAAACGTCACCAAGAAGTACCACACATTCATTTCATACAACGCACAAATTTCAGATGAAAGAAAACACAATTATTTACAAATTAAAAATGAAAATGCAATTACACAATGACAAAATTATGAATCTGTACGATAGTATCGCACCCTGTATTTACTATAAGGAATATAAGGTGGCTTTGTACAATCACTCATAGTAATGCAAACAAGTTTGAACTTTTCTGGGTCACTTCGCAACAACCAGTCATTACAAAATTTTAACATAGTTGGAGTAACATATCTCTCCAACCACACCCTGTGCCAAGCATTAAAATTTGATGTCTTAATTTCTGACACCTGTTGATGAATCTAAAATGACAAGAACATAACTATCAGTTCCAGAAAATTAATATATTTGCATAAATGTTTTAATTAAAAACAAGAACAATAAAAATTAAAAGAGAGGAAAAATGTGGACATGGTTGGCATACAATGTGCCTAAATAGTTAAAAATAGTTACCTAAATAGTTAAAATATAATAATAAATAGTTAAAAAAGTTAAAATAATAAAACTAATAAAACTAAATAGGGAACAGATGTGCCAGACGCACCTCCATTGGCGACAAAAAACTTTTGGCGCCAACTAGTCGCCAAAACAGGTCTACGCGGACATTTTACACTTAAAATAACAGATATACACAAAATATCAATAACAACCCAAATATAAAAATAAATTCAAAACAAACTTACCAATGGCAATAATAAACTTTCAAAAACATGACACAAATCCACAACAGCTACTTTAAAACATACACGAATATATCTAAAAACGGCTGCATTAAACTTCAAAACCTTAACAGAAATGCTCAACCACTTATTTAAAACATACGCAAATATATCTAAAAACGGCTGTATTAAAATTCAAAACCTAAACAGAAATGCTCAACCGCTACTTTAAAACATACGCAGATATATCTAAAGGAAAAGCTATTAAACTTCCAAAAACATTACAGATATCCGCAACATCTACTTTAAAACATATGCAGATATATCTAAAAACGAAGGCATTAAACTTCCAAAAACATTACAGAAATTCTCAACCGCTACTATGAAACACCCACAAAAATATCGAACGCCGGTATATTAAACTTCCAAAAACACTACAGAAAAACACAGCACATGTTCAATGAAAGAAAAGAGGGAAGAAATTGATGAATCTAGTTAAGGGAAAAGGAAATATCATTAACTTACTCAAACGTATAACTCCTGCATTCCAAAACGCAACATTTTAAATCAACCAACATGTAAGTCCATCAAAACACATCTAAATTAACCAATGAAATTAACAGTAAATTTTAAATAAACCGCTAACTTAACCGAAGATAGCAAATTAACGCATGCACTAAAACAAAAACCCTAAAAAATACCAGAAATAGCAAAAAAAAGGAAAAACACTACTCAACCGTTTTAACAGAAATTTTGCAATCCTCCCACTTAATATCCCTAACAATGTCAATAAATTTATTGAATGGATCTTCCCCGGTTTCCGCGCATTGGTGATAGAACATATATAAACTTAAATAGAACTGAAAATCCGCCTGTCTATTATGAGTAGGTAATGTAGCTTTGACATGCCTCCAAGTACTTTTTATCGTGTTCGTATGGCATCCCGAAGACGGATCAACAAAATGTATCGAATGGGTAACTGATAAATGTTTCAACCCCCCCTCCCCTATATCCTTATACGATGCCCACCCATCAGAATAAATAGTAGTACCGGGTAAAATCCACTCACTAATACATTTCATTAAAGTTTCTTTTCCCCAACAGCAACTAAAAAAAGACGCCCCGACCCCCTTTCCACCCCTCCAAAAACCCACTGCCCCTCCACTGCATGCCCTTGGTGATATTTCCTTTTCCCGAACTTCGATTCATCAATTTCAACCACCTTCCCTTCCCCACCTATTGGTTCCGAAGAACAACAAATATATTCTAACACACACTCATTAACAAATTGCCTCCAGTCAGCTAACGTGTGACTATTAAAGCTCCACGCCCTCTCAATATCCGACGTTTTCCTCTTATTTATAATCTCAAATGTTAAAACGAAAACCTCTACTAATGTTAATTTGCTAGAAGTAAACCATGAACCGTAACGTAAACTTCGTTGAGAACCGCACTCTTTGCCATGAATTTTATTCTGACAGACCCAAACATAGCCATCGGAAACATTATTTTTTTTTTCCAACTTCATTTTCGATTCACACTTACAACAAAAAAAATGATGATTTTAAAAACCCTACATCCCACAAAAACTAAAAAAAAACCCATTCTATCCCCATGCACAAATCCATGAACTAAAGACTCATTCACCACCCCTTCTACATGCCTAACACGAGAACACTCGGAAACACTCAACCACATCGGAACCACTCAACATAGCTGCCATGATTGAATAAACTAACAAGTACTATCAAAAATTGCAATATAATTACTGCCACGAGCACACCCCATTAAATAGCCATACAAACAGGGTTGCAACAAAAAATAAACATCACGCCAAATTGCATGGCTGGCACACCAAACACAAAATCGTCAAAATTAAAAAAATTGCCAAACTTCAAAAAATCGCCAACTTGGCAAAGAGGTGCGTCTAACACATCTGTACCCTAAATAGTTATAATAGTTAGTTAAGTTAGCTATAATAGTTATAATAGTTAGCCTAAATAGTTAAAAATAGTTAATAGTTATAAATAGCTACCTAAGATTAAAAATTGTTCTATCATAAATAGACCACACTTTTAGAAGTTGCAGTTGAAATTTAGACAGGAAAATACAATGAAAATATAAGCATGAAGTATCAAGGAAAATGTGTCAGTTGTAAGATGCCATTAATCAAAGCTTTAATATAGCTACATTTGCAAAATTAGAAAAATTTCATACATTACAGCAGCATTTAATATTTAACAACTGTTATTCTTTACATCAAAAGATCTACTTAAATTCCATTTGATAGTTAGTAATGCTCTTTTTTTCTCATTTTAACATACACTATTGTGAATTACCCACATTAAATCACAATAATCAAATTCAAAAAAGTAAGAAATAGGATGTTCAATAAATATTAAAATTCTTACTTCTTTGGCTCTGCTCAGGCAATTTAGGCGATAAACTAATGAATCACAGTTCAGAACAAAAATCAGTTTGAAATTATCTCGCTTGAATGCTCCCTCAGTATCATCACAAACCACCAAATTTTTCATTGCAAGGTGCAAACACTTATCTTCCTCTGGTAACTCAGAAAAGTATGCATAGTCAAAAGTAGCATAATCAAACTCTTCTTGCTTTTGGATATTTTTGGATCTTTTCTCTTTATGTGATTTTGCTGCATTTCTTTTGGCTCGCTTCCTCACATAGTCTTGTTGAGCTCTACTTTTGCGAGGTCGAACAGAGTATTCACAAGTCTTTCGAGAAGCTTTCTCTCTTTTTGGTCGTGATTCTTCTTCTTGCATTTCAGCAAGTTTTTCTCTCTTATCAACAGAGTCTGAGTCACTGACCATTGCACTTTCATCACATGAGTCCACAACAGTGATTACTTCAATACTTTCAGGATCATCATCCTGTTTGGTTTCAATGACCACTTCGCTATCAACCTCTCCAACATCATGAAAAGCTGCCACAGTGTCAATATTTTGTTCGTCCTCTTTCGCACAAATGCTGCCTTCATTGCTATCTAAAGTGTTGCTCTCACCTCTGTCAGAGCTTTCAAAATTACCAAACTGTTTGTAGATAATGAAGTTTTCTTCACTAGTTTCTCCAGTCGAGCAATAAAATACAGCTTTTTCCCCGGCAAAGGATTTAACAGATGATGTTTCAGGACATTTAACATCAGATGACATATTAGAATTTTCAGATGCGATGGATTCCTGAACGCCTTCTTCTGTTTCCATATCTGTTACAAGTCTATCATCATCAACAGTTTCGACATTCATTTCTGATGATTTATTGGTGTCATCAGATTTATCTAGATTATCCGCAGTTTTATCACATTCACTCGCTTCCATGGACATCTGCTCAGATGGACATGCTTCTGTAACACTTTCAGCTAAAGTTGATATTTCAGAGCATACAGATACGGCATCTAGTCTTCCTTTAGAAGAATGACTTATTTTGCTAGGAACAGGGCTTGAGTGGAAATAAGCTTTTCTTTTACAAAGCAATGGTGGATTCTTTTTCAAGTACGTAGGGGAATGCCTTTTTTTCCATAAATTTTCAATATATATTACCTTCCTTTTCCAGTACTCCTTTTGCCTTTTCAAATTTCTATGAGGGAAAATAAAAGAAAGAAAATATTTCAATCTAATTACCAAGCAATCAATTGAAAAATGAAAACATAGTTTTCATATAAAACTTTTAAAATGAGAATACTAGCTTACTGACTGGAATCATACAGTTTGCCCATAAAGGATGCCCTTAGAGCTATTAATTTTCACTGCATAAAAAGCCATTTGATAATTGCCAGAAAAATTATTTTGTACAGAAACATTTATATATTAATTAGACAAGAAACTAGGGTAAATACAAGTTGTTTTAATCATTCATTCATAGGATAAATTTTTAACACATTACACTAAATTTAAGTTATTCTCAGTGGCGGCTTGTGTATAGGCACTGCGGAATTGCAGCACCCCTTATTTTCACTCGATATTATCGATAACATTCAGTAGGTATCATCAAATTTAATATATAAATTTTCTTTTTAAACATTTATTTTGTTTTACATAATAATAAAACAATGGCTAAAATTGTTTTGAAGCAGCACCCCCCACTAATTTTAGCAACGAGCTGCCACTGGTTATTCTAAAATCTATATATATAAAACAGTTCTGTGTCACTGACTCACTGACTGACATACAACGCACAGACCAAACCGCTGGACCTAAAGGGCTGAAATTTTGCATGCTGATTCTTCTTATGGTGTAGGTGTGCACTAAGAGAGATTTTTGAAAAATTCTTCTTAGATTTTTTTAAATTAAATTTTTAAGCTGTTTTAGTAACTTTTTTTCAGTTTGCATTTAAAATAATAATTTAAGGGTTATAAAATTTATATCATGAGAAAAATCATAAAGATTCCTTTAAAATGAGATCTTTTTTGAATCTTTACCTCTATTTTCAGATTTTTGGTGAATTTTTAAAGATTAATTTTTTGAATTTAATTTATTAAATGATGATCACGTGATTTCTTTTTCTGGTACTTTAAATAAATTTATCGTCACGTGCATAACAACTAAATAGACAAATAAAATATTTTTTTTCTTGCTAATGCGGCAGACGATTGGACATTATCCAAAAAAATATTAAAATACAGTAAAAGAAATGTTCCACAAACTGTATATGGTGGTTTTATAAATATATATATATTTTTTTACATCAATTGTATACATTGATCGTCGTATTTATTATAAATATATATATATATATATATATATTTATATTTTTTGGCATTAATTGCATACATTGACCGTTGTATTTAATTTCAATGTACTCCGTAGCGAAGTGTGGGTTTTCAGCTAGTATAGGATAAAGGTAAAACATATCAAAATGTGGACGATTTTTTGAAGGAATTCTGGGAAACCAATTTAAATAATTATTAAAATATGAGATATATATCTTAATAAGATGTTAAATCAATACTCAGCACAATATTTTTTTTTCATATAATGGTTGTTTCCTTGTTTTAACTAATTAATTTTTTTTAAGAATCACTGATACATGGACCGAAAAAAAAATATAAAGATTTTCAAAAGTCTAGATAAAATTTTGAAGAATTATTTAATTTTTTTCTTCTTCACAAGACCTATTAAATCATTCATACTTCAAATTATTTTGCATTTTTGGGCAGTACTTTTATAATCATAATACTATAAAAAAACATAATAGTTAGATACACTTAAAAAGAAGTCCTTTTACAGAAAACTAATATATTTCTACATGAAAAAATTTGCAAAAATACTCTGAGTAGATTACCTTATAAATGCCATAAACATAGAATATATCACCAAAATAGAGGTAAAATTATAGCTACCTTGGTAAAAATACTGGCAAGCTATATGAGACACTTAATATCTCATCAGATACAAAATCTTCAGTAACATATGTATCAAGGTAATTTGACCATTTTTCAACTTCATATGGATCATCAATATTCTCAACCTCATGATCAATTAGTTCAATTGTGATTGTGTGATCTTTCTTATGCTATATGGAAAAAAGAAAAGAAAGAAAAAAAGACAAATTTGCATTAAAAAGAAGTATGTTATGCTAAAATATAAATTATTTTGTAGTTCACTTAAAATAAAACAAACCACTCACACTATACAGTTGATTCTGGTTAATCGAACCACATCAGGACATGATCATTTTGGTCCTAATAACCAGCTGGTCCCATTACATTAACATGCCCTATGATACAAGACGGGATTCGGTTTAAATAAGGGATTTTCTGATTAACCGGTGGTCCAATTAACCGGATTCGACTGTATATATATTTTTATATAGAGTTCAAACAAATCCAAACATCAAATGACAAATAATATGTTTTTAAATGACAAATAATATGTTTTTCAAGACCTCTAAAGTGAAGCAGCATCAAACATTTTGAAGGAAATAAAATGCTTTTGATAATAAAAATAAACTATTTTTGTATGAAATTCTAGCATAAAACTATTTTATATTATTCAGCATAAAAACAAATCATTTTTATTTAAATAAGCATTCATGCAATTTGATGCAATTTTTTACTGTCTGCCATACTTTAGAGCAGAGATCTGCAACCTTTTATCTTCCACGGCATAACAACGTCTCTTTCAATAATTCCACGGCACACCACAAGAAAAAGCTTGCATATACATAAATTACAATAAATATGTGTATGCTTTTATTAGATAAAAAACACAATAAAAAAGCTCTGTGTATCAAGTTAATTATAATCCTTTAAGTTTTATATAAATCATTTTGAATTGTACACCAACCCAAGAACAAAAATATAAAGTTATAGTTTACAAGTAAAAAAAATTTCTCTTTAAATTTTTATATTAAAATTTATTTTTTGGTTTTTACTTAAGCCTAATAAATCAAAGTTAATTTAAGCATAACTAATTTATTATTGAGATATTTGAGCTTGTTTTGATGAACATATGTATGTTTTATATTTGGCTCTATATTAGAAAGAGCTACTCGAAGTTCATGGTCAAGACCCTTTAAACATGATCGTTTGTTATTTTTAATTAGAACCAGTGTCGAAAAACTTTGTTCGCATAAGTATGTCGTAGAAAAAGGGAGCAAAATTGCAATGGCCTTGTCAGAAATCTGTGGATATTCTTTCTTAACTGAAATCCAGAAATATGATGCTCGAGCATACATACAATGTAATTTCGACCCAGAGAAATTACATATTAGCAAAAAGTTAGAGGAAAATTTTATTTAAAAACTTTTCTAACTAATAGCGGTGGTTAATTTTTTTTATTATTATAATTGATAAAATCACCGCGGCACAGTCAAGATCACCTCGCGGCACACTAGGTGTGCCACAGCATGGCAGTTGCGGAGCACTGCTTTAGAGTATGGAAAGCAATGGGAAGAAATGTAGAAAATTTTCTTACCATAAAAAAAGGAGTTATTCCAGGAACAATTCTTTCCTTATGTAAGTATCAGAGAGTTAATGGTATAAAACAATGGATTATTTAATGAACAATTTTCAAGATTGTTAAGAAGGGTATGAGTCTCAATTATAGCATATGTAGGTACACAAATGTATGTAAATTTTTTGTTCATAAATAACTATCGCTGTAAATTTTAAATATATGAGTAATTGCATTAACTTTTAATAGCTCAGGAGGTATTAACAATAATTTTTTTTTTTTTTACAGTCTTCAATAGCATATATTTCACTTTGCAACTGGTTGTTATCGTAATATCAAATGCTTAAACAAGACAAAAAATTATAATTGTCCTTACCCAGAGAACTTTGAAGCATTTTTCTTCATTCATTATTCTTTCAACTTTTTTTAAGTACTCATTTTCCACTTGTAAACTTTCTAAAGGAGAACTATAGCTTCCATTTGCAATGATTTTGTTATGATGAAAGAAGAAAGATGTGCATTGTTTGCATATATCATCCCCAACAATTTGCTGTAGCTAAAGAAAGTACACACAAAATTAAATTTTTCTTAAATAAATAAAAAAAAGGCTTGAATCTTAGCCAGGGTTCATACTCTTTCTCCAAAATCAAAAATAAGGAGTTTTTAAAGACTTTAGAAGGACATGTGCTTGCATTTTTAAGGACCTCAAAGATGATTTAAAATGTGTTTTGTTTCCAAAGTTTAGACTTTTAAAAGTAGTTGAGTTAAGGTAAGTTGGGGTAACTGGGCAATAGATTTTCCTCCTTTTTATACACTATACTTTTAACACATTAAAATTATACAAACATGTATAATTTTCAAAAATCTTTGCATTTCCATGCATTTTAGTAAGTCTTAGGGAGTATGTTTAAGCTATGATATTGATTTTTATTATATATATATATATATAAATATTGTATATATTTTTAAATACAAGTGGGCCCAGTTCCCCTGATAAATGGGGTTAGTGGACCACCCAGGTCTATTTCTCATAAGAAGCAATAGAATCTGTGACTGGGTAACTGGGTCCAATGCTTGTATATCTAGAAAAAGAAGAAAACTTCTAACCCCATTAAAAAATAATTTTTCAAAGCAATTACCAATGCTGGAGACAAAATGGCTGTTGTTTTTTTGACTTCTGCCTACCAGTGTTGCCACAACATAGTGGAATTCCCACCTAATATGTAAAGGAAAAATCTGGGAGGGGATGGTCCAGTTACACCAACTTACCTTATAAGGTTGTATATGGTCCTAAAACTTCTACATCGACTTAATATTAATAATTTATTAATAATGATATTTCAAAGTTACTTTTACAGACTGCTACACTTATACTGGTAAGTAGTGTCATAGCCAGTTATTTCAACAAATCAATAATCCATATACAGTGGAATCTCGATCTATTGTTTTTCAAGGGACCGATTGAAATGACCGATAAATGCGGGAAAATGATAGATGCAGAAACATAACAAAGCAATATGATCGTTGGGACTGGATAAAATGAACGACACATACGAAAAATGATGGATCCGAAAACGATCGATCGAGATTCCACTGTATATAAAACAGTTCTGTATCTGACTGACTGACAGATGACGCACAGACCAAACCGCTGGACCTAAAGGGTTGAAATTTTGCATGGTGATCCTTCTTATAGAGTAGGGGTGCACTAAGAAAATTTTTTGAAAAATTCTTCTTAGATTTTTTAAAATTAAATTTTTTAGCTGTTTTTGTAACATTCTTTAAAGTTTGCCTTTAAAATAATAATCCGAGGGTTATAAAATTTACATCACGAGAAAGATCCTAAAAATTCCTTTAAAATGAAATCTTTTTCGAATCTTTATCTCCATTTTCTGATTTTTGGTGAATTTTTAAAGATTAACTTTTAGAATTTAATTTATTAAATGCCGATCACATGGTTTCTTTACTTTTTGTGATCCTTTAAATTAATTTTGCGTCACATGCATAACAACAAAATAAATTGACAATTTTTTTTTTCTTCTTTCTAAGGTGGCAGATAATTGGACATTATCCAAAAAAATATTAAAATACAGTAAAAGAAATGTTCCTCAAACTGTACTATATTCTTAAGTATGTTCTATTGGATTTCATTTGAATATTTTCTTCTAGATTATTTTGTCTATAAAAATATCCGTTACAATTTTTTTTATAAATATATTTTTTGGTTTTTTTTGGTATACATTGACCTTTGCATTTAATTTGAATGTACTCCATAGTGAAGAACGAGTATTTAGCTAGTTTATATATAGAGAGGGAGGGGAGGGTTGAGAGTGACAACAAATAAGCATTTTTATCCTCGTCAATAATAACACACACAAAAAAACCCTGCATTTTTATATAAGTAATCATAGACAGCAACATGCTGATGATTTTTGTATTTCAACTTCAAAATACATACTCTCTAAGGACCAGAAAGTAAATGAAAAAATTTAAGGACCTTGAAAGCAAAAATAAGTACTTTATAAACACTTTTTAAGGGCCCTTAAATACAGAAACTGAAAATAAGGGAATCTTAAGGATATTAAAGGACTGTATGAACCCTGTTAGAATAGCACAGAACTACCATTTTCATAGAAAGATAAAAACTTGACTGTCAAATGTAACAGCTTACAATCCTAATTATACATACCTGTCTAACAATATTCAGGATAAGTTTATCCATTGTGAAACTCACAAAAGCATGGATTCCAAAGAGAGATCTAGCTTCATCTTCAAATTGAGAGTAATCAATAGCTCCACTTAATAACTGACTGAGTTTGGCAATCAGTTCAGCATATGATGGTTTGCTTTCTGAAAGGATATGGTTCTTAAATTAAACCTTTTTTCTAATACCCAGTAATCAAATGCTTTTAGTTTAAAAATCCTCATTAACACCAAGAAAAAAATTAATCAATTACATGCAAATTATAACATTATTCATTAAGTGAACTTCAGCTGGAGTGGTCTAAATTAGATAAGAACTGCAGATGTCTAATTAGCTACAATAGAGCTTTTGATCAATTACATCCAAAGGAAAGTATCAATTTGAATATAAACTATTAAATTTGTATGAGATGCCATTAGATTTAATACAAAGCTAAAACAAATAGCATTTGAAAAAATTCCAAGATCTATGTACGTTCTCCAGAATACAGAACCTTCCTATAACACAGTAGATAGGTTCCTAGAAAATGCCGTGTTCTGTGAAACCATGTTATATGATACCCAGAGCCAGTACAAAAAGGGGGGTTACGTTCCGAAAACTTATATTAAAAACAAACTTTTTAAAAAAAATTCCATATAAGCAACTTAATTTTAATTATAGATATAAATGTATGTATAACACAAAACAAACAGAAACAAGAAATATTATTTTCATTTAATGCAACCTTAATTTAATAAATTTCTTCCTAATCACTGCTCAGTGCAATCAAGCAAGAACGATTTTCCGATTGAATGATATCACCTTCACTTTCAGAACCTTTATCTTCATTTAGATTTTTTCACCTCCTATCCTCTTTAAAAAAAATCTGCAATTTTGTTTTGTATGATGGTTCTTACAAGGTCATTGTAGATATCATGGTATGGAGATAGATAATTTTGTAGCTCCCTTTTGAATTTTCGGCTTCTTTCATTCGGAAGGGTCTGCAGTCAAGAAAAATTATTCAATATTTTCAGCTAAGCTTAGGCCCTCTTGTAATTATATATATAATAGCCGTTGTCTCTGTATAACACTTCCGGGCTGTACTCATCTTTCAATTGAAGCTCTCAGTAAACAAACAGCCGGTTAGGCTTAATTTCAATTTCAGATGTGGATCAGAATTTTTTCTTACCTAAAAACTAATATCTTCTCCATCAAATCCCATTTGTTCAGCCTATTTTTCTATAAAATATTCAGGACAAAAAAAAATTGGATGCTTTTAGCTGTATATTTAACAGTTTTTAGAAATCTGTTTACTTTTGCGATGAATTCTGAAAGTAAACAAACTTGAATGTGAATGAATCAAGTAGCTCAAGTATTCATATCGCGTAGTGAGCTGTAAAAAACTGGATGGCAGTGTACTACTCCAATCGCATGAAAAACTAAATAAATAAAAAATAATGAAAGGGTTTGCTTTTACAAGGTGTGGATTAAATGCAATATTGTTAGATAATTCGGGATATTTTTTAACTTTCATATACTTTTTGCATTATGACGTCAAAATGACGGGTTACCTTCTAGTTTTATAGAGTTATAAATGAATAAATCACAATTTGTTTATACATTTTCATGTAAAGCCACTATAGTTCATTATTCCTTCCCGTCATTATTTTAAGGTAATTTAGTTTTTAAATGAGTTAAACCAAAATTATGTTATCTGGTGCTGTAGAAGTACAGTGTTGTACAAAGGGATTTGCAATTTTTTTATCATGTTAGAGCGAAACCGTGTTACAGGTTGCAGTGTTATATGAGGGTTCCCAAAATTTATCCTATCATGTCAGAGCGAAACAGTGTTCTAAGATGCCGTGCTATAGGAAGGCTACCTGTATAAGATAATTTCACTGAAATACATGTTGTTAATGACATTTTAAATATCCCCTCCATATAACAAGTACAGTAAGACCCCCTGTGCTACATATTGCAGATATTTTCCGTATAATGCTTTATTGTAAATTCTGGTATAGCCGTATAGAAAAACCTACATACTGTGTATGCTATCAAAACAAATAGCATTGGCTACTAAACTATTCTCAAATTGTTCTACAGAATCCTTCTATTACAATGAATCAAATGGTAAAAAAACCATGGAATTTTCAATAGCAATTTTTTAAGAAAATAAATACCTACTGACGGGGTTTTAAAGCGTTATAAGTTTTTCACAAGCTAATGTTCTTAATAAGGAATAGAAGAGACATAGGGTTTATAAAGAATAAAATAATGATGTAAAAGATATATACTCTAATTTATAAATTATTTATAACAAAAACTGAAACCTATACACAATAAAACATATAAAAAATAAATATCCTTATATTTTTTTATATGTATTTTTTTAAGGAATAGAAGAGACATGGGATTTATAAGGAATAAAATAATGATGTAAAAGATATATACTCTAATTTATGAATTATTTATAACAAAAACTGAAACCTATACACAATAAAACATATAAAAAATAAATATCCTAATATTTTTTTATATGTTTTTATATGTATTTTTTTTAAGGAATAGAAGAGACATGGGATTTATAAGGAATAAAATATTGATGTAAAAGATATATACTTTAATTTATGAATTATTTATAACAAAAACTGAAACCTATACACAATAAAACATATAAAAAATAAATATCCTTATATTTTTTATATGTATTTTTTTAAGGAATAGAAGAGACATGGGATTTATAAGGAATAAAATATTGATGTAAAAGATATATACTTTAATTTATGAATTATTTATAACAAAAACTGAAACCTATACACAATAAAACATATAAAAAATAAATATCCTTATATTTTTTATATGTATTTTTTTAAGGAATAGAAGAGACATGGGATTTATAAGGAATAAAATAATGATGTAAAAGATATATACTCTAATTTATGAATTATTTATAACAAAAACTGAAACCTATACACAATAAAACATATAAAAAATAAATATCCTTATATTTTTTTATATGTATTTTTTTAAGGAATAGAAGAGACATGGGATTTATAAGGAATAAAATAATGATGTAAAAGATATATACTCTAATTTATAATTATTTATAACAAAAACTGAAACCTATACACAATAAAACATATAAAAAATAAATATCTTTATATTTTTTACATTTATTTTTTTAAGGAATAGAAGAGACATGGGATTTATAAGGAATAAAATAATGATGTAAAAGATATATACTCTAATTTATAAATTACTTATAACAAAAACTGAAACCTATACACAATAAAACATATAAAAATAAAAGTCCATATATTTTTTATATGTATTTTTTATGTTTCATTTAGTTATGGGCACAATAATATATTAATATATAAAGAACAAAACAGAGTTTGTAAAAATTATATATTAAACTGAACATATTCATGTCAGATTATTTCTCCCAAATAATACATTTTTAATTACCAGCATTTTCTTCTTCACTTGTTGCATTATCTGCTTTTACGGCAGGTGGAACATCTTTACGGTTACTTTCATGGAGAAGCCTGGACAGACGTTCACAGAGGATGTGGAATTGTCGAAAAAATACATACCAGTTTTTACTCACAAAAAACAGGATGTATGGCAAATTCTAGAGATGAAAAGTCAAGAAAAGCAAATTTAAAAGTTTCACAAACTCTCTAAGCATAACAATAAACATTCTAAATTTCTTTTTGTTTGTTCATTTTTAACTCACAATCCCTATACCAAACAGTTACAGTAATCTATATATATAAAACAGTTCCGTAACTGACTCATTCATTCACTGACTGACTGACTGACTGACATACAACGCACAGACCAAACCGCTGGACCTAAAGGGCTGAAATTTTGCATGGCCATTCTTCTAATAGTGTAGGGGTGCACTAAGAAAGATTTTTCAAAAATTCTTCTTAGATTTTTTAAAATTAAATTTTTAAGCTGTTTTTTTACATTTTTTACGTTTGCATTTAAAATAATACATTGAGGGTTATAAAATTTATATCATGAAAAAGATCATAAAAATTCCTTCAAAATGAAATTTTTTTCGAATTTTTACCTCCATTTCCTGATTTTTGGTGAATTTTTAAAGATTAATTTTTAGAATTTAATTTATTAAATGGTGATCACGTGATTTCTTTTGCTGGTACTTTCAATAAATTTATCGTCACGTGCGTAACAACTAAATAGACAAAAAAAATATTTTTTTCTCTTTCTAATGCAGCAGACGATTAGATATTATCCCAAAAAAATGCATATCCCTTATGATTTTTTTATAAATATATATATATAGATAGATATATATTTTACATCAATTGTATACATTGATCATCACATTTATTATAAATATATATATTTATTCTTTGGCATAAATTGCATACGTTGACTGTTGTATTTAATTTGAATGTACTCCATAGCGAAGCGCGGGTTTTCAGCTAGTATCTTAATAAAGATATAAAAATTACAGCATGAAGAAAACTTCCAATATTAAAGGAAAGACAAATCTATAAAAAGTTTTCAAATGTAATTAAGTGTCAATAACCTTATGGGTTTTAAATTAATGATTTTCTATTATATTAAAAACAAATAAAGAATATAAAGAAATGTATGAATACTAAATAAATTAATTAAGGTATGCAGAAATTTATTCTAGCAAAATTCAAGAGAATGTTCAAGCATTTAAATTCTAATAAAAGGATAAAAATTATCGTTATATAGATATTATTGGATTAATTTTCATAATACTAAGAGGTAGGTTGTCTTGTCTGACTTTGTTTTTGATGGGGAATTTTAAAACTACTATAGAGCCTTTTTCCTAATCATGAAAGGGAGGGAGAATTTACAGGTATTAGAGAAATTTTTTTAACTTTTCACCTTACTTACGTTACCATGGCTAAATAAGATACACTTCAATACTGGGAATTTCATATAAATCAGAAGGTATAGCATTTATGTAATACTAGCTGAGTACCTGTGCTTCGCTACGGAGTACATTCAAATTGAATACAACGGTCAATGTATGCAATTAATGCAAAAAATAAATAAATAAATAAATAAAAAAATTGAAACGTATTTTGTTATATACAAAATAATGTAGAAGAAAATATTCAAATTAAATACAATGGTCAATGTATGCAATTAATTTGTATGTTTCATATCTATAAAACATACTAATTTGAATTAAATTCTTTAAAAACTTCGATCTCAATTAGTCTAGTGGTTAAATTTTATCTTTTACCATATTTTAATATTTTTTTGTCAATTTATTTCATTGTTATGCATGTGATGCAAAATTAATTTAAAGTACAACAAAAAGAAAAGAAACCACTTGATCAGCATTTAACAAATTAAATTCTAAAAATGAATCTTTAAAAATTCACCAAAAATCAGAAAATAGAGGTAAAGATTCAGAAAAGATTTCAATTTAAAGGAATTTTTTGGATCTTTCTTGTGATATAAATTTTATAACCCTTAAATTATTATTTTTAATGCAAACTTTAAAAAATGTTACAAAAACAGCTTAAAATTTAATTTAAAAAAATCTAAGAAGAATTTTTCAAAAATCTTTCTTAGTGCACCCCTACACTATAAGAAGAATCGTCATACAAAATTTCAGCCCTTTAGGGCTCTTTTAGGTCCAGCGGTTTGGTCTGTGTGTTATCTGTCAGTCAGTTACGGGAATGTTTTATATGTATAGATAATCAAGACATTTAAACTTTAGTAGATTATTAGAAATAGATTATATATTATTTTGTGTATTTTTTAGATATTTTCTAGTCTATACACTTGCTTTTGAATTTTTTACTAGAATAATATGAAAAAATCACTGGATTATGAGCAGATTAAATGCTGCATCTTCCAATCTTGAAAATAAAAGGTTTATAAACATTTTTTTTTATGTTCTAGTGCAAATTAGATATTTAAGAATGACATTAGCAAAATACAATTTATAATAAAAATTTAGAACCAATATATAAGCATATAGTTATATAGATATTATTGGATTAACTTTCATAATTTAAAACTACGTTACAAGCTTTCACTGCAATGTGATAAATGTGATTCTCTTACATAGACACACATATAATTTCCACAAAATATTAAATTTAAGCAAAAAATATTACAGTGGGAAGCACTGTATCCAATTTATCAAAGATGTCACTATCTTCAATAAAGCTGTTTTTGTCAGATTCATCAGATATTTCATTTTCTTCAACAGAATTGGATTCTTCAGGATCACTGAATTCTTCATCTTTTGATAATGTAGCACTTTCTGTGGGTGATGTATGGCCACTTCTTTCTTCATTGTCATTGTCCATGTCTACTGCCTCTGGTGTTTCTACAATTAAATGGGTTTTTCTTTTATTATTAATAATCTAAGGAACAAATAATGCAATATCAGTAACTGACAGAGTTTCAAAATTTCTGAAAATAATGAATATGCTATTTCAATAATAACAATGATAAAGAAACGTAAGTATAAACTACTGTTGTATCAAGATAATATGTTTTAATGTAAATGGTAGGAATGTGATGAAACAATGTTGCTTTTCAATGGGGTGCAGGAACAACATATTTACCTTTTAAGGCCTATGTACTAAGAAAAAAATCATATTTCCCTTTTCCCCTTCTTGCAGATTCTTGTGGTGGGAGGAGTCCAGTTGACAGTTTGAGAATTCCACCCCCTTAGGATTGACATTTTGAGGGATTGTAATGGTTCTCTCTCTATAGGGGGGTTAAGCGCTGCCCCCAAATTGTTTATTTAAAATATATTTTTCTCACCTATTTACAGGTACATAAATGCTGATAATCCAATAAAATTGGTATTGTCAGATAGCCTGAACTTTTCTGCAAAGCGCTACCGGATTCATTTTATAAATTTCGTCCACCGAAGAAATTTATGAGCGTTTAAAACACACTATACCAGATTTTTCCCCGAATAATTTAAATTTTAAAATATTAATTGCATTTAAAAAAAAAAAAAACGAAAAAGGTACACAAATGTAAAATTTCTTTCTCTATGACAGAGTATAATTTTTTTAAAAAAATCTTTGATTCCAAGTCGGCAATCCGTGGACAAATTTTCTCCATTGGTTAACATTGAGGTGAGCGAATCCAATGGAGTTAGTACATAGCAGCCTTAACTGCCAAGTTATTTTGATGATTTTGGTACGGAAAATGCCAATTTTTCTATATTGCAAAAATCAAATGTTTAGTACAAAATAACGTACATAAACTGCTACCTACTGAATAACACAAAAATTCACCTCCCAAGATATGGTATAGAATACGAGTGCTGCCATCTATTGAATAAATTCCAAATTAACTTGTCCCGAGATAGATTCGGGTTTGACAATAAAATGAAAGAGAAAAAAACTACCCCGAGACTATCTCGGGCACAACAGTTAAAAGGTTAAGCAAAATAAATTTTGTTTTAGAACAGAGAATTTGTTTTTTTAGTTAAATCTGTTATTTGACAACTGAAGTAAGGACAAATTAGAAGAAATTTGTAAATAGTGATATTTTTACAGGGTTTTAAAAAAATGATCCAACCACACAGGAACTGAAATTAAAAATATAGTATTCCAATAGCTCAATTAAAGGGATACAGTTAATATGCATTCCTTTATGCATCAGAGACTCAGCTGCAAACAATTAAATTGTAGAAAACCTAGCATGGTTTCTAGAGGATTTTGGTTTCAGCCACGGTAGCATAACTTTCATTTTTTTTTCCCCACAGAAAAATGTGACAAAGCATATTAACTCATTATTGCCTTTTGTATCTCTAGTTTTAATTTCTGCATTTTTTCATTTGCTACCTTACTTAAGTATTTTGATAGTAAGTCAGGAGAATAGTACAGATATAAAGAGAACTTGACATTTCTGCAAAACTTCAGGTCTTTAAGACTGATAAAATTTGTTGTAAGAAAAGTTCTGTGATAAACGAATTAGCAATTACAGTTTTTCAGATGCATTTCTTAGATGGATGGGTAAGCAATGCCATTAACACATCAAGCAATGTCAGAATATGTGAGGAAGGATCAAAATGGTTAAGCAGACAAAATGGTTTTTTAAAATGCGGTTAAACTGCACACTACACTGTGGCATTACAATCACTGGTTAAATTATAACAGTGGGGAATTTCCTTTGTCTGTCACAAGTCATGTATTGCTAAAGCCATTAGTACAGTATACACACACTGTACCAAAATCATTCCCCATGAAATTTTTTAAAGCACAAAAATGTAACAAACTTTTGTAAAATTTGACAAAGCAGACATAAAAATAAATAAAAATAAAAATACTGAAATCAGATAAAAATATTAAAATAATAAAACCATACGCATATTTCAATAAGCAGTAGGTAATACGGACTGACTTTGTTCTTGAAGAGCAATTTAAAATTTCTACAAAACCTTTTTTGTAATCATGATGGAAAAAATGTGATAGTTATGAGAAATTTCAATATCTTTGATTTTAAAATAATTTTTGTAGAATTTCCCAACTTTTCAAGTTTGCTACCTATTCTTAATTATCTCTGGTTTCCTAATTCTGTCTTCAGCCTGTATTATGAAATGTGAGAGCAGTTTATTAACCCCTTACCTGCCATGGGCGTATATATATATATATGCTTTGCACAGTCGATGCATTAACTGCCCCTGGCATATATATATGTCTTCCCAAAATACTTGACACTATAATTTGTTTATAGCCATATAACTATGCCTAATGCTTTAGAATGTGATATATTGACCTTGAAACCTCAAATTATCGTTTGAGAGGGTCATGTTCATTTTTTACAAAAGGGTAGGGGGCACATGAGGGTGAAATTTGAAAGTGGTAGTTCAAGCGAGAGCATGCTTGAATAGGTTGTGTGATTTTTTCTCTTTTGCTCTGTTTTTGTGTAGCCTTGTGTGATATGAGTTACTTTGACACCTTGAATTGTCATTTGACAGGGTCATGCTAATTTTTTACAAACGGGTAGGGGGCACGTGAGGGTGAAGTTTGAAAGTGGTAGTTCATGTGAGAGCATGCTTGAATAGGTTGTGTGATTTTTTTCTCTTTTCCTCTGTTTTTGTGTAGCCTTGTGTGATATGAGTTACTTTGACACCTTGAATTGTCATTTGACAGGGTCATGCTAATTTTTTACAAACGGGTAGGGGGCACGTGAGGGTGAAGTTTGAAAGTGGTAGTTCATGTGAGAGCATGCTTGAATAGGTTGTGTGATTTTTTCTCTTTTCCTCTGTTTTTGTGTAGCCTTGTGTGATATGAGTTACTTTGACACCTTGAATTGTCATTTGACAGGGTCATGCTAATTTTTTACAAACGGGTAGGGGGCACGTGAGGGTGAAGTTTGAAAGTGGTAGTTCATGTGAGAGCATGCTTGAATAGGTTGTGTGATTTTTTCTCTTTTCCTCTGTTTTTGTGTAGCCTTGTGTGATATGAGTTACTTTGACACCTTGAATTGTCATTTGACAGGGTCATGCTAATTTTTTACAAACGGGTAGGGGGCACGTGAGGGTGAAGTTTGAAAGTGGTAGTTCATGTGAGAGCATGCTTGAATAGGTTGTGTGATTTTTTCTCTTTTCCTCTGTTTTTGTGTAGCCTTGTGTGATATGAGTTACTTTGACACCTTGAATTGTCATTTGACAGGGTCATGCTAATTTTTTACAAACGGGTAGGGGGCACGTAAGGGTGAAGTTTGAAAGTGGTAGTTCATGTGAGAGCATGCTTGAATAGGTTGAGTGATTTTTTCTCTTTTGCTCTGTTTTTGTGTAGCCTTGTGTGATATGAGTTACTTTGACACCTTGAATTGTCATTTGACAGGGTCATGCTAATTTTTTACAAACAGGTAGGGGGCACGTGAGGGTGAAGTTTGAAAGTGGTAGTTCATGTGAGAACATGCTTGAATAGGTTGTGTGATTTTTTCTCTTTTGCTCTGTTTTTGCGTAGAATTGTGTGATACGAGTTATTTTCACTATCTTGTACGGATATGTCTGACAGTGAATTATATGACTATTCCAAAAAGAAAGTTCACCATGAATTCCACTATTATTGTGTTCAATGTGATGTTCGTTTATGCATTCAACCGTGTTTCAAGATATATCACACAACAGCTAAGTACTAACTCTTAATTTTTACTATAATCTGTAATTTAAATTTTGTATTTTTGGCTTTTTCACTGTAACAATATATATTATGTAGATCCAAAACTGTGCCTCTGTTTTTCTTCCAATGCACCATGTCGCTAAGCACCTGTGTGGAAAACGGTGGCACTAGGGAGCGCATCACATCAGATTTCGCCGGAAGTTAAGGGGTTAATTATCTCTGATTTCCTAATTCTGTCTTCAGCCTGCATTATGAAATGTGAGAATAGTTTATTAATCCAGTACCCGGAGAAAAGATAAAGAAGAAAAAAAACTAGGGAAATAGAAAACTAACAATCAAGTTTTAAAAGAAAATGGATACTCTAAAATCATTGTGTAAGAAAATGAGTTGTGACGGAAACACCTGCACTTTTATTAAGACTCACGTTCTTCTTCTTCTTCCTCATCTTCATCAGCTATCTCTTCTTCAGCAACTGTAGCTCTTGGGAAGCAAAAAAAGTCAGGGATGAAATGTCTGACAATAAGTTCAATTCTTCGTCGATCGTCTCTGAATATACCTACAAAGATGAAATATATGAAACATATGAATGGAGTAACTGACATTGAAAAAATAGGATGGTTGAAATTTCGGTAGAAAAAGGTGGTTTTACTTTAATCATTTTTGCACTCATAAATGTAGGAAACACCAGTAATTAAAAGAAAAAAAAACTTCTTTTCTTATGTCTCGTGCATCTAAAAATATATCTAAGATAAGTATTTTGATAAAATTACAATTAATTTTTAACAAATGTACTTGTTTCAATTTTTCATTTCTAGTAAGCTCATAAAACAGTTGTGAAAGAGTTTGACACTCACTTTAAAGCATCATAATCAGTAAACATACAAGAAAGTAGTAATAAATTCCATAATCATTATAATTTCTAATGTTTGCTACAAAAGTTAATCTATATATATAAAACAGTTTCGCAACTGTCTGACAGATAATGCACAGACCAAACAGCTGGACTTAAAGGGCCGACATTTTGCGTGGCGATTCTTCTTATAGTGTAGGGGTGCACTAAGGAAAATTTTTGAAAAATTCTTCTTAGATTTTTTAAAAATTAAATTTTTTAAGCTGATTTTGTAACATTTTTAAAGTTTGCATTAAAAATAATAATCTGAGGGTTATACAATTTATATCATGAGAGAGATCCTAAAAATTCCTTTAAAACAAAATCTTTTTCGAATATTTACCTCCATTTTCTGATTATTGGTGAATGTTTAAAGATTAATTTTTAGAATTTAATTTATTAAATGCTGATCACGTGGTTTCTTTTCTTTTTGTGATACTTTAAATTAATTTTGCATCATGTGCATGACAGCGAAATAAATTGACAAAAAAAATAAATAAATAAATAAAAATAAAAAAATAAAATAAAATAAAATAAAATATGGTAAAAGATAAAATTTAACCACTAGACTCATTGAGACAGAAGTTTTAAAGAATTTAATTCAAATTAGTATGTTTTATGGATATTAAACATACAAATTGCATACATTGACCGTTGTATTTAATTTGAATATTTCCTTCTACATTATTTCTGCTATAAAAATATCCGTTACGATTTTTTTTTATAAATATATATTTTTTTGGCATTAATTGCATACATTGACCGTTGCATTTAATTTGAATATACTCCATAATGAAGCACAAGTATTCAGCTAGTTGTTCATACAACACAGACATAGAAATTTTTCTAGGGTCTTATGATACAGATTGTGTTAAAGAGTGCAGAATAAAGATGACAACAGATATCACGTGATTTACCAACAAGTATGTGATTTAGCATCTACATTTTGCAATTTTCTTTCCCCTCATCATATTTTTATACATGTATAATTATCAACAATAATTATTTTTAATGAATGTTATTTTAAAAACCTGGTGCATCATGACATGGAGAAAAAGAAAATACTGCCAACAAAGTTAACAGAGAAAATATAAGTTCAGTTCTTGATCAAAATTCAGGAATGATTTGGAATAATAATATTACTTAAATCACAGGATTGCCTTCCCTAGGGAAGAGCAAGAGTAATGCATAAATAAGGACTGGAAAAATCTTACAATATTCTCAATAATTAACCTTTAGATTACGGGGCCCATTTTTTCGATTCCCTCTTTGGAACGGGAAATTTCATACCCCTTTGTAAGAATGGCCATTAAGGGGGTTATATATATATATATATGTGTGTGTGTGTGTATGTATGTATATATATATATATATATATGTCAAGGATTTTGTGGGGAAAGAATGATTACTCTAAATTTAAAGGGGGCTTAGTAATTAATTTATTGTCATGGCGTAATTCGCCACTATTATCATATCTTGGTTCGAAATGCATCGAGAGAAATCGGGGGGAATTCCCTTTGGTTTTGATTGACATCCGTGGTCACGCCCATGGTTCATCTCTGGTGTATGTGTCACAGAGATCTTGTGGGCATGCGCAATGGCGTTAGTTGGTCTAATACAATAGTGTTTTAATCAGACGGCGGGAAATTCTTGATTGAGACAGTCACGCGTCGCGCGGGGAGCTTGATGAGTTCTTGATTTAATTTATCAGATTGAATCAGGTAGCTTAAGATTTTGGAAATAAACGATGCTAGATATATTAATTGTAGTTCTTTGCCACCGGCCTTTTAATTTATTGACTGCTATAACTTTAATAATTAGGTAAAGTTAGATCAAGAAGGAGTAAGTTTGGATTTAAGACGACGTAATGGGAAGGGCAAGTAGCGAACGTGTCATATATATATATATATATATATATTCATTCTTGGGATACATGCTATCCCACCCCGTAAACAAATGGTTAACTGAAAATTAAACATGATTTGTGATGGGAGTCAAAGTTCGTCTTGTCCCTGTTATCATCCCAAGTTAGATAAATTAAAAACAGTCTGTTTACAAAATAAAAAATATTCTCAATAAAGCATAATGTTTTTAACTAGTGGAAGTCTAACACATACCTGGAAGCTTTTTTAAATACTGACATATCAAATTAATAGCATCCATAAATACACACATTTCTTTGAATTCCAATAAGAAATGGGGAGAAGAACAGTGGGAGCCAGAATTCTCTTTTTTCTACAATAAACAGAAATATACATTATTTCAAAACAACTTTCTCAATGTTTCAGCTTCATAACATTATAAGATTCATTAGTCATCATGTGTATGCAATCATAATTTCATGTATAATAATCATAAAATAATAATTTTCTGAAATATATATTTTTAATATATATTTTATGATATGAATAATTTTTATTCTTATTGTGGATATATTCGGTAAATTTCATTTTCAGAACACTTAAAACACTAATAGAAAAGAAACCTAGTTGTAAAGGGAAATAGTGATCATTGATGCTACCTACATAGGAGTAACACAGAGTGCAACAAATTCATGAGCAGTAAAGTTGAAAGAAAAAAAAAATACAACCTTGTCTGTTGCTTTAGTTTCGGCTTATTAGAAATTATTTTTTCTCAAATCCTATATACTGCCATAATTTCATGTTCTGAGATAAAATTCCGCTGTTCTAAGCCTAATAATGTTTTATCTAATATTATTAGGTCTTCCGTTGACATTCTTTCATTTTGGGGACATTCTGAAACACTTTCTTGATTGCTGTTATCATAACCTTTGTTATTTACCACACTATCAATAATTTCAGAATCGCTCAGAGAACCAAAGATCGGCACATTTTCGTTGATGTCTAACACTTTCCGTACGTACGATTTATCCAAGTTAATGTTGCCTTTATTTGCCCATTCTACTAATTCTGCTATTTCAGCTTCTTTCCCAGACATTTGAAAGGCTTCAAAATTGCTGCTGTCACTTCGTTGAAAGAAAAGGGGTTTTTAACTGATCAGTTTGGTACGGACATCTATCAGAAAAATGGAAAAGTAAAATTGGCTATTTATTAAAACTTTCCGGATTTGAGAGGTTGTACTGTATTTAAAAAAAATTATACCTCATTTTCTTAATAAATTTGTTATAAAGAACAGAAAAATTATAAGAAAACCCAATGTTTAAAAACTACCTCAGCATAAACCATTTCCATTTCATTTAGAAGACTTTTGGAACGGAAGCTTTTGCTGTCATTCTGTTTAAAGTTGATTCCTTGATGATCCAGTGATTTGATATAGTAGTTATCTATCTGCTCCCTCCATATATTATTAAAATGCTTTTGCTTTTCTGTCCACTCGTCTTCTTTCCCTCTCAACCTGATGGGGATAAAGATTGTGGTTACAACAGACAAGAGAATATGTACATTTTCAAAGATCTTCACATAGTCGATGAAATATTATACCTAACAATAAAATAAGTCAAAACTGTTTATGATTATTTTATGCTTTCTCTGAAGCTTTTTAAAAGAATTATGATGCTTTCATTTCAATTGAATTTAAACAGACATGAAAAGTTTAAATCTTAATAATCATAACAATAATAAGGTAATAATAATCAAAAAATAATTATCAATACATTTAATAAACTGATCTGAAGAATAGGAGTTACATTCATACATTTTACACAACTTGAACGCTTTGAGTTGGTCTAGGATAACAAATATGAGAAGGACTTATTGTCCATCTTGGATTTCAATTTTCAGCCTATATAGATTTCTAGTTCTCATTAACCTTTTAACTGTCAAGATATTTTGATGATTTTGGTACAGAAAATGTCAATTTTTTTTTTTATTATTGCAAAAATCAAATGTTTAGTAGAAAATAATGCACATAAATTGCCATCTACTGAATAATGCAAAAATTTACCTCCCAAGATATGGTATAGAATACTAGTGCTGCCAACTATTGAATAAAGCCCAAATCAACTTATCCCGAGATAGATTCGGGTTTGACAATAAGATGAAAGAAAAAAAATCTACCCCGAGACTATCTCGGGCATAACATTTTTGAATGTAAGTGCTGCACCCAAGACTATCTTGGGTACGACAGTTAAAAGGTTAACACAAAATGTCAGAAAGGATAAGAACATTTTTTTTCTTCTTCCAATAGCAAGCAATAAATAAAAACATGATAAAAAGTACAAGAAAATGGACAAAAAAAAAGTAAAATGAAGAAGAAAACAGGAATGTATCAATTTCTCAAAGCTCTTGTATCCCAATATCATCTACAGAGATCTCAAGTCGACAGTGCCTCACAGGTCTGGAGGTTTGAAATGTTCATAACTTATGATTTTATCACAAATAGTGCAGAAAGGACTCTCTAGAATTTTCAAATGGCTCAGATGTTTAGCTAAACAATCATGACCAGTTAAAAGCCGGATCATAGTCACTGTATCCTTCCTTCGAATATATGCACTATTAACAACCCATAACTTATTAGGATTTCTGTCAATTAATTCTTGATAGAGACACCCGGTGGCATAGTGGTTAAAAGTGTCATGCTGCTATACCACAGGTCCAGGGTTCGATCCTACGACTGGGCAAGGTCGACTCATGCCATTCATCCCTTGAGTGGATCAATAAAATGAGGACCAAACATAATTGGGAACTAACTCTGGGGGTCCCACATCAGGCCGACCACCTAACCGAGACATATGCTGTATGGGGCCCAAAGCCCACGGTCATGAACGGTCACCACAGGCCTTGGTCCACAGTGCTGAAAAGCAATTCGGACTGTTGTGCCATGAGTTAATTCTTGATAGAATAGGTCCTTCAATTTCTTCTGGATAAATACCCACATAGAATTCTATGGAACTGGCCTATATAGGCTCTGTATAACTGCAACACCCCTCTTTGTCAATCCGTCTCTGAGTTTATTTCCTGGGATTCCGCAGTTTACTGGAATCCACTGTAAAACAACTCTGATGTTATTTGATGACAGGATATGAATACGGGACTGACACTCGAGAATTTCACTGGTTTTATAGCATTCCATAGAGCCAACGGCTTCAATAGAAGCTTGAGAATCAGAAGGGTAAGAACTAAATAATATAATTAGAGTAACTTTACCTTTTCAGAATGATAGGCACTGCTACAACAGGGTTCCTCTTCAGGCCTTCAACAAGTTCGTCTGTTTTATCTCCATAGCATCTAATAATATTATCACTTTGAGTACTACTTACACAGTAGGTAATATCTTTATAGTTTAGAAAACATGAATTTTTTAATGAGTGCAGTAAGGAGGAATTAACAAACAAATATATAAAAATAACATACACCTCCCATTCCTGAGTAATTGATGGTAATAGATTCAAATGCCAGTGAATTAATATGGAGGTAACTATTCATGTAAAGCAGTGGTTCCCAACCGGTGGTCCACGAAAGCCTCGGGAGTGGTCTGGCACCACATACAAAAAAGTTGCTAAATTGTTATTTCAACATAGGTATGTAATTGAGACTTTTATATTATTATGTCGTAGACTAGGACCCATATACAATAAACATTATAAAAAAAAGCAATTTTTATGTATTAAAATTAAAGAATTTGTAGAAAGAAGTCGTACTGTACACTGTACAATTATATATATAATAGCCGTTGTCTCTGTATAACACTTCCGGGCTGTACTCTTCTTTCAATTGAAGCCCTCAGTAAACAAACAGCCGGTTAGGCTTAATTTCAATTTCAGATGTGGATCAGAATTGTTTCTTACCTAAAAACTAATATCTTCTCCATCAAATCACGTTTGTTCAGCCTATTTTTCTATAAAACATTCAGAACTAAAAAAAATTGGATGCTTTGACTGTATATTTAAAAGTTTTTAAAAATCTGTTTACTTTTGCGATGAATTCTAAAAGTAAACAAACTTGAATGTGAATGAATCAAGTAGCTCAAGTATTCATATCGCGTAGTGAGCTGTAAAAAACTGAATGGCAGTCTACTACTCCAATCGCATGAAAAACTAAATAAATAAAAAATAATGAAAGGGTTTGGTTTTACAAGGTGTGGATTAAATGCAATATTGTTAGATAATTCGGGATACTTTTTAACTTTCATATACTTTTTCCGTTATGACATTATTATTAGTAATATGACGTCAAAATGACGGGTTATATTCTAGTAGCAATAATAAATGTGTTCTAAAAAACTGTTTTAATCACCCATGAATCAATATGCTTCAATTTCAGGCTGAGATTTAGGCTATCTTATTCTAAAGATTGAAAACAAATCTGAAACAAAAAGTGAGTATGTTCATCCTGTATCCCTTTTGTCTGAGGGATATTCTATACCCCCCATACCCCCCCTCAAGTTGTTGAATTGGGGGTGGTCCGCACATGGTTCAATTTCTGGTTTAGTGGTCCGTAGACTTCTATGGGTCGGGAACCACTGATGTAGAGTTTCACTGTTTCTAAAGTGTTCAGCAGCTGTAGCTCAATAAAAAGTTCATAATAAGAGCCACACCTAAGTCTAAGATTTAAGAATATTCAAGAGACGAACATTGTTTTTGCACTATGAGAGTTTTCCTGTAAGGGCTTGGTTTATGCATTTTTTGTCAACCCAAGTTGTACATATTTTGTAGCAGTCAGGGTTTTTCATAGAGATAATGAGTGAGTGATAGGAATAAATTTCATTCCCAGTAAAAATGCAGATATAGACTGATTACAAGAACTACACTGTCTCCAGTGTAATAAGTACTGACTATGTAATATTGAACGTATAAACGAAAGTGAAACTAGCTTTATTTTATTTATTTATTTTTTTTAGGTCCAGTTGTAATTGTTTGCATTTAAAACACCTAATTTTTTTTAAAACATAAAATTCATAAAAGATGGCAAAACCACCCATTTTAAAACATTCAAATAAGAAATTCCCATGTATGCATTATTTGTCAAACACAATTATCAAATCTCTGTCCTTTCCTGGCCATCTTAAGGTTCGGATAAAGGAAAAAATCAGCTGGCGATAAGTCGGGAGAATATGGTGGGTGATTTGTCACTGTAATTGAATGCTTAGCAAGATATTGTTGTACAGAAATTGCTGTATGGGGCCTAGCATTATCGTGTAAAAGAAACCATTGCCCGGAATCAAACAGTTCCTTCCTAACTCGCCTTATCCTGTTTCTTAATTGAAAAAGCACCTCCTTGTAAAAATACTGATTAATTATTTGATTTTCAGGAACAAATTCACGGTGAATAAGTCCTTTGTAAATAAAAATGCAAAATCCATGAAAGGACAGAAATTTGAAAACGTTTTGGATATTAAATCAAATGTTACGCGTATTTTGCGAACGGTGATTTCCAACACCTGTAAACAGTGTTTCAATGACTTGAAGAAACGTTGTAAAAATTGTATAGACTCCTTTGGCGATTATTTTGAAGGAGATAAATTTATTTGAAGGTGAGTAATATTTTTCTTATTTATAAAAAATTGTCCGGTTACTTTATGGGTGCACCTTGTATTTGTAAATTTAACATACAGTATTTAAAAATATTTAACACTATTACAGTGAATTAATACTTTTACTTTCATAAACAAAACATGGATTTTAAAATTATTGCTAAACAGAATTTTCACTTTTATCACGAAACTGCAATTTTAATTTTTCATGCAATTGTGAAGTCACTTTGGAATTCATATATAGCGTAAACTGGTCACACAAGTTGACAACTAAATTATTGAAAACCAACTGACCGGCAGAATACAAACGCAGATTGATATTTAAACTAACATCAGATTTATTAAGCATCATACCTGATTTTTTTTCTATATTATTCCTTTATATCAAAAATTATGGTAACATCTCTATGATTTACATGCTGCAGTTAAGCTTTAAAAAATTTTAATTGCTTCTGAAAATTGTTATGAATATAAATTATTTTCATTCATTTTCCAAATACAGAAGAAATTTTTCTTGTATAAATTACAAACAATTATCCCAACAAATGAAACTACCTTTTACCACTGACAACTTCTTATTTAACAAAAAACAAATTCGAAGGAAGTTTAAGAGAGAAAAACTAAGAATTTTCAATCAGTTTCTTTACGTTATGTAATTTAATGATGCCCCTTTATGAGTTTTTGGTTTTTAATTATTTGATTTAAAATTTTTGTCTTGCTTTTCTAGGAACTCAATGTACTCCTGTAAATAAAATTACATGAGATTTATACATACCTATGAAGTGCTTTTTGATGTAAAACAGTTGAAGTACCACCAAGGGTGTCATCTAAGGAAAAAACACTTTTTTCTTCTGGAGTCATTTTGTTAATCCTTTTTTGAACATTCTCCAAAGCTTGGATGGTATTGGAGTTAGCCCTGATTGCCATATCTAGCTGTTAAATTATATTTGCCTCAGTATATAAAATGATTTTAAATACATTTCATCAAGGAAATTTTGAGTATAAATATTTAAAACTACAAATCTGAGTAGCAAAATGTCCCAGATATTACATTGCCCTTTCAATTACAAAACAATCTAATTATTACAAAATTATCAAGGATAGAATCTTCCTAAAAGTTTCTATTATGGTGGTAAAAATTGAAAGAAAGTGGTTTTTATCGTTAATCACAATATTTTCTATTTAACCCTTCAGCAGGCGCACCTGTGTACAAAGTGCAACATTTTCATAATTTTGAATTGCTTATTTTTACATGTAAGGTTTGAATGTTGTAAGCAGTTTCTATTTATAGTTACACCCTTTCTAATGCAGGTCTGATTTTCTGACCTTTGTATTCCTTTCCATTCATTGTTAGTCATGATTTTCCCATGGTAAACCAGTGATTATACTGGATTACAAGACCACACAAGCAGGAGTTGATGTAGTCGATCAAATGTGCAGCTATTACACAGTATCCTGCATATCACAAGGATGGAAAATCTCATTGTTTTTTAGGACATAGTAGGAATCAATTCGCAAGTTGTCCTTAGATTGAATAAACCGGACAGTTTTGAAATAAGGCGATTGTATCTGCATTCTTTGGCCTTTAATTATAAATATATCTCAATATTATCATGATTTTATATCTTGTCATAAAACACAGAATTATTATTTTCAATTTAAAAAAAAAGTTTATTACAAAAGGAATAATCAAGGATGAAAGAGACGTTGCACTTTGTGCCACGCACACCTGCTGGTGTTCGAAGAATTGGCACGTACTGCAATTAAAATAGGCATATCAAAATAAAAGTGAGTGTTTGAAATATCATTTAACTTTAAAAATAAATTGTTTGATAAATTAATTGTTACTGATAAATTAAGTGTTGTAAAATTTATCAGTTTTGATTTCTTATAATAAAAGTCACACTTCTTTTAACTAAAAAAGCAATCCTTATTTAGAATATGAGATAAAAATTTAAGCTATCATATTTGACACGTTAATATTGGTAGTATGATTTTTAAAAATAAATTTAGAAAATGATTTTTTTAAAAAAACTTTAAATAAATACCTCAAATCGCTCATCTTCACAGCGATAAATCATTTCCTCAAATTCAGTCTTACAAGATGTAACAAAAGTTGAATCTTCAGACCATGATGGGAAAGATACCCAAGTGTCATTCAACACCTACAAAAAATAAGGAAAAATAAATAAATAATACCAAAAAAGGTTAAGCCAAGGACTTATAATCAAATACAGTAACCACTGCTTATAGTGATCAGTGGTTATAAGAATCAACCGTTTATAAGAATCAATATCACAAAAACAAAAGCTAATGTATTATTTCCATGTTAAAAGTTTCGCTTTAAAGAATCAATCCACTGGTTTTAAGAATCATCTTACTCTCTTCACTTTCCTTTCATTTTTCCAAAAAAGCCACTTGAACCCTCAAAAGGCACAAAGTTCTTTCTTTATTTTTTTAAAGGAGGACTGATAAGATGGGATGGAATACAGTCGTAAAATGCATCCCTTCCTTTGTTAAACATAATATAATAGTTTCCTATTAGCTTGACCCAGGAGCATCTCATCTGTCCGGGTCCGATTTCACTTTTCTCTACTGACAAACAAAGACGGGGACTCTTTTTTTTTTCCACCTTCCACAACATGGTTCGGCTCCCTGGACCTTGAAACACATAAATATTCGGCAAAGTGTCCACTATCACTTAGGCAAATGTGACATTAGTAGATTCAGCACGTTATCAAACCATGAAACATAAGCTAGAAGGTGAATCTTCATATGAGAATATTGATATTGAAAGAGGTATAAACAGCCTCCTGAAAACTTCATTACATCAAACTACCATAGAAAACTCCTGTTGTTGAAATGTTAAAACTGTTAAGCAGGTATGTTGTAACAAATAATGGATTTTTTTCTTTCCTTACTATATATAATCATGTGTATCTACTTATAGGTCTAGAAATTAAGTTGTATTATTAAAATTATAAAAAGTAATTTTAATAAAAGACAATTAACGTAAATTAAAGAGTATTTTATGGTAAATTATCTCATATATATATATATATATAGGTGTGTGTGTGTGCCTGTCCAAAATCCTAAATTTTGGCTAAAAGAATCAACCGCTTATAAGAATCAAAAACAGTAATAACAAACGTGATTCTTATATGCAGAAATCACTGTACATCCACACAAACATCACAGTATAAATTACTTAGGCCTGGCTGACTAATGAACTAAGGTCAAGATATAAGTTGGGGTGCAAATAGATAACAGTGAAAAAAAATTGCCAAAAAAATTGCACAAGTACACTTAGAAAATTAGCAGTAGTAGTCAGTACAGTAGAAGCTCTTTAGTCTGGTGTTCTACAGTTCGGTACATTCTGTAATCCAGCATCAATTAAGCCACCCACATTCAGGCTTTTTTGGGTGCATTCGACGTCCCCCACTGCATTGGCTGTACCTGCCAGGTGGCTTTTCAGTTTGTCTGTGTTTCACCCAGCTATATGGTGTTGTCTAGAGTCCTTGTTCCGGCGTTTTTAGTTTGCTCAGTGTTTATCGTAACTAACTGTCAGTTCAATGTTCATTTCAGTATGGTGTTTCCTGTTTTCTAACGGTTACAAATCCCATTTGCACAATGTTCTCGAAGCCCAGCACTAGTTCTTCGAGTGTTAATAAAACTGATAAGAGTAAGCATATGACTCTCACTATACAGCAAAAACTAGCGATAATTAATTGTCTCAAAAAAGGTGAAAACAGAAACTTCATAATGCATGATTTCAATATTGGTTCTTCAACTATTTATGATATAAAGAAATGCAAAAAGAGAAACTTAAAAAGTTTGCTGTTCAAGCTGTTACAGCAAAGAATACGGAATCAAGACACAAACTGAAGAAACCTAAATTTGAAATTCTTAATTGTGCCTTGTAATCTTGGTTTAGAGCGAAATATTTTTATTGTCTGCACAGGTTCAGAATGTACGTAAAATACATGTTTTAATCGTCAGCATTTTTATCTGGAGTGATTTATCTTTGGCATTCCTGTTAGAATTATTGACCTTCGATACTCCGGCACAATTGCTAATTCAGTACGAATGAGGTCCTGGATGTACCGGATTAAAGAGCTTCTACTGTATTTTAAAAGTAAAGTGAAATTACAAATGGTGAACATACATATGCAAAATTTTCCTATATTTCAGTTCTTATTTGAGTATTGTATATATCATGCATAAAACCTAAAGAGACTGAACAAATGAGGATGTTTATCTCTCTCATTACTATTGCGAAACAAAATTGACATATTATGAAAATGCTTAAGCCTGAAATATTTAACAAACACAGTTGTCCAAAAGTATGAATCCTCACAAAAATGGAATTTTTTTTAGATAAATGTTACAAAATTGCCTTATTTACAGTTTAAGTTACTGGATGAATGTTTAAGGAAATATATATCAGATAATAACTTTCTGAACTTCATTCTATTGTTCCCACAAGGCCATTTTAATCATTTCCGTGCCCATTCTTTAAAACACAAGATCCTATAGTAATGTACACAGACTAGGAATTTCTTAAATTCCCACATTGCTTAGAAGAAATGATTTTGTTTTACATTGATTTTCATTCAAATGTTACTGAATAGTCAATCATATAGTTAGTATTAAGTGTCAGGAATTATATCAAGAAAAAGTATAAGGAAAAAATTTTAAACATCATTCTTGCTTATTATAAATTTCAAACTATATGATTTAAAATGAAGATATGTTGAAAATAAACACAAAACTTAACCAATCTAAATACATTTTAGGAATTTCTCCTTTATAATTAATTTGGAAAATATACAGTTATATTTTTTCTTTTACGAATCAAGATTCTGAATATGCATGAGATGACCATTTCTATACTTTGATAAAAATTTATTTGATCTCTTAAAATAATTTTTATCAGTGAATTTAAAAACTATCTGGATATGTTAACTATGACACATTTCTTCTAAATTATGGCAAATTGTTTTGGATGAATTTATTATGGAGTCTCAATAACTACTATGATTACTATAGGATTACTATATTTACTACATTATATAGGACTACCATATTTACTACATTACTATAGGATCTTGTGTTGTAAAGAATGGGCAAGCAAATGGTTAAAATAAATTTTAAGAATAACTATTTTTTAATTAAAAATATTTCGTTAAATTTTCCACCACACTAACAAACAAAATAGTAACTTATTTTTTTGGTCTAATAGTTCCAAATTAAGAGAAAAATAAATTATGTTTTACAAACCCAAAACACAATGATTAATAATTTTACATTGTCATTTCATTGGGATACGATAAAATAAATTACTTATGGATTGACCATGAACAGAACTGTCGGGAATCCGGCAAAAGATTACATTGAAAAATTAAAAAAGAGTGAAATTGCGCAGGAGCGCTCTATAGAAATGAAGCCAAAAATATTTATAAAAACTACTTATTAAATTTAACTATAAATAGGTGAAGAATACTAAGGTATGAGCGTGGAGGTGAGGTAAAAAAATCACTGAAACATTGTTAAACTTGAAACGGTTTAATTATCCGTTCATAAAAATAACAAAATAGCAAAATATAAAACAGTTACGTGAATAGAACATTGCAGCATTAAAAACACGGTCGGCGTTTCCTTGGACGGAACAGGTGCGGCATCTTCATTCCTCCATTGGCGGTGAGTTCCGGCATCGGCAGGGAACGGCACTTGAACAGGAGCGGCAGGCGGAATCAGATTGACGAAAGTCTTGAAAAATCGTCCTTATATTCCCGGCGGCTAGTGCGAATGTACAGATTGGGCAAAGTACGCATGTACTTACGGTATTTGCATGTACGATATTTGCGTACATTTAGATTTCGCATTTTACATAAAATTTAAATACTGATTCAATGCAATACAATTTTAATCTCATACGATTTGTATGACACGTTACATGTTAAATTCCGTTATGGAAGGCAAATATTTTTAAAGTTAAAATAATAAGATTGTAAAGGAAAATGAAAGGGTGAATGAATCGTGGCAACGATTCACATAGGCGTTTAAACGATAAGAATTGTTTACAGTATGGCGCGGCACCGGAAAGCTTTAAGCACGTGGGTGAACAGGTAAGGAAATTAAAATTTTTTAAATATTCCTAACAAGAACAAACAATCTATAGAACTAACTGAACACATAAACATATAAAAACAACAGATGAGATAATACCTCTTTACACAATGGTGTGCGTCCCGAGCATTTGGGCTGTTTTAAATCTTTGGGTAAAGCTCTGTAACTAGCACCATTTCGACCACCGGTAGCATAATCTATGAGGGATAAATACACACACATATATAAAACTAGCTGAATACCCATGCTTCGCTACAGAGTACATTCAAATTAAATACAACGGTCAATGTATACAATTAATGTTAAAAAAAAAAAAAAATATATATATATATATATATATATTTATAAAAAATATATATATATATATATATATTTATAAAAAATTGAAATTAAATCTAATAGAACATACTAAAGAATATAATACAGTTTGAGGAACATTTCTTTTACTGAATTTTAATTTTTTTGAGATAATGTCCAATCGTCTGCCATAGCAAGAAAAAAAATAAATTTTTTTTGTCTATTTTGTTGTTATGCATGTGATGCAAAATTAGTTTAAAGTATCACAAAAAGAAAAGAAACCACGTGTTCAGCATTTAATAAATTAAATTCTAAAAATGAAGCTTTAAAAATTCACCAAAAATTAGAAAATGGAGGCAAAGATGAGAAAAAGATTTTATTTTAAAGGAATTTTTAGGATCTTTCTCGTGATATAAATTTTATAACCCTCAGATTATTATTTTAAATGCAAACTTAAAAAAAGTTACAAAAACAGCTTAATTCAATTTAAAAAAATCTATGAAGAATTTTTCAAAAATCTTTCTAGTGCACCCCTATACTATAAGAAGAATAGCCATGCAAAATTTCAGCCCTTTAGGTCCAGCGGTTTGGTCTGTGCATTATCTGTCAATCACTCAGTTACGGAATTGTTTTATATACATAGATAAATCAGTATGAATGCACACTTTTTTTCACACTTTTATAAAGTAAAAGAATTTATTTTTTTCCCATAGAGTAATACCTGTCATGCATTGTAATCATTATTATTTATGAGGATTTAAAGCAAGTAACACTTGTATTTTTATTTTACTGAAACTTATGGAATGGATAATTGACTGGTGTCAGAGAAAACGTAAAAAGAATATATTTATTATCTAGCATTTACAAATAATTTTAATTTCTTAGTTTTCAAAACGGAATTTCCTTAAGAGTGGATTAAAAAAGGAATATTGAACAACATACCAATGTCTAATGCAATTTCAGGATCAAGCCTAGAATTTTCATAGTTTATAATTTTCAAAGGTATAGCTTCAATATTATTTCCAGATTCCTTAAATCCCAAAATGTCTTTAAACTGCTTAAGCAAGTCAGGAAACTTTCTAAAAATATTGATGGAAAGAAATGAAAATAGTTAGTGATAAACACATAATTTACAGTACTGAAACTTCAAATTACATCAAAATTTGATAAGAATATGTTCAGTTTTCTAATTTCGTTTTCACTTGTGTTACATAAAACCACATACATTATCATAACCAAATTGTGCAAGTTATTTGGCAGAGTTATAGAATATTAAATTTAGCCGAAAAGATTGATAATATTTATATTTTAAATAAATATTTATAGAAAATTCATAATTTAAACTAACACTTAAAATATTTTCAGTGGAATCTCACTCAATCGTTCTCCGAGTCATTGTTTTCCCATATGTGTCGTTTATTTCACTCAGTTCCGAAGATCATATTGCTTTGTTATGTTATCACATCTATCATTTTCCCATATTTATCGTTCAGTTCAGTCAGTCCCTTGAAAAACAATAGATCGAGATTCCACTGTATTTGATATTTATGTTTTAAAATTTCCCTTCCAACAGATTAATTTTTTTTGTTTAAATTAAAATTAAAATCTCCCTGTGCATAATTTATATACTTTCTAGATGCTAATAAGAGCAATAAAATGCAACGCAACATAAAGAAGGAATCGTAAATAAAAAAATTTGCAAAAGTGTTTGATTTGGACAGTCTATGTTTCAAACACCTTTTAATACATACTTTGCTTCTAAAAATGACTACCTGCAGAAAACTTGTAACTACTAAATTTTTTCATGCAGCGATAAAAGTGCTATGAGAGGTACAATATGTAGTATCACACAATATGTAGTTTGAGATTTTAGATGTCATCACAATATTTTACAAGTATATCTGAAATGTTTGGATGAACAAATAAATCTATTTTTTTAAGAAATGTCAATATTCAGCAACATATCAAAACTTTTTTAATTTAAGTTTTTCCATTAGGTGTTGAAAATATGCAATGTTCATACTTCAAATATGGTCTTCCATTTCATCATAACAATTAATAGTGTTACTGTGTTTGAAATGGACTATAAGAGTATACTAAACCCAATATTCCAACATCAAAATCTAGGACTAAAATAAATTATCTAATTTGTCCAGTGATATAATGACTTTAGAAAAATCAGCATTTAATGGTGCTGCTCTGATCTTTAAATTAAAATAAACACCTTATAGCATAACTAATTGAAGGTATGTTTCCATTAACAATATTTAATAAAAAAATTTTGTTTCAAATCTACATAGATACTTTATTTTTTAAGATTTTTAAATTTTTATCAGCAATACTTTTCTTTTTCTTTCTTTTTTTTAAAGATGGATTTCTGAATTTATACAAAAATTAAAAACTCATTTTAATGAAAAACTCAATTATTGAAAGTTTCATATTGTTAGTTGAATAAATTGAAACAAGAAAGCTACTGATATTTCACAGTGACAGTTTTGATAAATAAAATACATTAAAATGATTATAAGAAAGCTAGTTTTAAAGTACAAAGACACACACGACAAAGGTTTTTTATTTAAAATATGTATATAAAAATGGCACAAGTGATTACCCTAAAAATGAAGTTGCAACCTTTAATAACTCAGATCTAGTGACAACATCCTCATTAAAAAGCATCAGACAGCGTAAAAAATTATCATACACTTCTTTATGATGTAAAGCTTTTCTAACCTAAATGAAAGAAAGAAAATTATCTTTAAGCTGAGATCAAAATAATATAGTACATATGTTGCTTACACATGAAAGGAACTAATATAATTACTAAGGTTGAATATTTTAAATAGGTATTTAATACAAAGTCATAATTTTGATCTATGTTGCTAAAGGTAAAACAAAATTAAATACTTAAAATTTAAAAAAAAGACTTTTAAATCATTTAAAAAAAAAGACTATCTCTCTCCAGCAAAAGGAATCTTTGCAGATGTTTCACATCTGTGAAAGTATTAGTCTTAGCATAGGGGTCTTCAACCTTTCACATTCGTGGGCCACACCAATAAATTCGCAAAGTTCCACAAGCCCCACATCTGTGAAATAAGTAGTATAGGCAGAGGAAAAAATGTATTATTTGAAAACGAGCTTCAACCTTTGAGATGACTGCTTGATTTGTTTTTTATAGCATGATGATAAAGGATTAATTCCTTTAAAACTAGTCACTGAAGTTTTGTGTGTATGGTGTGTTTTAAAAAGTAATTTGTACCTTTATAACCATTATTAAATAAAAAAAGTTTTTACTTATTATTTTATACAAACTACAAAAAAATGGGAGTTGAATCAGTGTATTTTGTACTTTATATTGCAGGAAACAGAATGAATGCAGGAAGACAAGATGCACACGAGATTCTGGAAAGAAAGGGCCTTGTCATGCTACTTTTTATGTTTATTTCGTCTTAAGATTCTGAATACAATTACCAGTTTATTATTTTGATAGGCCTATGATCCATGGGCTACTTTTCCCCATACATTCTTGATCTTTTTTATGTGAGAGAATTTGCTGTTCTAAGTTTTTTTTCAAATTAATATCAAACTTTTGTTTTGGATGATTGAAATGTTTCAGTGGGCCACAGGTTGAAGAACCCTGTCTTAGCAGATATGATGAAAGCAGAGCAGAGAATAATAAAAGTTGTAAAACAGATTATGATTCTGGAAAATATTAGCTTAATAATATATACACAGTAAGATTACAACATATTAATTTACCATGATTTGAATATATTATCACTTAGAAACATCGCTTCTCTGCTAGAAGAGAGTTACATCTCAAAATAGCCATATTTTCAGGAAGAGCTAAAGAAAATATATGTCGAAATTTCATTTCTTGTTTTATGAATGCCTATGATAATTTTGGGAAAACTTATTGTTCGAATCACTTCAGAAGGCAAAACTATATACTATTAAAGTTGTTTTCAATTTTTAAAGCATGATTTTGAATTTTAATTACAAGATATAACTCTCTTCAAGTAACCTCATTTTGTCAGCATGGACTGAAAAGCTTGAGGGAATACTGTCATATCTTTATGCTAATGCACAATCTATCTAAACTTTTCACAATACAAAGAAAAAACCTTGATAACATGAACAGCAAGTTAGAAAAAAAATACAAATTTATTTTCCGAATAAAATTTAATGATCATTTTTATTACAGGAACATTTTAATACAACATTAGGCACTGGCAAAAAACTTATTTTCATTCTTCCCGCATGAGCAAGTTGCCCCTCCTAGTTGTGGAAGAGGGTAATAAGTGCCATCTATGAGATTGTGTTGGTACTAGGCTTATAACAATATTCGAGAGTGAGAAGCACTTCTTAGAGAGCATTGTGGTGCAATTATCTCAAAATCGAAAATTTCGGAGATGTAACCTCTTCTAGCAGAGGTGTGAGATTATAATTCATTGTAGCAAATTCAGAATAGGATAAATATTAAATTACAAAATTCATTGGAAGTTAAAAATACTTCATCCTACTGAATTACACATTATTGCTTCTAAGTAAGGTTATAACTATGAAAAATCAGAAAGAAAAATAAGCAAAGTATTTACATAAGTACCTTATCAAAGAATAAATGCTCTTCAAAAGAACCAAATTTGCCAACAGCAGCAATTGATGGATCATTGACAGCAGAATACTTTGGCAACTAAAAATCAACCACAAGACATTTTTTTTGCAAACAAAATATACAGATATAACTACACATAAATTCAAGAAAATAATTACAGTATGGAACCTTAAGTTTGATGAACACAGAACCTAAATTTTTCAGTTTTCTGTAAGAAGTAAAAAATATTTATACAAAGTTCATGCTGCACTGTTTTAACAGGATGCAGCACCCTGCTAAATGCTTGTGCTGATTTACTTTAAAATGCATCCTTTGAGGATAAAAAGCTGCATATGTACAACATGCTTTACAGTGCTTCCCATAGGAACCCTAAACCTAATTATACTTCTGTTATGATGAAAGGTAAAATATTTTCAACAATTGTAAATTAGCCCTACTTATTGCTTATTATTCCAGTACTGCAAAGGGGAAAGGTGAAAGCTATAGCTTATTTAGCATAACCCACAGTGAACAACAATCAGGCTTACTACATTATAATACCTCTCAAGAGCAATTGGTACTGCCTGCTTCCAAACCTTGACTGGACATGATTATCATCAGTCTCATTTGCTGTTTCAACCACATTGGACTGTCTGATACTTTGACTTGTCCACATTGTAGACATTTAAATATGAACAGCAACCACCATACGGGGTTTTGCCTTGATCTTGGTAACATTGTGCAAATAGCTCAATTTGTATTTGAAACAACTTCCCAGTTATACTGAACTACAAAGTATCACCTGCTCAAAAGAGCAGTAATAGGCATATGAATGAAAAAAATATTTTCACACTTGTTAATTAATTCTGCTTAAAAAACTGATTGACCAAAACCTCAAAATAATATGATGTAAAACATCAATGTACAAAGATCTCTGCCTCTATATTATTTGAGGTAGAATAAAAGATGCTAAATTATTTTCAGGGTAAAAATAATAATCAGAATAGTAAATAAAACAACTTTAACAGACCTTTATTTTGTCTGGATGCCATGGAATCTGGGTTTTAAAAAACAAACTACAGCAAGATTAAGTACTTAGGGATTTCAATTAATACCTTAAGACACAATTTATTCACTTAGAAATGAAATAGGTATTAACTCCTATCATTCAGCCATACATTTAACATTTGGTTGACACTCTCAACCAAGTTCAATTCTTCCCTTAAAGAATTTGCTCAAGGCAAAAACCTAACACAGATATACCAAAAGAATAGAAAAAGCTCAGGAATTGTCCCTACAAGTAAAAGAAAAAGAAGCCAAATATGGAAAAACCTCAAAATTTCACGACCTACTGGTTGTGAGGGTATCATGTGCCAACAATCATTATGACATGCTTCTCAGTTTCAAGATGAATAGAAGTAAGCATTTTCTTATTAATGCTTTTGGGTATTACAAACTTGTCTACCATTTCCATCCACTTGCTCCAGAGAACAAGTAGCCCCCTCTGCCCTCCTCGTAAATACACCCTCTCAAATGGATCTAGGAAAATTACACAATTTGATTCTCTACTCAAAAAACATAACAAACAATCATCACACAATATTGAACTTATTAGCAAAATAAGACCTTATCAAGAACTTATGATTACTCAAAAAGAGATGAAGATTTGAACAAGGTAATATCTAGTTAAGGAAACCAGCACTAGTTCTCCTCTAGCTGTTCTTTGCTGTATTTTTTTGTTTATTCTTTTGCTGTATACAGAGAATTTCTAAAGGAAAAAATGTATTGTATTGTACAAGTGTAACCATAAACAAACCTTGAAATCAACAGATGTACAATTCCCAGTCTAGCAGTGGTGATATGTATTAATAGGCATTCTCTTAACATCATAGTAACATTTTTACATTAATTTGCTACACTATTAAAATATTTTCATAAAAATTAAATTACAAACAATCAGACTCAAAACAGATAGGAGAGATTTATAATTCCATGTTCAGATTCCTAAGACCTTAAAAAAGTATACATCTATGTAATATACAGGTTTGAATTTTTCATCAATATGAAATTTCTCTATGTTAATTTTTATATAGAGTGTTTAATTAAAAAAAAATTATGAAGGTATTAAATTTTACTTACCATTAGAAAACAATTGATTTGATACTTACATGTATTATATGAAGTGCTTCCCTGATCTAAGTAAATATGAAAATATATACAAACCATATTTTTGTTATAATTTTTTAGAATATTTTTCTAAGAAATAGAAGAATATTGGCAAACTCCATATGTTTACGGTCAATAATATGGGATGCTGCATGTATTAACATTTATTACATACGGATTTTTTACTATACAAACATTAGCTCAATTTTTTATTCCTTCTGAAAATAAAACTTAAACTTACCTCAAAATCTAGAAATGTATTGTAGTCTTCAACTGAAATATGTATAACTAGTTCAATCACACATTATCTATTCTCAGAATGTTAAAATTAAAGATCTTTCATAGGATTTTTACAGGTGAATATATGTAACAATTATTGAGCTAAATAAAATAAAAAAAATAAAAACTTGATAACTTTCAAACCACTGGCAAGATTCAGTGAAAACTTAGCAGTTTATTGCAGGGCATGTTGTGAATTTTTTTTAGCATGCACACTTGTATTGTTGTTCATTTTTCGTTGAAAATGTCGAAATACAGCGTTTTTCAGTGTTTCTGAGTAAATGGGAATCGCTTGGCCACCATATTCTCCTGATCTCAACCCTAGTGACTCATTTTTGTGGGGCAATATTAAAGACAAAGTTTACGCAAATAACCCCGAAACCATCACTGAGCTCAAAACAGCCATTCAGGATTTCATCAAAAGCATCGATGTCTCGACATGTCAGAGAGTTTTGCAGAATTTTGCTCTTTGTCTGCACCACATCATAGCCATTGATGGCAAGAATATGGAACATGTCATAAACTAAATCCAATTATCTGTAGTTATTTTTCAAATTTGAATAAAATTTTTTAACTCAGTAGTTTTTTTAAATTTGATTTTTTATTTCATATAGCTCAATAATTGTCACCCTGTAAGAACTCATTTAAATAGCTTTTAAGAAATTTTTAATAACACCTTCATTTCCTGAGTTTAGAAAAAATTGGTTCAAATCTGGGGATAAAATTTAAAAATTTGAGGTTTTTAAATCTATATACAATACAAATAATAAACTTTCATAAAAGAAAATGTAAACTATTACTTATTTAATCAATATAAACTGAGCAAATATATATAAACTATACATAATGTTGAAATTGGGTGGTAATTTAGGCAACAGAATTCCTTATGCTCTAAATCAAACAGAAAACCTCTCTTGAATAGATATAAACTCTACAATTGACTAACACCGTCAGCAATGAATCAGTGAGCTGAATTAATATATAATTGTTCTTAAATTAATGCACCAAGGATCTACCAAAATTAAATAATAAACACATTTTGAATACAGGCATGCAGCTAAATCAAAATAAATTTTGAGGGGAACAAATTAAAAAACCATCAGCAACAGTTGATATTATTTTTTATCACATTGTTAGAAAAGTATATTCTTTCTCAAATGATTATTCATGAAAAAGTATTGTATTCATGAAAGAGTAATGTATTCATGGAAGAATATTCATGAAAAAATAATGTATATAAACAAGTTATGTCCATGGTATTTACATTTATTGATTAATGATAGTCAGAAAGATCAAAGTGAGACATAACTAAATAATTTTAGTGAATACTATAACTATCAAAATCTAGTATTTGAATACAAATCATAGTTATAACATTTACAGAATGTCCCAATTTTGAGAGGAAATTACACATAGGTTGCCTTACATGTATAAGGTAATAATTCATTAAAAATTATAAATTTTGATTTATCTTCCTGTATACTAAATGGATAAAAATTATTTCCTCTAATTCTTACCAAATAAATTAAATTAAAAAAGCTTGTTGATTGCTTGGTTAAAATTTTCTGAACATCTTTTAATATGTTTCTTAATTTTACCCATGTTTTCACTATATATCTGGACTTCCTAGAAATCTCCTTTCAGCTGTAGAATAAATTAAGTAATATTGGCAGGTCAGTAGTGATTGTCAGGAAAGGCTACCATTTTTTCTTCTGTTCTTATACTATACAGCAATTAATCTTACAGGTAATTGAAAATTTGTTTTATGCTGTAAGAATAAAGTCTGATTTTAAATAAAAACTCTATGGCTTTAAGATAAATAGAGCTAAAAACATAAAATGTTATACCTATTTACATTAAAACTAGCTGAAAACCCGCGCTTCGCTACGGAGTACATTCAAATTAAATACAACGGTCAGTGTATGCAATTGATGCCAAAAAAAAATATATATATATATATATTTATAGTAAATATGACGATCAATGTATGCAATTGATGTAGAAAAAAATATATATTTATAAATAAATCGTAAGGGATATTTTTAAAGACAAAATAATGTCCAATCGTCTGCCGCATTAGCAAGAAATTATTTTTTTTTGTCTATTTAGTTGTTACGCACGTGACGATAATTTTATTTAAAGTACCAGAAAAAGAAATCACGTGATCGGCATTTAATAAATTAAATTCTAAAAATGAATCTTTAAAAATTCACCAAAAATCAGAAAATGGAGGTAAATATTCGAAAAAGATGTCATTTTAAAGGAATTTTTATGATCTTTCTCGTGATATAAATTTTATAACCCTCAATGTATTATTTTAAATGCAAACGTAAAAAAAGTTTAAAAAACAGCTTAAAAATTTAATTTAAAAAAATCTAAGAAGAATTTTTGAAAAATCTTTCTTAGTGCACCCCTACACTATTAGAAGAATCGCCATGCAAAATTTCAGCCCTTTAGGTCCAGCGGTTTGGTCTGTGCGTTGTATGTCAGTCAGTCAGTCAGTGAATGAATGAGTCAATTACGGAACTGTTTTATATATATAGATTAGATAAATTTAAAAAAAAGTAATTGCTCATTCAATGATAAAAAATTAAGTTTAGTTATATTTTAACATTAGAATGCATAACACATTTCCATGATGATGTATAATACTGATAATTACATAAAATTGTTACCGTTTTAGCAAAGTAGTAATCTTATTGTTCACTTATAGTTATATCTTTAGATATTGATTAAAATTTTTTCAATCATTTCTCTCATTCCTGACCATTACTTTGCAATGTTAGTTCATTAAATAAACGATTAAGTTTGGTGGCCCATTCTCTTAAAAGATCCTGGAGAACACATTCCAAATATATCATTAGAATCATCATTAGCAACAGTGAGAAAGTCAGTTTCACTCACCTCTTCTGAAGAATCACTAAAGGGAATTGAATCTTCATTCTGAAAATGTGATTCTAATTCATCATTTGCATCATCAGTTTTCTACAATTTAACAAATTTCAAACAGCAAAATGAAATATAAATTTTTGCAACAGAAAACATAAAATAACAATAAAGAAATAATAAAATTATCTAAATGAAATAATAAATTAATAACCTAGTAAAACTACTAAAGTTATTATAAATTAAAACTTAAAAGAGTTTTAAAAAAAAAACTAATTCAAGTAAAATATATAAAGAATATAAAAATTAACAGCTGAAAGGCAAAAAAATATGTTGGGAAATTACTTCATATGGTTCAGGAATTGTTGCATGGGGAACAAACGTCTTGAATTCATCAATTAAATCCTCATTATTCTGAAATAAGTCACATACTTCCATGTATACATCAGTCTCAATATCTACTTGCTCCCCCTATATAAAAATATTAATTATTAAAACTAGATCAGGAAAACTTAAAAAAATAACAGAAAATGAAAAAAAAAAATAGTTTAATCTATAAACAATTTATAAATTTCACTGAAATGAAATTTTATGTAAATTTCCTTATATATATATATATATTTATTCATAAATAAATAAAAGTGTGTACATGTTAAGAAGGTACTTTTCAATGTAATTGTACTTAAAATTAATTCACTCGAGGGTAGCAAACATACACTACAGAAGAAAGAAGAAAAAAAAAATCAAAAGGTCTGTAGTTCACTTTAAAAAGGGCAATCTCTACTTTAACATGCATTTTTCTCTTTGACTTATGTTTCCTTTCAAAATAATAATAATAATATATATATATATATATATATATATATATCTTAGATTATCATATTAATGTACATATCTAAATAGTAGGTTCTTCATATTTAGTTATGCAAGTATTAAATAAGGAAAAGTTTCTATTTCTTAAGCAAAGGAAATACATTGGTTAGAAATAAACTTCCTTTTTCTATGAACACAATTTCATGACATATAGTACTCATACATACAGTACAGCAGTGGCATAGCGAGAGGGGGGGGCAAGGGGGTTTATCATGACCCGGGCGCCACTCGCTGAGGGGCGCCAAATGGTCCTTTTCGCTAATTCTATGAATAATATTACTATATGTTTTTTGGGGAGGGGGCGCAAAAAAGGTATCTTGCTCCGGGCGCCAGTTATGCTCGCTACGTCACTGCAGTACAGTTCCATTTATCAGTTTGCCTAATAAACAAACACACACATTTTGCATTACCTTTTTTCAGAAGATAATTTGAGAGTAAAATTGTTTATAAATGATTGATTTTGTAAAGGTCAAAGCCCAAGATACTGAATGTACGAAATTGTAATTTAAAATAGAAATCTAACTTTTAAATCAGTGTATATGATAAGAAATATACAAAGAAAGTACTTTTATTCACAGAAATAATAAAAAAAAATATATATTAGCTATAACTTACAAGGCAATCTCTCCTTACAGAATCTAGTAACTGTAGAAATTTTTCAAATACTTCAGGTTGACCTTGAAATCTTTCCTAAATGTAAGAAATAAGCCTGCAAATTATAGCCATACATAACTGATACGCGTCACAAATTAGATAGAAAATAAATTAAGCCTTCCCCTAAGAAAAAAGATAAATGATTGAATGAATCATCAAAACGATACAATAAAAATTATTTTCATTTTTAAGATGGCTGCAACTATTATATAATTTAGAATATACATTCAGATACGGTATGTGAATATGTGTCTACAGCACAGGTAAAATGAATTTACATAGACCATGCATACACATTGCAAAACTCAATAACTTTGGGCATGACTTCAAACAGATTTTTGTCATTCTTGCTCCCTTACATTCTGTATTACAGCTTTATCAGGAGTTTCAACAATATACAATAAGCTGGACATGAAAGAATTTCATAGCCAGTAATGTCTATAAAATAAATGGTACCATAATACAGACCATTGCTCTTATGGTATGTTTACTATAGCATAGGATTCACTATTGATTGTGTCATGCTGAACAACCTATTAAAAGAGGAAAAATCAGTTTGTGACTGCTGTGTTAATATATAAGAAATGTCAAGAAATTTTGTTGAATAATAAAGCTTATCTAACCAATTAACCTTATTCCAATTTATTTGCATTTTTCCTTTGATATTATATTATATTAACACTTAATTTAAAAATATTTTTAACTGAGTGTATTCAAGTAACAATTGCCTAAATTTGTTTCATAATTAGTCTTATTATTACAGTAAATATTTTATACTTTTACATATTAATCTTTTTGTTTCACAAATATAGCTCCAGAGTCGGAACTAAATTTTATATACTTGGAAATATTTTAAGCAAAATTTCATTAATTTAGAAACTTTAAAATGTAAAATGCATTTCTTAATGTGTGTTATGCAATGATAAATTAGGAGCATATAAATTTTATTTTATGTAACACAGATGCTTCTGCAGAAGGACAAAATAAAAGTTTGATAAATTCTGAAAAGTGCTGGACTCTACACTGGTCATATACATAATTTTTTTTTTTAAATTATAGGGTATAAGATTGCACATTAAAGAGAGTTCTGTAAAATCTTGAAACTTTTGAGATTATTCTACTATATAGAGGCATTTCTGTTGCTTATTCTAATTTTACATATCCTACTGATTGAATATGAAACCCAACAAAATATTTACATTTTATGCTAATATCAATGTAAACACACTGATAATGTTTTAATGAATATTAATTAATTTCTACAAATCAAGCTTGGATTTATTTATAATTAATTTTGGATATTGAGAAATATAGGTGGTTTACCTTACCAATGCAAATTTTATAATCCTCTTGCAGAAGATGAAGAAAAAAAAATTCTTAACATATATACTAAATAATTTTTTAGCAATATTAGGTTATAAGAAAAACATTATGATGCTGAGATTTAATATGTTTGAACTCTGTATAGTCACAGAACATAATCAGAAATCAAACACAGGATCTTTCTAAAAAAACTCAAATTGAGGTACCATGACAAACATTGGCATACCAGCAATAACAGATTTTTGCATGGTGCCATGTTCTAGATAACACTGTAAAATTTTTCCTAGAGTAGAGAAGATACCATTAGTATGCTGAAGCATACTAATGGTATGCTTCAACATCAGCAGATTGAAGAAAAGTTACCACCAAACAGACAATTTGTATAGCACATTTTTTATAGTATTTTAAAATAAATAAAATTAATTGCATTTTGCTTCTACATTTACATTGAAAAATTTTTTTTAATTTAAAACAGTAAGATATCTCAGACTTTGTATTACTGTTTTATGACATCAAGCAAGGCCTTTTTCTTTCATATCAGTTGATGTAATATTAACTTAAAAAAAAAAAAAAGAGGAAGATCTTTATAATTAAAAGTATATTTTTGCCATAAAAACAAATGTTGGAACAGCTTTTTCAGACGCACCGCATTTGGCGACAAGTTGGCGTAAAAAGTTTTTGACACCAACTTTTCCCTAATCCGTACACCTGTTAGGCCTACATTGCAAAATGTAAACAAAAACATCAATAACAACCAGGAAATAACAAATAAGTTTAAAAAAAAACCTACCGTTGACGTATTAAACTTCCAAAAACATTACAGAAATGCCCTGCTGGTGGTTTGTAGCCGTCACTAATGTATCTTCCGCTGCCTGTATTAAACTTCCAAAAATATTACAGAAATCCCCCGCCGGTAGTTTGTAGCCGTCACTAATATATCTTCCGCTGGCTGTATTAAACTTCCAAAAACATTACAGAAATCCCAATCCTAACATTACCCAATATCCTCCCCTGATATTTACAAACTACATCCTTCACCAACATGGCGGCCATCAGAAATCTCATAAACAACTCGCAATCAAAAAACTTTCAATCTAATCCTAGCAACAACAGAACACGATTAAACATCCATTCAAACTGGGTTGCCAGACAAAATTGCATGGTTACCACACCATACAAATCGCCAAGTTTGGCAGGAAGTTACGGCCACGCCAAAACACAAAATCGCCAAGCTTGAAACGCGGTGCGTCTGCAAAAGCTGTACCCAAATGTTTTGGATGATTCAAACTTCACTGTTTTTATATATTTTTATAACCAAGGAGATTAAAATAACTTCTGAGAAAAAAGAGTTTGCTTAGAGATTCAAGAAAATCTCAGGAATTAATTTTTATTTGCATAAAGAAAAAGACTGAAATCTCCCAAATCTTTTGCTGGTTATACCCATAAATCTCACACACCATAGAAAATTAAATATAGTTAAACCATATTTATCAGAATAATATTAATGAGCGCAAACTTCAAAAATATTTCACAAACCTTGACTTTACTCAAGAATAGAACTGCATAATTTGCATCAACTTCCCTGGAGACAGTAGAAGCTTTCTCAGAGTCATTATCTTGAATTTCATCCATTGTACTATCACTTTCTGCCATAGATGTTCCTGCCTAGGAATAAATAAGCAGGCAGTTGATATACACTCATCAGAGATAACTAATTCCAAATTGTATATAAAACAACCTACAAAATTCAAAATTTCTTTCAACGAGCCCTTGTGCATAGAAATGCAGCCTAAGTGATCCAAACCAACCATTAAAATCCTTTCATGTTTCATATTCAGATTTCTTTTATAGAGACCCATTCTCTTTTAACATCTTCTTGAACTATATTTCCATCTCTTTGAGAAAAATATTGGCAGATGTCATACTAAGTCATCATTGCTTTAGCTTGAATCATTTCCTCAATATCCATGTAGTAAGATTTGAATTACTCATGACTAAATTGGAAATGTTACAATTTCTCAAATTTCAGCTACACTGCTTTCATCACATAAAAAAAAAAACAGTTAACATGCTTAAAATAGTTCTAGATTATATTTTGTGAGACATGGACAAGGAAAAGTTAAGCTGATGAAGCATATCAAGGAAGTTAGGTTGCTGCTCAGTCATTTGTAAAATCATTAATTTCTGTCCCATAAGGATTCTAACTTTTGACGGCAATAATATATTTCAGGAATAAAATAGCTTTATCATATGATGGGATAATGAACAATGTATTTGCAAAGAAGAAAATCTGCTTCAGTATACCTAAGCGAAATGGTTAGATGTTACACTAAGCACAGTACAATTGACAATCAGAGTATCATACTTTAGCTAGTATCTCAGCTGAAAAACAATCATTCAAAATTATGGACATAATTCACACCTTTTAATTTTAGTAATAGGTAACTCCTTTACTCCTTCAAAATGACAAGAATTTTTGCTTTTTCCAATAACCAAAAGCTTTCTAATTTTATTATACACACTGGTGCAACACAAAACTGTTACACAATCCTAAAACTTTCTCACTTTGAAGCCTCAATTTTAAATTATAAATCATTAAATCATAAAAAGCAACTTGATGACATGATCAAATACCCAATTATTAATTGATAATTTCCTTGTGGCATACAAGGGCATTGCTAATTTGAAGATGAATGATTTTATTACCTATGATCACAATAAACAGAGCCTAAAGTATAATGAAACTCAACATCTTGTAGGCTTGAAATAAGATCTGTTTAGATTTAATAATCTTTTTTTTTAAAGTTTATTCTTTTGAGATAGCTAAAAAAAAACTTCCATGAAAAAGGGGTGATATTATTTCTGTAACTTACTTTACTCTGCCACTCATAACAATCACTTTTATCAGCATTTTCACATTTCACATTTACAGGAAAATTTTCATTTTTTTCTGCTCTGTTAAGAAAGCGACCAGCAGTTTGTACTCGTAAATTTATACTTGAAGGCAGGAACATCCCAAATCCTTGAAGTAGCTCTGGATAATTTAGGAACAAACGGCAAATTTTTGAAATAATATTCATACAATCAGAACTAGAAAAAAAAAGTGTCTTTATCAATGAAGATGTTTAATACAGATAAAATATGATATTAGTATGTATGAAACAGGTCAGATGATAAAATTCACAAGACAGTACATTTTCAAATGATTATTAAGAGAACAATCAGTGGCTTTCATAAATGCAATAAAATCAGGATCACATGTAAAAACAACATTGAATATCCAGTTAAAATCAGAGATTTAGACTATAATTAACAGCCATGCAATATGAAATACCAACTCCCAATACACAATATATTACATAATGGATTTTCTACAAAGAAATACATGTTATTTACATAACAAGTAAGAAAAATCAGCATTTATGTTCAGTTGCAGCTGTACCCATCAAAGTTTCAAGTCTCTATCTCAATAGATGTGCCCCCCCCCCCCCCCAAAAAAAAAAAAAAAAAAAAAATTAAAGACTGATATTAAAGACTAAACAGATGACAATTTTTTTTTCCTTTTAAATTTCCTATGGCGGGTTTAAAATACAAAAACCCTGAAAAAAAAAAAAGACATACAAAGAAAAGAAGAAATTCTATAAACTTAGTCATAGCCTCCAAAGAACAAGAAGACTGCACTAGACAGTATTGTTAGTGATTTCTAACCATATCCATCCTTAAAATTGCATAGCTGGCAAAAGGGACTGAAGGCCACTTGAAAATGATAAAAATGTTTCAAAAGGCAATTATACTCAATGGAAGGCAGAATTCAGTCACTGCGCTTCTTAGCTGATCTGGAATGTTTGAAACTTGGTTCCCCTCTCATGACCAGGAAATTGGCTTTATCTGTGTCCTGGATTCCACAATAGCCAGGGATGCATTGTAAAACAACCTCTTTGTTTTTGCTGTGGAGATTATTTAAGAGGAACTGGCATTTATAGATGTGTTAGCTGTATGAGGGGAGGAGGCAGAATTAATAGCTTGTAAAGCTGCACCTTAGAATCTGAGAATGACTATTTTTAAAAAATGATTGGTATGGCATAACAATTGGACAACAATCTGCCCTCAGGTACAAATTATTAATGGTCTCATAAGCCAAAGATCTCTGGGCAACTTCACTAGTTTCCTTCTTGAAGGTGCAACCAACAAGTTCCATGTAAATCCTAAAACCTTACTAATGGCTGGGTTGCAGGGCACCATGAATTATTCTGATTGAAAGTCTAGTCCAGATTGTTCCTTCAGATTGAGAACATTTTACAAAAAAATCGATCTGGGTTTTAAGGTTCTATGTACATGAATTAAGAGACATGGAGCTCGTCCCAAAATATTTATATCCTCAGAAAACACATAAAATTTTATTTACACTGATTTTTAATGGCCTGTCTTACCTGACAGAGACAGATGTAAGGCATTTTGAAATTAGCCTTTCCCAGCAGTAAAAAAAAAAAAAAAATTAAAATACAAAAATTATAAAATTATAACATTTTAGACTAATAATAACATTTTAGGTTTTTCATCTATTTACGCTACTTTCAGTTTGATGAAAATTTCAGAATAAATTTTATTTTTTAAATTAATTAAAAATAATTTTAATAATGCAAGTCATATACCAATTATTACCCACTTCATATAAAATAGAGAAATATATTTTTAAAAAGATCTAAATTAAATGAAAATATTCATTGACTGATAAAGAGCATGTTGACAAAAAAAAAAAGGAGAAAAGTACTACTTAGAAACGCACTTTGATTCACGGTTTTCTCTCATGATATTCATGAATTCAGCAAACTGCTGAGGTCCCAGTCTTGATTTCACCATTTCGAGATATGATAATGAACCCTCAACTGTTAATTTATATGGCTGCTGCCTTCCAATTAATAGTTTCAAGGCCTAGAGGAAATAAAATTTGTAAATTGTCAGAGAAGAATTACCAGAGGATTTAAAAATGATTGGCATACACATAAAAAATATATACATATAATACAAGGAGATACAAAAATTCATAAAGTAATAGTTATATTAATTATAAAAGTTATATTAAACTTTAATTACGTATTGTGCAAATAAAATGTCATCTTAAAAATTTATATAAAAAACTTTCCTTTAATCCATAAGGCAAAGCCAAAAAGAATGTAAAATAGCATTTTTTTAACATTAGAAAACATTCTGCAATATATTTTCTTAAAATTATCTTTTTCTCAGAGTAACCATTTTAGTCTTTAATTTCTTTTATGCATTTTGTGAAATGATAATTGTAATGATATTATATATATATATTTTAAACTAGCTGAAAACCCGCGCTTCGCTACGGAGTACATTCAAATTAAATACAACAGTCAATGTATGCAATTAATGCCAAAATATATATATATATATATATTTATAATAAACGCGACGATCAATGTATACAATTGATGTAATTAATATATATATATATATATATATATATATATATATTTTTTTTTAAATCGTAAGGGATATTTATTTTTTTGGATAATATCCAATCGTCTGCTGTATTAGGAAGAAAAGGAATATTTTTTTTTGTCTATTTAGTTGTTATGCACGTGACGATATATTTATTTAAAGTACCAGAAAAAGAAATCACGTGATCAACATTTAATAAATTAAATTCTAAAAATTAATCTTTAAAAATTCACCAAAAATCAGAAAATCGAGGTAAAGATTCGAAAAAGATTTCATTTTAAAGGAATTTTTATGATCTTTCTCGTGATATAAATTTTATAACCCTCAAATTATTATTTTAAATGCAAACTTAAAAAAAGTTACAAAACAGCTTAAAAATTTAATTTTAAAAAAATCTAAGAAGAATTTTTCAAAAATCTTTCTTAGTGCACCCCTACACCATAAGAAGAATCGCCATGCAAAATTTCAGCCTTTTAGGTCCAGCGGTTTGGTCTGTGCGTTGTATGTCAGTCAGTGAGTGAGTTACGGAACTGTTTTATATATATAGATGAAAGGGTACAGAAATGTCAATAATTTGTAGGATAAGCTTTATTTAATTGCTGATATACTCTTATTTAGAGATGTAAATAATAATTTATATAATTTAAAAATTTCTATCACCAATACATCAAATATAAAGTATTTAAATGTTGCTGTGATAATGGTAACACTTTAACTACAAACAAATATAAATTAATAATGTATTAGAACATATTACTTTACCTGAGCTTGTGCATGAGCAAGATGGTTGACTTGTTGCTTGTAAGCAACTCGTTTTAGATCTGTTCTATTCATTTTTAATGTTTAAATTCCTTTTCACAAACACTAGAAATATTTAATCAGATAGATTAGAAGACATTTAATTGAAAATTTTTTTGAGATAAAGTGCACACTTCAATATAATTAATTTCTGAACTCAGTATAAAATTATGATTACTTAAAAAGATTAGGGGAAAAAAAAAAAGCTTCTCACATATATTTACTTTAGATGATTAAAATCAAAATATTTAGGAATACAAAATTTAAAGTTATAATCATCAAAATAAAGAAAATTTTGCCAATTTAAAATTAAAAAATTACATTTTATTCAAAGGAAGAGTAGTAGTATATTACAGAAAAAGTAGTATATTACAATAAAAGTATATTGCAGAACAAAATCCAGACATGATCTATCTTCTCTAACAAGTAAAGCAGTAAATATCAGTAAAGTGTGAACTTATTCAAAAGGATAAGAGCACACTTCAGGATTTTATTTGCATCAATATGTTAATTTCAGTTACTTATAAAGTTTGATTATTACTAAGAAACCTGGTAAGTTTTGACTTTTTGGTTCAAAACTTGATCAATCATAAGAAATCAATTCAACTTTTAAAGAGAGCCGAGATTTGATGCACCATGAGAGATATAGTAAAAAATGAATTATTTAGTCAAGAGTGACAACAAATATTGCTAAGTGGTAAATGAATTGGAAAAAATGTCATCATATTCACATAATTATTACTTTACTTGATATCCTTTCCAGATACTTTAAAAATTTTTATTGTAGCACAATGTAAACAATGCTATGGATTTAATTTTAGAGACTTTTGACTAAATCTTCATTAGTTACATTGTTGTATGACTATTTATGAGACATTCTTAAGTTCAGTTGCTAATTTGAGATTTAGTTTGCCATATGCTATCCAGATATAAGAGGTAACATACAGTGTAAGTGCAGTGTACAAATCCTCTAGTCAGCGGCATAACTAGGTTGGGGCAATCGGGGCCTCCGAAGTAAGGGCACCCCCCAAGACAGGGGATAAAACATGAAGTTGTAACATTTCAGGGGGGCCTAATTTGCATCCTTGCTCCATGGCCCCTAAATGCCTAGCTACATCCCTGCCTCTAGTATTATTTATAGCCTGTTTTTCCATGTTTCTTTGAGTTGACCAATGAGTATGTATCTGCATTTTGAGAATGTATCATTTGCAGAGTATAGGTTTTATCATATCAAATTTAAAAAAATAAAAATTTTCATAACCAATTTTACAAACTTTAAATTCTATAATGCTAAGAGACTCTTAGATATCTGTATACCAACAGCTTTGATATTCTTTTTTGTGTTGTAAATACCATAGTCTTATGTTATCAAATAAAAGTTTAAATAATTCATGGTGATGAATGAGGATGCCAAAAGATAATAGTTTTGCTGTTTTTAAATTAATATGACATATAAATTACTATTAATCAATCCTTAATATTATGATGATTTAAAAATTTTAAAACTTACTCTCAGTATTTACATGTATTTAAAATTCAATTTTTTTAAGTGTATCTAGCTAAAAACAAGAATTTGACAATTCAAAATGTTGATATTAGTAATATCAGTGTAACTACTCTTTAAAATATCACTTTCATATTTTGAAAAAACATGATAAATTAGATCATGTTTTTTCCTTCGAATTTACTTACACTTTTGTTTTTATGAAGTTTAAGCCACTACATATATTTTGCTAATACTGCCTACCATTTTGTTTCTGTATCTCTTTTGTCTATCATGCATTGAAAAATGGATGTAGCTTACCCATTATTAAATGCGTCAAGTACAAGAAAATATTAGACTTTTGTGAAAGTATAAACTTGAAAATTTTCTGTAATGAATGTTATAAAAACAAACTTTGGTATTGAAAAAGCTAGCATAATAAAGGATGGATAAAAATAGTGATGTCAAAATTTAAAACAGTTACTTTTATTGATGTCATTTAATGTTTCCAAAACCCTAAATATAAAGATGATGAAACACAGGTTCAGTAAAAAAAATAAGTTTTGTTTTTAAACCAGAAATTTTATGTTAAACATTTAGAAATTTAACATCAGCTATTGAAAACTTCTAAACCTTATGAGTGATATTGTGTACTTACTTAAAATTATAATTTAACAAAATAAAGTGCTTCATATTCTCTTTTCCTGCCCCTTAAAATGGTTTTTTAGTGTAATTTGACAGCATAGAGTACTGGATATATCCAAAATTTGTTACTTGGTTCGGATATAAGGCCTTCTGCTAATGTTTTATATGTATTTTTCTAATCTACAGTCAATATTTTTTCACCAGATTTAAATTTATACTAGTTATGAAAAAAAATTGACATAACTAATACAGTGATTTCCGCTTATAAGAATCACGTTTGTTATTACTGTTTTTGATTCTTATAAGCGGTTGATTCTTATAACCGAAACTTCCCTTTCGACAGGCACACATACACAAATATATACTTGTACATATATATAAACACACAGGCCCATATATACATAATTTACCATTAAATACTCTTTAATTTACGTTATTTATCATTTATTAAAATTATTTTTTATAATTTTAAAAATTCTCAATTTCTAAACAAATACTATAACTCAATTTCTAGACCTATAAGTAACAACACATGATTATAAAATCAACAAGAGGCAGCTTCTCTTTGACTACACTTTGGAAGAGCATCATATCTAATTAACAAGTTCTGTTTTTCAGAAAAACTAAGAGTTTACCTCGTTTTTATCATATTTGAATTCGACTATCAAAAAGTTCTAACACTAACTGGCAATTTTGTTAGAAAACTAAAGTGAATACTAGCGACGTATGCTTATTACAGTCTCAGACGAAGATTCACTTTATAGCTTACGTTTCACGGTTTGATTCAGCATCTGGTTCATCTGATTCAGCAAAATGGATCCGTTTACGTTTCACGGTTTGAAGTGCTGAATCCACTGTCCCGTTTGCGTAAGTGATGGTGGACACTTCGCGGAAGATTTATGTGTTTCAGGGTCCAGAAATCCGCAACCAGGAAGTAAGTGATGGGAAAAAGGGAGTGCCTGTCTGGAGAAAAGTGAAATCGGACACGGGAGGGTTAGATGCCCCTGGGTAAAGCTAATAAGACAGTGTTTAGCAAAAACGTATAAGGAGAAACTCTTATGTTATGTCTAAAGGAATGCATTTTACGACTGTTTTCCACCCCAAAGTTTTATCAATCTTTCTTTTCAAAAACTTAAGAAAGAATTTCGTACCTTTTGAGAGTTCAAGTGGCATTTTTTAGAAAAATGAAAGAAAGGCGAAGATTGCAAACTGATTCTTATAACCGGTGGATTGATTCTTTAAAGCGGAAATTTTAACATGGAAATAATACATTTGTTTTTGTTTTTGCGATATTGATTCTTATAAACGGTTGATTCTTATAACCACTGATCACTATAAGCGGTGGTTACTGTACATATTTTCATATTTACAGTCTAATACTATGTCAAGAGTTTTGTAGGTAATTAATGTTTATTACTGAACATTGTTTATTACTTATTAATGACATAGGAAGGTAATGATTACAGTTGGGAACCTAAACTTTTGAGAGGCATGAATAGACTGTTGACCCCATTTCCATGGAATGGGAAATCGATGCTCATCTTTTCAAGTTAAATTTTCAAAAAGTTCTGAAAAAGAATAATTACCAACAGATTGAAAATGCAAAGGCAAAGAAAACCCATCAGCTGCAGTGGGATAGAAAAGTGTTTTTCTACGCTGTTCTCTCTTTCATTTGCCACTTAATCTACAGTAACTTTTAAGTAAGTCTTTAAGTAACTACATGGATAATTCCTTTCAGAAATAAGATTACATGCAATATATCACTAAATTATTTATTGTTTCAGATGTAAGTTCTTGGTTCTGTAAACAAAACTAAATAAAAGAAATTTTAAATAAGATATTAGTATTTAAAGGGAAAAACAAAAACAAAAACATGAAGAGGACACTTTACAAGTCACAGATTATGCTCATTTATGTTGCTTTAGTTAAATAAAAAGAATGACAATTCCCTAATAAATAATGACCTGACAAGCATTTCTTATACAATATGAACAACTTAAGTATATTACTTCCAAACATGTGTTTAGGAATTCCTGTAATTAAGGTATGATAACCTTGGGCATGTAAATTTACTGATATGACGACTGTTCCTCAAAAACTGATTAGAGCTAATGAAACCCTTTTAGCACTACAACGTAGTTGCACAGATTTTCAGAAGTCAGCACAACCCTAACATAATGAAAGTGTACATAATTTATAACATGATTCCATTTCTTTCACCAACTAGAAAACTTGGTTTCAAAAGTGTCTTAAATATCAAATTCATCGTTTGAATGTTTTCAAAAATATTATGTTATTGATAACCGGCTAAGGACTGTCAACTAAAGAAAAAAAAAAGCTACATCTTTTTGATGAGTATTACAATCTTGAAACAACATTTAAAAAAAAATCTAAACAAGTTTAAAAATTTCAAGTAGGATGCTCTCTACTTAACCCATTCATTTTAACATATGAAGGGGATACAATATTCATATCAAAACCTCTGCAAACCACTGGAAATCTTATATATATACATATATATCGTCAATTTCTAGAACAATAAACAAACAAAGATAGGGACAGTAAACTATCAGAATAATAGCAGATTAGATTACAAATGAATTAGGAATATTACGGTGAATTTATAGGTCTTTTTAATACCTAAAAATATCAAGCTTTATTCTCGTAGTTTGCGAATATTATACTTTAAGTACAAGCGTTCACCCATCATACGCGGCAATCTAGAGCAAAAATAGTTTTAACTGCTAAAAAAACCTTACACAATAATAAATCCTCTTAAAATTTTAACATATAACTGTAATTTGAAAATAATTGTACGCTACAACAAAGTCCAATTAAATTTTAACAAAAACTTTAATGAGTAACATGTTTTTCCCTTGGCAACCAGTAAACATTTCTAAAGTACGTTGAAAGTTGCCAAAAGCTAATTGAATAATGTGTATTGAAAAATATAATTATAACTGCAATGACATTTTAATTATAAATTATTTAAATTCGAAAGGAAGCACAAATTACACATTCTTAAAGTATTAAATTAAAAGATATTTTAATTTTAAATATTTCAAATTCATAACTGAAACAACATGCGTTGTAAAAGAATGCCGTTACAGCTAACTGCGGCATCTTACCATTACCAAAACACAGTAGACAATCAAGTATTACACGTGTTTGAGTTATTTATGCGACGTTAACGTAAAAAAGTAAGTAATTCATGCTTGTTTTGTGTATTATATTTAAACTGTAAAAAGAAGTCATTCATACTAAAGGTTTTAACCTGTTTGATTTCATTAAAGTTTGAGTGATCATTATAAGATACAAGAAACTATGGAAAACTCAACACCGGAACTCGCATACCCTGAAATCCGCAATTAAAATCAAGAGAGGTTTCTGGTTTCGAACTAATGAGTTGTTCGTCATCAAGGCGAGGAGTAATAGAGGGAATTATCTCTCAGTCAGTTCACAAATGCTGAAAATATGTTGCATATATATACTGTAAATAACCCATCGGGACAATCGCATCTAATTCTCTTCCAAGTAATGAGCTATTCGTTAGTTTGAAACTAGTATCCCCTTTTTATTTTTGTTGATTTAAAAAAACTGTGTGTACCGTTATAAGAGTTTGTATTAATATGAGCACTAAATAGTATATAAATTTGTTGTTTATATAATCAGAAATTTGTTTTATTCTATTGCGTATCGCTGAAAGGCTGCTCTTCCCTCTTTTAGCTAATTTATTATAAAGACGTAAATATTTTTGTGATAATATGTAACTTGAATTATTTATTTTTCAGTGTAATTAAAAATTGTATGAGTTACTTATCGAGATTATTAGTTGCCAAAAGGAACTATAAAACAGCTCTATGAAGTTTCATTATCCTTGAGATATATGTGCACGAATGTTTATGTATTGGATGGGGCTTAGATGGTACTGTGTACCTGAAGTACACTAATTTGAGAACATTAATGTATAGTGATTTGAGAGCATTAATGTATAGTTTATTCTCGGAACATTAGGTGCTATTTATCAGCTTCCAAAAAATCCCTGAATGATTTTTAAAGTGTAATTGACAGTGTTGATGTTTGCTTCCTTTCATATCTGAACAATGATTCACAATTTACATTTTTTTTGGTCCCGGTAGAGATGTAGTATACGCAACGGACGCCAAAGGACGATTTTTCGCCAAATCTGGTAGTTGTTTGCTTGGCATTTAAAGACTATCTTTTTTTATATTTTTCACTTCTTGATTTTTCAACTCTCAGTTCAGCCTGAATCATTATCAATTTCTGATGTAGGGAAGATCTATCCCTGCAAATTCTTTTTCTACCAGCATGAACTCTTGATATTTACTTTGTGGACTTTCAGAGGAACTAGTTGATCGAAATATCTTAATTATTTTGTAATGACAATGAACTTGAAGAAATTTGAAAAGTATTATCAACACCTTCACATATTTGTGTTACAATAATCACTTGATTTGAACTGTTTTGCTTCTGCATATTAGCTGTTGCAGTTCGCCATCTTTTTCCTGACTGTCTCTGATCTGTTGCTGGTAGACTTTACTCTTGATCTTCTTTTCTCCCTTTCTTCTTAGATATCTTTCATGCTCTTTTACTTTAGCTTCAGAATATGCAATTGGATCATTTTTAATTTTTTCACTGTTTTCTTTACCTTTCTCATTTCCGAAGTTTTTCTTCAGTGGTTAATTTTTTCACCTTGCCCATTTTGAATAAACAAATGGCTAAATTTGTTGATAAACTCTAAGTGAAGCAGAAAAAGAACTACACTGACACTTTTCTCATGGTTTGATCTTAAATGAGTTAAAGGAAACTTCAGTTATATGGACTAACGAGGCAGTTTCCAATATAAAACTAGAAGCATGTTTTAAAGAAGCAGTATGAAAATTTGCTTCACTGCTTATTACATAGCTGCAATACAAATTTATCTGGAAACATAGGACAATACTAAAGCACTTATAGTTTGAATCAATGAGTATTGTTGTCATATAAGTGGATATTAAACTAATTACTTTATTATCTAATTTCATAAAATCTCATTAAATTCAAAATTAAGATATTTGTTTTTAACCATTACCCACTTCTTAGTGTCATTTATAAAATAAATATAAATATATACACAAATAATCTAAAATCTAAATCCTTTCCCCGCCATTTTTGTTAAAAGTTATATTGTTTTCAGAAAAATAAAAATAAAAAATATAGACTTCTAATAATTATTGTTTTGTAAGATCAGCTTTTTAAAGATTAAGTCAGTAAATTAAAATCTTTATATGAACTCAAATTTACATATAAAATATTGACGGTAATTTTTATGGAAAAATATTACAAAGTTTTAAAAATCTTGAAATTAGTCATTTCCATGGTCTGTTGGTCATTACCATGTTTTCAAAAAGACATGATAATGACATTTTTAATGTTAGCTCATTTTAGGCTTTATTATAGCAATTGAAGGCTTATAGTGTATTTACTTTGAAAATAGTCCCAGAATTCTTTATAATTTAATCAACAAAATTATTAATTTTTATTATTATATTTTAGTAATATGAAACATGGTAATGACACATAAAATACAGACTGTTTCCAATTTTTGAATAAAAGTATAAAAATGTAACATTACTTATTGCTACAAAGAAAGACATCACTGCTTGTTAGGACATGTGTTACTCTACAATGTAGCAACTTTAAGATTATTTTAGCACCCTTTAGTGATGAGCTAAGAAGGGAAACATTTTCCACCATGGTAATGACAATTAACTCCAAGGACAAAGTTTAATTAAAGATAAATAATTAAGAAAATTGTATTGGAGCTAAATTGCTAATTATGTTACAATCAGAGAGAGGAAAATTTACTATATGAATGTCGTCCTTGCAATTTACCTCTGGGGGTGCTGAGTCAGGTGGTCTGGCCCCACCACTTGACTCTGTTCAAAATTCGCGGACCATCAAACAGGTGCAGTGTGGACCCATCTCCTGTGGTGCACCCGGGGCGACGCATGCGGCCAAGTGGTCTTACGCTTCCGGCTCCCCCCGGATAAGAGCCTAGGCTCAGTTCTCCCAGCCATTTGAAGAAAAAAAAAAATGTTGTCCTTGCTCTAAGTCTTTCCAAAGCTTCAAACTATTAATTTTGAATTATTAAATTTGAAGTTATGGACATGCCATGGTAATGACATTTGCAACTTATTAACTTTTTATAGTAATCAAATTATTATTTTCCCCATGTTCAAACTATTTCACAATGTCACAATCTCTACATATTAGTAAATATTCTAATTTTTCGTTAAATTAATATTTAGTAGGATATCCTTTAGTATCCACAACAGCTTTTAAATGTCTGGGAATAAATTGCTTTAGTTCTTTTGTAATTTTCGCATCAATGTTCATCCATTCTTCCATCATAATTGTGTTTAGTTCGCTTTTCATGTGAATGTCGTGTTTTCGTACTCTAACCTCCAGTTCTCTCCAAATATGTTCTATTGGGTTTAAATCTGGCGATTGAGGTGGTGTTTTCAAAACTAATGGACAATTTTAGAGACACCAGATGCGAACGTTGAGAGCCGTGTTCTTAGGATCGTTATCTTATTAAAGAACAAAATTGTTTCTAATACCCAAATTTTGAGCTGATAATTTTAAATTGTCTCTAAAAATATTTATAAAAACAGCATGATTCATTATGCCATCAATAAATACCAAATTTCCTAGTCCTGATGCTGACATGCACCCCCACACAAGGATACCTCCACCTGCATGCTTAACTGTTCCTACTAAGTTCTTGGGATTAAGTTCCTCATTTTTTTCTTCTCCATACAATTATATGCCCATCAACACCAAAAATGTTCATCGGCAAATAAGACATTATTCCAATAGGTTTGGGGCTTATTTATCATTGATAGTGCGAAAGGAAGCCTAAACTTTGTTTTTCTCACTCACAAAAAATTTTCTATGGGCAGAATGCCCATGTAATCCAGCTGTTCTGAGAACTCGTCAAAAAATTTCAGGTGAAATTGAAGTAGAAAATCTTTCATTGAATTCTGCAGAAACTTTTACAGCACTCGAACGTGAATTTTTCACAAATTTTCTAATTATAAATCTCTGATCACGTTTCGTTAACTTTGCCGGACAGCCTTTTCGTACCTTGTTTTCGATCCTATTTTCTTCTTTAAAGTGTTTTATCACATACAAGTACTCATTGAACGCAAAATTAAATGCTCCACAACATTTAGTTAGAGCTATTTTTTCTTTACACAGGTACTTTCCCCGAAAAACACAATTATACCAAAAATCACACTTACTAGCAAAAGTTGAAAAAATGACGGCAACTTCAAGAGATGCTAGTAACTTTATAACTGAAGTAATTTGTATGTGTTGGTACCCATTTTATGTAGAATTTAATGTTCTAAAAATTTTATATTACCGTTTCTTTGATTGGATGAACCGGTTTTAATTTATTTTAAAAAAACTGAAAAAATACCTCTTTTTCACTCAATTTTTTTGCCTAACCACGAGCGCTCACCTCGGCGGAGGGGGGAAACTCAGGATATTCATATTTGACCTAAAATAAAGTGATTAAAAAAGTTTCCACCTTTGTTTGAATTATTTCCGAATCCAGGATATTTTCTCCCCCTGCCTACTGGCCTAAGGGGGGATTCTAAAAATAGAATACAACACGCTTCAGATAAGTCTAAGGGCCTGTTCAAGTAGGAGTCCGGTAGTGGAGCGTTAAAGTATTGAAATATATTTAACCAATGACAAACCTCCAAACGATTAGCAACGAAATTTTTAACGCCTATGATTGATTTATTTTCGTCTCAACGACATCTTTCCTTTAACACTCCGCTACTGACTCCTATGTGAACAGTCCCAAACACAAGAAGAATAAACGTGAGGAGTGTAGGGGCCTCGCTAGATAATTATATAAATATGCACACTATTCAAATATGTGCGAGTAAAAAAATATATATGTTGTAATACACATAGTGTGCATTTCTCAAATATGGATATATATATATATATATATATATATATCAATTGTATGAGTTAGTGTGTTAGAGAAGTAAGTTTTGCGTCTTTCTCGACAAGTTGAATAAAATATTCCATATTCCTGACACTGTAGCTCGCTTGTTATTGGGTTTAGAAAAAGATGTAAATGTAAGATTTGCTCAAAATTTTGTCCTCTTTAAGATTGTAACTGCAGTCTAAGCTCTAGAACCAACCATTGCCAATATATTTGAAAAAAACCAAAAATAGTTAAAAAAATTCTTTGTTTTTAGGCCACAGAAAATTCCGCCGAGGTCTTTCGAATTGGAACACTCTGTTTTTCACTACTGGACTAAACATATACAAGTAGGAAAAAAAAAATCTAGTACCCGATCTTTTGCGTGGTAAGATGTACATAGCTACTGGGCTATATGTTTTAATATGAAATTTTTGTGGGTCACATGATACTCTGCTTAGATTCTAGTGATCAGCATTAACTGTATAGTTAGTGCTTCCAGGCTACTTCATTAACTGCTTGCTGAAATTGTCCGATTGAACTAGCTAGACAGCAGTGCAGTGAACATTCCTCCTCAATGCCATAACTTTGCTTTGCTCCTGTTTAGATTTTATGTACTGACTAAAGAGATCACTGTCACTTGTTAGATGAAATGAAAGTGATAATTCTTGATGATGGAAGAGCATATATGTGTGTATATATATATATATGTGTGTGTGTGTGTATATATATATATATTGATTGGTAGCCTGGTTTTGTCATTGTGTTATTGAATTTTAGCATTTGTCCTAGCATGAATATGAGTATTATAAAGAGCTTGTAAGGTTAGCTACATTTTGCTTAGTTCCTGTTAAAATAGAGAAAATTTCATAATTTATTGATTTTTAAGATTTTTAGTGCTAAATGTTTACTGTTTCATCTAATCCTCCATTAACTCAAAATTTCGCTTCTCTATTAAAATACTTGACTTTTAATTTTGGAATTAAATAATTTTATTAATTCATGATGTGGAATCTTAATATTTATAAAAATAAGTCACATGTGAGGAGAAAAATATCTTTGTATAGTCTTAGTATTGTAATTCTTTACATATTTATGTGACATAGAGAAATAAAGTAAAAAATTGTATTTACACAACATAATTTTTCTTTAATCGTGAGTTATTTTTATTAGATGCAAAACCACCAAGTACAAAAATACCATATCAGGCAGGTTTTGGTTTTCTCATTCTTTATAGCTATAATATCTAAAACTGAAGTGAACTCAATTACCAGCAAAGTATTTTAGGAGTTTTTGAAAATATCGAATGAATGGAATGTGAAAAGGTTTTATTCCAAATAATCTTTTATATATGATTGCTTCAAGTGTGTTTCTCTCTAAGTAGACTTTATTATTATTACTTGCTACATAATTTTAAACAAGAATATTTTTGAGTGGGGTAAAATGGTACATTTCTGTGATTATAAAATGTGTAATTTAATCTTAGTGTGCATATTTTTGCTTTTTAGGATAATGGCGGATGATGGTGAATTAGATTTATTTTCTGAGGAAGATGAAGAAAGTGAAGATATAGATGAAGGAAGTGATTCAGATGATTCAGAAGATTCAGAAAATGAAGGGGTTGTTGAAGATGAAGATATAGTTCAGAAAGTTGAAGTTCCCAAAGATATTAAACTGAATTCTTCAATCATTGGCATTAGTTGTCATCCAAAGAAAAATCTTATTGCTGCTGGTACAATTGATGGTCCTGTTGTCCTTTATTCATTTGCCTTGAATGCAGAAAATAAAGAGCTTGTGACTTATGAATATCATAAGAAGTACTGCAGAGCAGTCAAATTTTCCCCATCTGGTGAATATTTATTTACTGGTTCCCAAGATACTGTTATCTATGTTATTGATGTTGAAAGTAATTCAGAGTATCGTAAATTCTCCAGAACAGATGGATCTCCTCTGTATTCTTTGCTTCCCATTGACAACTACCTTCTGGCTTCAGGAGAAGATGATGGTCAGGTTGTAATCTGGGATTTTAGAATGGCTTCACCAGTTTCAATTTTTGAAGACTGTTCGGATTATATTAGTTGTTTGGCTGTTAATAAAGAAAAAAGAACTTTGTTCGCTACCAGTGGTGAAGGAGTACTTGCTGCTTACAATATTAAATCCAGGAAACTTGAAAAGCAGTCAGATTGTTTTGATATTGACTTTTTGTCTGTGGGAATTATCAAAGGTGATACCAAAGTGGTTGTTGGAACAGGTGATGGTTCTTTAAACATCTTTAATCGTGGTGAATATGGGAATATTAGTGATAGATTCCCTGGACATCCTGGTTCTGTTGACTGTTTGCAGGTAGTAAGTGATGATCTTATTTGCACAGGCTGTGATGATGGTAAAGTTAGAGCAGTCCAGCTGTTTCCAACAAGATTTTTAGGTGTTTTGGGTCATCACAATGGATTTGCTGTGGAATCTTTATCTGTCTCTCATGATTCCTCTATATTAGCTAGTTCTTCTCATGATCAGACTATAAAGTTTTGGGACTTGACTTGTGCTGAGGATGAGAAGAATGAAGATGTAAAAAATACTAAAAAGAAACAATTTCAGGTAAATAAGCAAGTTGACAGCTTCTTTGCAGACTTGGCATAAATGCCAAAAAAGAAATTGTATATAACAAGTGGTGCAGCAATCCAACTACTCTTATGGAGAATAAAATATTGCTGAATAATATTTTGTCAGGTTTATTGCTTATTTGACGCATATTTGTAGTCAGTTTGTATTTACATATGTGTATACTTGTCATATCATGAGATTATTTCCAGTTTATTACCATTTTAGTTTTCGGTACAATAAGCATTATTACATGAAGGTTTTATAGATGTCAGTATTTTATTTGTATCAAATCTACTGAAATTCAAATACTACTGAAATGCATGTAATATGATTTTCTCCTTTTTGTACATAAAATGTTACTATATTTTATTGTTAGTGACACTGCATATCTTTAGAAAGAATTTAAATTCTAATAATAAAAAAAAATTAAATAAAACTTGAGCAAAAAGTTTTTACTTCTCTAACTCTATAAAAGCTATTGTTATATTAGATAGATTGTGAAAATAGGTAATATTAAAATATATAGTTGATGATTTTTACTTGAAATCGAAGCTTATATATAACAATATTTGTGTTTCAAGTTTTCTGAAAATAAGAATAATTACTGTTTAAAAGCATATGTTCTTGATTAGACATCATTCTCCTTAACTATAGCTATTGATTTAAATCTAGTTGTGCAAATCAAAGTGTTGAAATCAAAGCTTATATAAAACAATTAATATTTGTGTTTGAAGTTTTCTGAAAATAAGAATTACTGTTTAAAAGCATATGTTCTTAATTGGATATCATTCTCCTTAACATTAGTTATTGAGGATTTAAATCTAGTGATGTGAATGTTAGATAACACACAGAATTTCTCTGGGTTTGGGGTGATGTAGTTATCCTATTATGGAGAAGGAATGAATTTTGTGACAAAAGGAATATGCTTTATTTCTGTATCTTCTAATCCAGGGATGTCAAACTCAAAGGCTACCTTGGGCCAAACAAACAAGGTTTAACTATAGGTGGGCCGTAAAAAAAATCAATATTAATAGAAACGTAGGTTTATTTACCTAATTACAGTATATTCAACATAAATATATGCATTTTGTTTAATAATAGCAAAAAAAAGAGTATCATTAAAAAAACATTTAGCGAATTCTTCCTACTTTATTATAATTCTGCGTCGGTTATTTTATTATATATTATTGTGTGCCAGTATATTGGCCGGGCCACAAAAATGTTCGTCGCAGGCTGCGAGTTTGACACCCCTGTTCTAATCCATTCTGGCAGTTTTAGTGGGCTTGATCCTGCTAAATTGTTTTTAGAATGAGATCATATTTTATTCTGAGAAAAATTTTTCATTTACTATTTTAAAAACTTTGATTTGGGGTCTATTTTTCTCCCATTTAAAGCATGTTTTCAATTTAGCCACCCATTTGCATAAATTTTAATTGTTCAACTTAGAATAGTTATTTCTCCTAGCTGCTGATTTTCTCTTAAATTTAATGCATTTCTACTTAACTGATTACATAGCAAAATTGTTTTTTGTTACTAGATTATTCGACTTTGCAGGAAAAGTCAAGAGTTTCAGTTATAACCATTTCCAGTAGGATATATTGCAGAGTATGTAAGAGGGATTTGTTATGATGATATACTTTGGTGTGAGCTTAGGTTTGTTGTCTTGTCCATTATGGCAATTAACTCTCTTATTTATTGTACTTTGAAGCTTAAAATAAATATTAAATCATGCCAAAAAAAAAAAAAAATCAGTTGCAAGTCCTTAAAGATGATATAGAGATCTTAAGCGTGTTTAAAAATTAATTCTCCCCCCCCCCCCTCCCTCCCCTTTTTTTCCAACATTATGCAAATTTAGTTTAAATGTGAATGAATCGTAATTTAATTTACAAGAGTTCATACGCAAATATTTATTATAATATAAAAGTGTTCTAAAATTGATATATAGATGCTAGGTTTTGTACAAAATGTTGGGTATGTGTATACTTGAGCCATGTTGTCAAGTATTTTCAACACTTATATGCTTGATAATCTTTTCAACATAGTTTACATTATACAATACATATGCATAATATGATGCAATGAAAATATCTTTCAGTTCAATGTCAGAATTGTACAGTACATAAAATAGTTCAATTTCCTTGTAAAATGGGTCTTCAAGATTATTTTTTACATTTCAGTCATATTGAAGAGAAATATACTTATCTTCGCTCTCTTATTCGTATTTTCAGTGGTTCAGCATTTCTTAAAATTATTTCTGGGGCTTGCATTACTTTATCTCTTGGTTCTAAGGATTCTATTGTATAGTTTCTTAAAATGCTAGCAATAAGTACCTTTTCTTCCAAAACAGCAAACCTTTGTCCTACCAATAATAAATATTTAATGTAAAAAAATTCAACATATATTTATAAATTTAATAAAATTGATATATAATTAAAATTTGTAGGCTCAAATACTATTTAACATTTATTGCAGTGTTTATTCATGACTAACATTTGCCTCATATATTGGTATATTCGAAAATTTGATGCCTAATTAAGGCTAGGGAGTTGATTTGTATCCTACTTCTTTAGGTCAAGCATGAGTTCTGTATTGATCATGCTGAAATTTACTAGAGAGAAGACAAACTGTTTAAACATCCCCAAGTGTATTTAAGTATACCTAGATTTGATGCTAATTAGGACATTACGATGAGCCTTGGTATATGAAAACATTATTTGAAATGTTAAGTTTTAAGGACCTTATTTCAATTTAAAGTCCTTTCTTAACTAAACTTTGTTTTTTCTAAATCAGTTTTCTGTACTGCCACTAGTTGTAAATTAGTAATGTATGCTGGACTAGTATAAGTCTATTTATTTATTTATTTATTTATTTTTAAAAACTTCTTTTGCATCCGTCTGTTCTGCTGCTTGTCACGTATCTCTTGCTGTGCGGGAATGTTCTGTGGATTTTCTTGTCTGGGCCGTGCGCAGAGTGGTTGCCTGCTGGGGTCTTATCTATGCTGGTGGGGTTATTCCTACTTGGGCTTTATTGCTATGTCGGGCCTGCTGTGTAAATTTTGGAAGTCAAGTTATCTGTAGGCTTGTGCCCAGATCATGATTCAATTTCAGTGCTGATTTTGACTTGTTACAAATTGTTTATAGAAAACGTCCAACCATAGACTTACTCAGCAGTGCGACTTCAGATAGGAATGCTGAATTACAGCCATCTTTCTACTGATAACAAGGGGTAAACGTGGTTTATGTGCATACAATGCTTCTTCCGAATGTAAGATATGAGAGTTACAGTAATACCTCGGTATTGTTGTTAATTGGTTCCAGAAGATACGAGTACGAAATGCATTTTCCCCATAAGGAGTAATGTAGATTGAATTAGTTCGTTCCTGTAAACCAGAAATTTCTCATTTTACAGGGCAATTTATAAATTGACTGAGTTTTTTTATACAAAATCTTTAAACCAGACAGGCAATTTAAACTAGTTGTCTATTGTTTTAAATTGTCTGTCTTTAAACTAGACAGACAATTTAAAACAATAATTAGATTAAAAAATAAAATTTATAGTCATGCAACTTGTACTGAAAGAAGTTGATGACCTAATGGGATAGTGGTGTAGTAGAGGAGCTATTGCTTGGAAGGGGAGTCTCCTTCCAATAAAACACCAGGCGCTTGCACAGGGATTATCTTTTTTTCTTTTCTCTCTCTCTCTGTTAACACCTTCAATACCTGTTGTAGACTTAGATTTAGGGAGTTTCACTACAAACCTATCAAGAGAAACCTGCTCATACGTTTCAAAATGATTCTGAGGTGACACGTTTGATCTTTAAACAAGTCCCCATTTCGGCTTGCTAGAACTTTGTCATGGTGATACTTTGAACAAAATTTTGTAATTTAACCCATTGAGAAAACATTTCAGCATGTGTGACGAGCAAACGTCGAGTACCGAAGCATTTTTTTCGCATCGAAATGCGACGACTACCGAGGTATGACTGTATAAACATGAAAATGTAGAAAAGATTGTCGTAGGCCACAGGAATTGCAACTTGTCTGAGAATACATTGTTATTATAGGAGCAACTTTTAATGTACAGTGGTACCTCGACTTACGAGTTTAATTCGTTCCATGACGGAGCTCATAACTCGAAATACTCGTATCTCGAATCAATTTTCCCCATTGGAATGAATGGAAATGCCATTAATTCGTTCCGGGCTCCCCCAATACACCGCAATTTTTTGTTACATGTTTTTAAATAAAAATGTGCTTATAAACGACGAACATTGTATAAAAACGCAATACAATAGAATGAATGTACTAAAAAATACTGCAATAAATTTGTTTATTTTTTAAGTGTAATGTACAACATTTACCTTGGAGATCAGACTGAAGATGCTGATGGAAGAGGAGGAGAAAGGCTGAACTGAAAAATTAAATCTTATTCGTTGATTTTTGACCTTTTCACCCCGCTTTCCTCACTTTCGCTTTTATTACCAGCTACTCTCTTAAAGTGAACGAGTGAGACACGGAAGCTGGGCGATTGTTGCATCGTTCACTGTGACTGTAATGTCCATATTCTTCTTTCTGAAGAAGGGCGAGTGCTTGCGATCCTAGGACCAAGGTCATCCCATCCCTTAGACCCCCATGGGGAGTTCCAGTGTGGGGGAGGGAATTGAAGTTATCTCTATGCGAGAGAGGTTGAGCACTGTTCGGTTTCAGAGGGCGACTCAAGTTAGGGCAGAGCAAGCTGCCCTGGGTGATAATTTTTCAGTGTTAATCTCTCGGTTTAAGGGGGTCCAGGACACAAAATTGTTCGAATTTTCGAAAAAAAAATTATTGCATTAAAAATATTTGTGTTCTTTTATGCTTAAAATAACGTTTAAATCATGTTTCTATCTTAATTAGAACAGGAGAAATTATTTTCTTTTCAAACATTCTTAGCCAATCGTTGTTTAAACCCGTAAGAGCGTTTTTCTGCATGATGGGTTTTTTCCCCACTTCTCGTATTTAAATTGTTATAAGTCAAGAACCGTTCAAGATAAATGGTTCAAACTGGTAACATGTCTTTTTCAACTATTTTACTTTAATTTTGATTCAGCAAATTTGAAAAAAATATTTACTTTTGAAAATATGATTTTTTAAATATAAGTTACATCATTGTTATCGTAATTTTTAATCTAAATATTTTAATTATTTTAAAAATTAAAATTTAAAAAAATGGTGAATCAAAATTAAAACTTAAATATATCTGTTTAATTAGATGAAAAAATTTTGAAATTCGACAAATAATATTTCGAGTTATAACGATTTTAAATTACCCCACTTTTATTAAAAATTTAAAATTTTTAAAAACTTTTTGAGAAGTTTTATAATGTGATTTTGTTTACAAATTATATGGTTAACCATTAAAAAAAAAATCAAAATTTTAACTCAATAAATAAATAAAATTTTTCAAACTGTGTCCCGGACCTCCTTAAGACTGGATAGTAGTCTCAGAAAAATGTATACAATTATTATACAAATTGTACACTTTGTGTACAATTATACACTTTCTTTTATTCACTTTGTGTACAATTATTATTCAAATTGTATAATAATTGTACGCAAAGGGTGTAAATATTATATGCTTCTTGTGTTCTCGTTTGATGAGCACGTAACATGGCATTTGCTGCTCAAACTAGCGGTGGGATATCTGAAGCTTGCTCGTAACTCGAAGCAAAAAATCTACCGAGAGAATGCTCGTACCTCGAAAAACTAAGTCGAGGTACCACTGTATATTATCTTGATTTAATTGGCAGTCGACTTCATGTTAGCCGTATGGTAATTTACTCCATCGTTTTTGAAGTTCGAAATAACTTCATTTCTGAGTAAAATCCAAATTAAAAATTCCTCCATTTCTTTTTATTAATTTACTAGCTGAAAACCCGCACTTCGCTACGGAGTACATTCAAAGTAAAAACATCGGTCAATGTATGCAATTAATGCCAATATATATCTAATAAATACGACGATCAATGTATATAATTGATGTAAAATATATATATATTTATAAAAAAATTGTAAGGGATATTTTTATAGACAAAATAATGTAGAAGTAGATATTCAAATTAAATCTAATATAAAGAATACTAAAGAATATAGTACAGTTTCTAGAACATTTCTTTTACTGTATTTTAATATTTTTTTGGATAATGTCCAATCGTCTGCCGCATTAGCAAGAAAAAAAAATTATTTTTTGTCTATTTAGTTTTTATGCACGTGACGATAAATTTATTTAAAGTACCAGAAAAGGAAGTCACGTGATCAGCATTTAATAAATTAAATTCTAAAAATTAATCTTTAAAAATTCACCAAAAATCAGGAACTGTAGGTAAAGATTCGAAAAAAATTTCATTTTAAAGGAATTTTTATGATCTTTCTTGTGATATAAATTTTATAACCCTCAAATTATTATTTTAAATGCAAACGTAAAAAAAGTTTAAAAAACAGCTTAAAAATTTAATTTAAAAAAATCTAAGAAGAATTTTTGAAAAATCTTTCTTAGTGCACCCCTACACTATAAGAAGAATCGCCATGCAAAATTTCAGCCCTTTAGGTCCAGCGGTTTGGTCTGTGCGTTGTATGTCAGTCAGTCAGTGAATGAATGAATGAATGAATGAGTCAGTTACGGAACTGTTTTATATATATAGATTTTAAATAGAATTTCTGAACTTACCGATGCAGTTTCGTGGACCAGCTGAAAAAGGGATGTATGCATATGGATGTCGAATGGCTGAATTTTCCGGCAGGAAGCGATCAGGATCAAACTTTTCTGGATCTGGAAACTGCTGGGGATCCCGGTGAAGTTCGTATATGAATACCAAACATGCTGTTCCTTCAGGAATTTTATGACCATCTGAAACAGGAATACGTATGCCAAGACTTGAAATTATCTTAATCGGGATCAAATAATTTACGAAAAAAAAATAATAAATAGATGGCAGTACCTATCAAGTAACTAATTGGTTGTATAACGTTTTCGCACGACCCTGATTAAAATTTAAATACAGAGCCTGGGTTAACGTGCTGTCTAAAGGATTTATATTGCATGGTGAGTAGTTGAGAATTGGCGAAATAGCCGTAGTTTGAGCTGGGATTTTCTCAAGAGATAGAAGAGAAATAAATTTAAGTAATTCTGAAATGAAGTGTCGCACCCAACTTCCAGCCACGACTGCCTACTAAAAGAACATTTTATACGGATAGTAAAGGACGCGTCACATATGTGTGTGTGTGTAATTAAGTAATATGTTAAATATTATGCCCTCCATTCTAGCATTTAAACTCCCTTTCCTAAATCCAATCTCCAGTAATATTAATTTATCGGTTTAAAACCCTTAGCCACAGAATTCCCATGATTCGCATGCCTTTAAAATTCTACACGTGTATATGTCTGAATTCAGGAGTGGGTTAGCTTCGCAAGCCCCCTAAATCTGCTGACCCAGCAAATAATAGCCACATATTTTTTTCGCCCTCTCGCGTTTAATATTGAAAGGTGATTTTATTCCGAGCCGTTCTGGAATGAACGGATGTATTTTCGCTCTAATAAACGATGTACAAGTTAGGCCCGATTGCATTTAAATCTAATTTTTATGCGTTTCAGGCTGAGTCTAGCTCCAGCCATGCAAATATGATCTAGTTTTCCCTTTCAGATTATAATTTAAGGACGTGATGTAATGGGGATATTATATATATATATATATAAACACTATTAAAACAGGAAGAAAATTCCGATTTTTAGGTACATTTTTGATATTTGGTCCTATTAGTAGTTTTTATTGGGGATCAAGATAATGACTTTTTTTCCATTTAGTCAAAGAATTACTGTAATTCCAGAGGGTATTTTGACGCAAGTAACGCTATTTAGTTTTCTTGAACATTCCTCTCATAATTCAAGCGAATACAAAACAAGAATAATGTATTAATTCATTGACTTCTCGGAGGTTATACCATATTCGAAGAGCTAGAAAAGAGATAGTAGTTGACGCTAATTTTGTAGGAATGGAATTTCAAGACAAAACTAAGCGTCTAATCAATCAATTTAGGCTACTTAGATGTCCGAATCCCATGAATCACGAGAAAAGGAAATTACGAAATTCCAGAGTTTTTGACGCAAGAAATTCTGCTTAGTTTTTGCATTCCGAGTTTATTTTAGTAAAGTTTATAAATACGTTGACAACTCGGCGGTTATACGGTATTTTAAGCGAAACCAAGAAGTATTCGATACTAACTTTATGGGAGTGAAATTTAAAAAAAGAGAACTGCTCGTATGACACATGAACATCGAGGTTATTTGGATGTCAGAATCCCGAGCCACGAGAGGAGGAAATTTGACTTCGAGAATAATAGGTAGGAAATTGCAGTAGTTCCACGAGAATACTTTGATGCATGCAATTCAACATAGTTGTTCGTGTTTCAAATAAATATTTAAGTTATTTAGATGATAGAACCCCGAGCCACGAGTAATGGAAACTTTTATTTGGAAAACAAATGCGCATACTTTAAGACAGTGGTTCCCAACCTTTTTCAGCTGGCGACCCACCTTTCCTTATCGGAATACCTCCACGGTCCATGGTGGAGTAAGAAACCTTATTTGTATCGTATCCCTTCCTTATGTATATATAATTTACCATCAAATGTTTTATATATATATATATATATATATATATATATATATATATATATACACTAGCGGCCCGTCCCGACTTTGTCTGGGTTGAACAAAATATTATACCAATAAATTTTCAGTTGATAGCCAATAAATTGTAATTTTTTTACCTTAATAATAACCTTAATAATACCTTAAATTAATATTACGTTAGTTAATAATTAAAGTTAATTTTTTAAAAGAAAAAGGCGTGCCGGAGAACGGCTAGGTAGGTTCGAACCGCTACCGTCTGAACAGAAGCCCACCACGATAGCACCACGCTAAGGATCGTTGAAACCTTCGGCACAAAAAGTGGTAGAGGACAGTAGCGGTAACAATGGAGATTGTTAGGATTAAGCCCCTAACTGTATTTCTAGTGATCAGATATACATAATATATAGCCTATGTGCATCTGGAATAATGTACCTTTCGAACAGTGAAAGAATTTTTCAAATAGGTGCAGTGGTTCTGGAGATTACCCTCCACGTACAAAATCGCTCTCTCTCTTTATATATAAGTATAGATATGCTTTTTTGAAGATACAGATTGATTATTGATAAACAATTTGTGTTCTGATTTGAAAATGGTTGACAAAATATAAGCACTTTGTTGCAAAACAATTATTTATTTAACAATAGATATACGTTTGCAATATATGCAGCGAGTGGTTTCATACTCACTAACAAGTGTTCCTAGGTGAAGATAAAAACTACAATTATAAAAGTACACAAAGACCATTTTAATAGTTTTAGAATCGAGTCGCGACCCACCGGTTGGGAACCGCTGCTTTAAGACATCCCAAGATGAGGATTTATTTTTTTTAAAAATCACAATTTGATAAAGCTTTGAACTGTACTTTGGATTCAATTACTTACTTATTAAAGTGTCATCTGTCGCTCTCCTCCCCATTATAGGAATTGATGGATAAATTCTTTGAGATTCCTGCAAAGTACTGTGAATTAGCGGTGGATGAAACAATGAATGAACATAGTAGGTCACTTTAAACTTGTGGAAACACACAGGAAAATGAAGGCTTCTTAATAATTCACAATCGAATAAAGAGTGCGGCGTTCATTGAACATAGTATGTATTTGCCTGAACAGTTTCCCGTATCAATTCTGTTACACGTAACTTTAACAAACTCTCAAATAAAAAAAATCAGTGACTATGAAAGTGCATAGAATATGTGAGCTTATTGTAACGGGAAAATCAACTCGAAAATAATTATTTAATTTTATCTCGTCGAAACCATTTGTTTCGTTTAATACGCAATTGGAGCTCTTTCAAATCGATCTTTGCTATGCTAATGCGAGTTTATAGATCTTGTAGACAACATGTAAATTATTACTGTCAACTAGAATATATTGAGACTAGCTGAAAACCCGCGCTTCGCTACGGAGTACATTCAAATTTAATACAACGGTCAATGTATGCAATTAATGCCAGAAAAAATAAATATATATATTTATAATAAATGCGACGATCAATGTATACAATTGATGTAAAAAAAAAACAAATATATATATATATATATATATATATATATATTTACTAGCTGAAAACCCGCGCTTCGCTACGGAGTACATTAAAATTAAATACAATGGTCAATGTATGCAATTAATTCCAAAAAAAAATAAATATATATATATATTTATAATAAATACGACGATCAATATATACAATTGATGTAGAAAAAAATATATTTATTTATAAAAAAATCGTAAGGGATATTTTTATAGACAAAATAAAGTCCAATCGTCTGCCGCATTAGCAAGAAAAAAATATTTTTTTGTCTATTTTTTTGCACGTGACGATAAATTTATTTAAAGTACCAGAAAAAGAAATCACGTAATCAGCATTTAATAAATTAAATTCTAAAATTTAATCTTTAAAAATTCACCAAAAATCAGGAAATGGAGGTAAAAATTCGAAAAAAATTTCATTTTGAAGGAATTTTTATGATCTTTCTCGTGATATAAATTTTATAACCCTCAATGTATTATTTTAAATGCAAACGTAAAAAAAGTTTAAAAAACAGCTTAAAAATTTAATTTAAAAAAATCTAAGAAGAATTTTTGAAAAATCTTTCTTAGTGCACCCCTACACTATTAGAAGAATCACCATGCAAAATTTCAGCCCTGTAGGTCCAGCGTTTTGGTCTGTGCGTTGTATGTCAGTCAGTCAGTGAATGAATGAATGAAGGAGTCAGTTACGGAACTGTTTTATATCTATATATATATATTACTTGTTTTAAAGACGCCCATTTTCAACCTACACCAAATCCATAATCGTCAATGTATGGAAGAATTATTTTTTTTTTTTTATACGGAGGACATTTGCGAATATGTTGGCTTCTTTATTATGAAAGCACCACATATAGGTGAACCAAGATCGCCCCCAATCAAGAGACAGCACAGGAATGCCCAAGTCTTATTTGGGATTCGAACCTGAACCCAAACCGAACAAACGCTAACTACTATACGACGTGCGCAGCGGTGGTGTATTACCATAAGATAAACAAGCACAGTATCGAGCAACTCTCCGAAAAACACAAAAAATGTCTTTCTATTGCATTTAGAGATGAAATTCAATGAAAAAAGTGAACAGAAGTGTACTTTGTGCTATATCTGATGATCCCGTTTAAGTTTTCAAGTATAAAAAACGCTGGTTAATTTGTATGAAACGATGTGTTATTTTCTTCGTTACAGTAAGATACACTGGGATGACGAATCAATAGTAATATCGTATTTAAAGTAATATAGATTGTCAATAAATGATGCTATTCTGTGAGCTTTTGTGAGTTTTATCTCCCTGTAAAATATTTATAGACAGAAATGACGATGTAATTTTGTTTTTACCATGTTTTTATTAACTTGCTTTCTTGTTTGTTTGTGTGTGTGTTTGTCCAGTACAAATCTTGCAATCGATTTTTAACTAACTTCCCGACTAGCTAGACATTTGAAACTTTTAGAATACCTCAGAACACGATGACAATGCATTTTTTAAATACTTTTTGCCATCTTTAAGCAGAATTAAATTAATTTTCAGTTCATTTTGTTTTGTAGACTTTGCAGCCATCTATCGGCCGGAACGGGAACGAAAAGTTAAATGCAAGTTACCTTCCAATTAACTTCATTTTCTTTGAAGTTAATGGGATAATTTATCAAAAAAATTTAAAAAAAGTATTTATTAATACATAGAATTGTCAAATTTATATTATTCAACAGAAAATTTAAAAGCATGGTATATAAAAAGTTCTTTTTATCTTGTAATTATTAACATATCAATTCATAATTTACAGAAGTATAATATTCACGTCCTTCAGAAAAGCGAAAAAAAAAATTTTAATTCCATGCAATCTAATCTTGAAAATTAACAATAATTTCTACTAACCCCTCATTCATCTGAAGTATGACATTTAAAATTATTTTTAACGTCATTTTTATGGGAAAATGTTTTAAACCAGCGAATATTTTATAAAACTGTAGATAAAATATACTTTTAAGACGCGATCCAAGTACACCATTTCTCTGCCATCGTCTTCTGTGATTGGCCGATCGATGTCATCACCGAAGATCTCATCTAGTTCGTCGTGAAGACGGCTTTGAACATCTTTATATAATCCAATGAAGTATAGAGCCCAAGAGACGCCCATCGATGTTGTATCATGACCCTATAAAAAGAATTACAATCAGGTGGGAAATATACTGACATTGAAGTAAGTGATCGGTGATTAATGCGCTTATAATACGTTTTTTAGTTGCAGCTATTCATGCGCTTTATAATTGCAGAGGTAAGCTATGTGGATTTAGGTGCAACCAAGTTTTTGGAACGAAGTTCTTTTACGCGGCTTACAGTAGGGTGAACTGGCAGGAATCGTCACGTAACGATTCCTGCCAGTTACGTGAGCTTTTTTCTCAAGGACTCTGTGGATGAATGGTTATCGCATCGGACTATGGCACTACGGAGCGAGAGGTCCCTGGTTCAAATCCCCGCACAAGCGTTGGCCGTTTCTATTCCCACTCATTCTTGGAATAGCGCAGTGTGTGTGTGTGTGTGTATATATATATATATATATATATATATATATATATATATATATATATATATATATTCAGTGGAATCTCGATCGATCGTTTTCGGATCCATCTTTTTTCCGTATGTACCGTTCATTTTATCCGGTCCCAATGATCATATTGCTTTGTTTTGTTTCCGCATCTATCGTTTTCCCACATTTAACGTTCATTTCAATCGGTCCCTTGAAAAACGATAGATCGAGATTCCACTGTATATGTGTATACATATGCATATATATGTATGTATGTATATATGTATGCATGTATATATGTATGTATATATATATGTATGTATATATATATTTATGTATATATATATATGTGTGTATATATATATATATATATATATATATATATATATATGTGTGTGTATATATATATATATATATATATATATATATAATCAATAGAAATCTACATATTAAATCACGTTTAGAGTTGAAAAATAACGTAAGGAACTTCGTTCCTGACGGGGGTCCCCCGACCGCACAATTTTTTTTTTCTTCTTTTCTTTTTCCATTAAACATTCAAGGAAGAAATTCTTGCAATTTTTTATATTCCGCCTAATTTAAGTAAAGATTGCAGCGTAAAGTTTTCGACTGACTACGCTTTCGGACTTGAAATGAAAGCAATCGGACAGCAAGTAGGAAAGTCGAAATATTTTTTTCTTTTCCTGTTAGAATAATAATGAGCTAAGCATTGATTCTTTACAGGTTTATATTTCCTTAAAAAAAGAAAATGAAAGCTCACCTCTGACACTAATTTAAAAACTGGAATGTACAATACTAAAACAAGTAAAAACAAACAAACAATATTGCGAAAAAAAATTTTCTGGTAGTCTCTTCTAACGAAACTACCGCGGGTTATTTAACGTAGGATTACTTATCGTTTGCTTACATCTTTTTTTTAAATTTAATTTTTTTATTTAACGCATTTTGGTACTTTTATGTTTAACTGTTTACTGCTACTGGGTTTGGCGCACTTTCAAAATTATAACTCGCGACGCAGGACAATTTTTTTCTCTCCGAAGGACCGTTATTGAGGAAAGTAATCGTACGTTAAAATACTGTTTTGAAACACAGACACACGCACATATACACACTTGAATCTGAAAAACTCGTATAAATTTGCAATTCATCTATATACATAAAAGCCAAATACCAATTACTCACTGACTGACTGACTGATTACTGTACATCTGAAACCATAATGCCTAGGATGCTGAAATTTTGTATGACGGTTTCTCGTAGGCTATTGCTATGCTCACTAAGCAATCTTTTTAAAAATTCAAACTTTAATAGGGGGAAACCATTAAAGTATTTACAATTTACCTTCCCTATTATTTAAGGTATGTTTAAAGGGGCTTTACTCGCCCCCCCCCCCCAAAAAAAAAAAAAAAAAAAAAAACTGGCTGATTGATCACTGTATCTCTGGAATCATAAGGCTATGGAAGCTAAAATTTTGCATTGCCGTTCTAATGCCCTAGGTGCTCACTATTATTTTTTTAATCCAACCTTTAAAGGGGTTAAAATAGAGGCTTAAATTCCTAAGATTAAAAAAGAACCTTATCCATATTTAATGCCAGATCACGGTCGTTAAATTACGGGGTGAACTTTCAAACTTTAAACTTTTTTAATTATTAAATTAAAACCGCCGAACTCAAAAGAAGCGGACAGCAGAAACAGCTGACATTCCGGGTGGACCAGCTCCTTTCCGTTTCGCAAATTTCCACTATTTTCATGTATGAAAAATTAAACTTTTCCGTCGACGAATCGACAAATTTTTTATTTCCATGTGTTCTACAACTCTCCATCTTTAAGGATATACACATTTTTATAAAATTAAAGATCTTTTTCGTTGCAAACGAAGCTTTTTCCCTAAAGCAGTTTTCCGAATTTCACGAAATCGACAATTTTGATGGACTAATATTTCGGTTTTCTGCACCTATTAATGTCAATTTTTCGATTTATCGGCATTTGCTAGATGTTCAGCTTTCAAAATATACCAAATACATTTAATAAAAAAAAGGTTTTCATTCTAAAAGAGTGTACTTGCAAAACTCACTTTTAACTGAATGCCGAGTTCGTAATTTTTCGATTTATTATTTTACTCACTAATAATTCCAGCAAGTTCGTGAAATTTGTTTCTAATTAATGAGCAACTGATGAGGATTCTTGCACCACCAATTTTGAATTCGTCAGAACTGTCTTTCTATTTTTTAAGCACTTTTTCCACCCGAGATTAATATTTACATTCGGCCTTACCGATATACACCTCCCATTTTGCTCACCTGCTTGTGTGCTGCTATGGCGCAGTGCTATCGCGCTGACCTGGTAAACCCTACGTTGTGGGTTCGGTCCTTGGTTTGTGTCGCGTCTTCCAAATTTCCCTATCTCGATATTTTTTGTTTTCCCCCACGGAACTCTGCAATCATCTCATTACGAATTGTTTGACCCTGCACAGGGCCTTTTTTTTCTTTTATTATGCAAACTTTCCATCTTGTTTGCTGAGGGCCATTTTTTCCGTAACTTTATAATTAATTTAAACTTATTTTCTTTAATTTTTTTAAAATTTTCATTTTAATCTTAATTTATTTAATCTTAATATATTTCTAATTTTTAATTTTATCTTACCCTTTTACCTTTTGAAGGTTTTAAACTTAATTTTTATATTAATGTAACTGGTAACTTTAAACTTACTTTAACTTAATAATTTTTTCTATTGAGCACATATACATTGATAATAAGCATCTTGCGACAGGAGTTAAAGTCAATAGACCCAAGAACTCTACTCTTCAAAAGAAATTCTGCTCAGTTGCCAAAAGGAAAAATTATTAGTTGAGAACGAGTCATTTAATAATTGAAATCAAGAAATAATTTTAAAGTACCTGAAATAATTTTAGTTTTAGGAAATGAGAAGTCCAAACCTTTAGAATTTGTCTAAAAAGCAAAATTTGAAAACGGAAATTTGAAAGAATTATTTCAAAAGCCAAAAACCGAAATTTGAGAAAGAAAAATTTAAATTATTATTTCCTATTTTAAAAATTCTAATATATTTTTAAAAGTGATTAAACGGTTTTTAATCATTAAGAAATGAAACTATTTCATTTTAAATCGAAAAAGCAACACATCGGGTTGCCACTCAGCTAGTACGTATATAAAACAGTTCTGTAACTGACTGACACTTAACGCACAGACCAAACCGCTGGACCTAAATGGCTGAAATTTTGCGTGGCGATTCTTCTTATAGTGTAAGGGTGCACTAAGAAAGATTTTTGAAAAATTCTTCTTAGGTTTTTTTAAATTAAATTTTTAAGCTGTTTTTGTAACATTTTTTTAAAGTTTGCATTTAAAATAATAATCTGAGGGTTGTAAAATTTATATCACGAGAAAGATCCTAAAAATTCCTTTAAAATGAAATCTTTTTCGAATCTTTACCTCTATTTTCTGATTTTTGGTGAATTTTTAAAGATTCATTTTTAGAATTTAATTTATTAAATGCTGATCACAAGATTTTTCATTTTGTGATACTTTAAGTTAATTTTGCGTCACGTGCATAACAACGAAATAAACTGACAAAAAATATTGAAATACGGTAAAAAATAAAATTTAACCACTAGACTCAGTGAGATGGAAGTTTTTAAAGAATTTAATTCAAAATAGTATGTTTTATGAATATTAAATTAAACCTATATATAAAACAGTTCCGTGACTGACTAACAGACCTTGCACAGACCAAACCGCTGGACCTAAAGGGCTGAAATTTTGACAGTCGATAGACTCTGTTTGTAATTCAGATGATGCCGTTAACTATCCGGTAGAGATTTTAAATTCCCTTAAACCACCGGGTCTTCCATACCATAAGCTCTCTTTGAGGAAGGACACACTCGTAATGCTCCTTCGGAATTTAAAATCGCCGAAATTGTGTAATGGCACTAGACTGTGTAAGTCAAGCACTGCATAAAAATTTAATCTAAGGCATTATTTTAACCGGGTGTGCTCAAGGACAAAAAGTGTTCGTGCCACGCATTCCTTTAATACCCAATGACCTCCCCTTTGACTTTAAGAGACTGCAATTTCCCCTCAAAATATGCTTCGCCATGACTATAAATAAGTCTCAAGGCCAAACTTTAAAATACGCTGGCGTAGATTTAAGAGAAAATTGTTTCTCCCACGGTCAGTTTTATGTAGCTTGCTTACGCGTAAGTTTGCGGACGAGCCTGGTAATGTTAGTTCCGCCCAATGAAGGAACAAAAGCTAATGGAAAAGTACCACAAAAAATATTGCTTATAATGAAATCCTCTGAAAAGCAATTTCATTATTTTTGCCATGTTTTTATTAACTCGCTGTCTTGTTTGTTTGTTTGTGAGTGTGTTTGTCCGGTACAAATATTGCAATCGATTTTTAACTAACTTCCCGACTAGCTAGACATTTGAAACTTTTAGAATAGCTCAGAACACGATGACAATGCATTCTTTTAATACTTTTAGCCATCTTTAAGCAGAATTGAAATCATTTTCAGTTAATTTTGTTTTGTAGACTGGTGCAGCCATCTATCGACCGGGACGGGAACGAAAAGTTAAACGAAAGTTAACTTCCAATTAACTTCATTTTCTTTCAAGTTGATGGGATAATTCATCAAAAACATTTTTTAAAGTATTTATTAATGCATAGAATTGTCAAGTTTATATGATTTAATAGAAAATTTAGAAACATAGTATATAAAATGTTCTTTTTATCTTGTAATTATTTCATTTTTTTCCCCAATGCGGAGGCACTTGTCGTCAAACATTCGCCTATACTACGCCGCATTGTTATTATCCTATAATGTACTCCGTAGCGAAGCACGAGTATTCAGCTAGTACTGAATATACTTTTTGAACTAAATATTTATTTATGTATCATACTACAAAACATAATTTTAAAAAAAAACTTAATACATTCCATATATTTGAAGTTACTTAAAATAGTGCTATTTTATTTAATTAGATTTTCATTAATATTATATAAAACCATGAAACTGAGTCACTAATGGTTTTAAACACCAAAGCAAAGCTGTTGTCGGAAAATATTATCAATATTCTCGAAATTCTATGTTTCTAACATGAAACATCAGGCTTTCGTTACTGGTATTTCTAACGAAATGTCAGTACTCGATCTTTATATATTGTACTCTTTTTCAACCTGAGGGAGACCTGAACTCGTTTTGTAATAATATTGACAAGAGATAATGTAAAATGATTTTTCATATTTTGCCAAAAGGTGTGACATTAGTTGATAATGCAGATCTCCAGTCGCCGTGTTAAGGTTGTATACAGTCACTTAATAAACGAACAACGGTACCTCAACAGAACCAAACTATTTTATTTTATTTGTACAGTTTTTAGTTTTTTTTTTTAAAAGGATAGATATAAAAAAAAAATTCTGTTTTTTTAAATAATCAAAACAGTTAAAATTTAGGATATGAAAAAAAAATCATTGAAGTGGATATTTAAATTAAAACCGCTTACTTTCAAAAATTAAAAAAAATAATTCAGTACATATTTTTTACAGGATATTAAATTATTAATATTTATAGATATAAAATTAAGATTGTTTTCTGAAAAAAAGCAATAAAAATGTTTTGGAGAAAACACAAGTATTTTATTTAAAGATCTTTTTTCAAATAAAAAAAAACTATAAAAAATATACGTTTGCTAATCAGTGGTTAGAAAAGTAAAAGAATAAGGGCCTGTCCACACAGGAGTCCGGTAGCGGAAGCGTTAAAGTATTTAAATATATTTAACCAATGACAAACCTCCAAACGATTAGCAACGAAATTTTTAACGCCTATGATTGGTTTATTTCCGTCTCAGCGCAATCTTTCCTTTTACGCTTCCTCTACCGGACTCCTATGTGAACAGGCCCTAATTCCTTTAAGCTCAACATCGGGACTGAAGTCAGCATAGTAAACTGATACGCGTATAACGTAGTTTTATTGTTAAAGGTGCAATGCGCACAGAAAAAAAAATACAATTCTAAAGGGAAAAAAAACCCTTCAGATGTAAGCCTTTTCTGTTCTATAACGATATTTCTTCTCGATGCTATTATAGAACAGAAAAATCTTACTTACGAATATTAAAAATTAAACCCCCATGAAATAAATGAAGCAAAGATACATCCGAATCATAATAAGGATTATTTCTATTATCTTACCGCAAATGTAAAAGTGTCCACTTCTTCTCGTATATCTTCTTCAGTCAGGCTTTCATTTTGATTCAGCTGATGCTCTAGCAGCACGTCCATCAATGCTTTCCGTTTTCCGGGTAAACTAGGTTTTCTAAATCTGGAGAGTCTTGCTCGTTTTTGCCGTATTACCTTTAGAGATAGGAAATATAAGAAGATATTTCTATCCTGGACAAGACAACAAATGCACGTACACCTCATTCACGGTTGTTATAAACGATTAGGAAAGCGAATGTTTCCGTCTGAGGGGTAATATGCTTAAAAAATAAAGTAATACACTTAGGATTTTCATTAAAAATCTTGTACAAATACTGTAACAAGCATCTAGATGTATGCCTAGAAGCATTACTGTTCCCAAATGCACAAAGGCAATGATTTTACGTATTCACAGACAAAACCAATTTGTGGTCGTTCTTTTGTAGCGTTCACATCCGGCAATCGTCTTTTCACTGATTTGATGTAGGCATGATAAAGGCGAAGAGGACTGTCGTCTCATTCAGTTGATCTTCTGGAACTGTGCCTCAGGTGTTTTAGCTCCAGGTTTGTTCACACAGCTCTTTCAAGAGAACAAGCAACAAGAAAGGACAATATGACCGAAATAGAGGGAATTAGCCGACCCACTTCAGAAATTTGGCCAAGATGTAGTGAAGCGTTCTGTAAGCAATGTGGCGAGATCATGTTAAAAGTTCACGTCTTGCTATGGGCGTTGTACCACGTGAGACAGGAAGGGAAGTTGCGGTATTGAATAGCATAGCGATTATGAGGAATTATTCCTTAATACGGAACCAAAGCCCCGATGCCGATTAGCCAAATCACCATCCCTTCATTTAGTGCAGTAGGACATGAATTTTTGTTCATTATATTTATAGGAGAGTCCTTCATTAACACATAGGGCGACTGTCCACATAAAACTGGGAAGAACGATTTTCCAAATCAAACAATCCTCATCGACCGATTCTCCATCCGGGGCAGGTAGTTCCTGGATCATGCAAATCCTTTCTTTCAATGAACCGGTGTCGGCATGAGTTTCCTTTTTGTCCCACAAGCCCGTTGTCAGTGTTATGTAGTCCGTGGTCCTTTGTTTGCAGTTTTTCAGAATAAAGTAGGATCTATGGGTTCGATCCTCAGTTATGTATCTGCATAGGAGCAGACCAAGTCATTCATGGCAAAGTGGTACAAAATTTGATCTTCTTTATTTGAAGCGGACAAACTACACCGGTGCTGATACCGGCTTCCCTTTAATGTCGGCTGAGCCCTCTACTCAAAGTAGACTCTTTTAACCCCTATCTCCAAACAATTTGCAGTATTGTTCTTGCATTTTGTTATTTCTAGAGAATCTTATTGCAGCCTTTATTTATGTCGTGCAATTTTTTTTAAAAAACAAAAACACACAGGCAGCCCATGATTTTACACAACTTGCCGTTGATAAATTGTCGTCTGCACAAGACTCAAAGCAGCAAAAGTTTTCGTATTTAGGGCCTGTTCACATAGGAGTCCGTTGCGTTGCTTTAAGGAAAAGATGACGTTGAGACGAAAATAAACCAATCATAGGCCTCCAAACGATTAGCAATGAAATTTTTAACGCCTATGATTGGTTTATTTTCGTCTCAACGTCATCTTTCCCTTAACGCTACGCAACGGACTCCTATGTGAACAGGCCCAAAGTCAAGATACGTCTGCTGAGAGCGCGTAAATTGATTGGCTTCAAGTTCTGGGTAAAATGATGCATCTAGTTTTACATCTAGTTTACTAAATATTACTGTGTTTGTACAGACTTTTGTTGTTAACAAAAGGTCAAATGAAATTCTCAGTTTATGTATAAAAAGTTTTCTTAATGGCGCAAATTAATCTCCTTTTTTTACCGTTCGTAACTTTTACGCATGGGGTGCGTGATCAAGGAAGGTACAAGACAACCGTTATTATATTTCACAATTGCAATTAAGTATAAGCAATTGAAGTTAAAACAAAACAAACGTGAAAGATCAAGCACATAACATTAAAAAAAGAAAGCATAAATTAAAAAATATAAATCACTTTAAATGCAAATATTTTTAGTTTGTGACCGCCCAAAACATAGTGTTTTGGAATGAATGAATCCAGATAAGAACAAAATGTAACAACCGCTTTCGATGCAAATGCTTAATTTTAGTTAGTGACAGCCTAAACGGAAGCGATTTCCAATGTTATTATACAGACGCGATGGTAGAGCAACATTTTAGACATCAGTAGGTTACCTAAAACACAGATGATATTAATTCATTTTACTACGAAATACGTTGCATTTTGGTAAAATGTAGAATAACATTGAGATTTTGTAGCGATTTTTGCTTTTCACTCTCCTACTATCCTATTTTGCTATGGATCTTTGCCTGTTTATAAAGTTACCTCTTGGTCTTGGCTTATACCCATCTGAGGACAGTTAGCATTTATCGCCATAACTGAGAAAACAGATGGAAAAGTTCCCTTAAGGCTGCTATGTACTATGAAAAAAATAGTATTTCCCTTTTCCTCCTCTTGCAGACTCTTGTGGTGGGAGGAGTCCAGTTGACAGTTCGAGAATTCCACCCCCCTTAGGATTGACATTTTGAGGGATTGTAATGACTCTCTCTCTATAGGGGGGTTAAGCGCTGCCCCCAAATTTTTTATTTAAAATATATTTTTGTCAACTATTTACAGCTATATAAATGCTGATAATCAAATAAAATTGGTATTGTCAGATAGCCTGAACTTTTCTGCAAGGCGCTACAGGATTCATTTTATAAATTTCGTCCACCGAAGGAATTTATCAGCGTTTAAAACACACTATACCAGATTTTTCCCCGAATAATTTAAATTTTAAAATATTAATTGCATTTTAAAAAAAACGAAAAATCTACACAAATGTAAAATTTCTTTCTCTATGACGGAGTACAATTTTAAAAAAAAATCTTGAATCCAAGTCGGCAATCCGTGGACAAATTTTCTCCATAGGTTAACATTGAGGTGAGAGAATCCAATGGGGTTAGTACATAGCAGCCTTAGCGCTTTTAAAAAATATCAAGAAAAATTTGAAGAATGTTAAATTTTTGAAACCGTGGCAAATGATAAGTAAATCAGTACTATTGGAAACTTTACATAAGAGTAAATTTCTTTAAAAGTAATATACATTTTTGAATGCTTAAAAAAAATAAGTCTTGAAGTCCCATTCTAGCAAAAACGCGTCAAACCTCTGGCGTGAAAACGGCTTGGCTTGATTTTGGCTAGAAAATGGGACCGTACGATTTAGTTTAAAGTCGTTTTTTTTTCCTAAGTCTCTTTGCTTCTGCCAATTTCTGTTTTTTATTTATTTATTTATTTATTTATTTATTTTTTTTTTTGGGGGGGGGGGGGGGTTCATCCCTTACTTTTTAATTTTTCTATTTTTAAAAGTGATTTTAAAAGTTTATCACAGTAATGTGATTACTTAAAAAGAGGTAAATGGTTTTTGTGGATTTTTCACTATAAGAAGTTTTATGTATTGCATTTTTGGGGGATATCTTTAAAAAAAAGGCAGATGCAATTCAGACTACTCAAAATCCCTTCCACAACTGTTTCTTCAAAACGTGGCTTTCTGGTAAGTTATAAAATTTTATTTGTTTTGTTTTAACGTATCCGACTACCTTTAAAGCGTCGATTTTGACGAACATTCCGAAAGTGTTTTTAATCCTTTTTCTTAAAAGATTAAACTTCTATGGTAAATCGGAAGAAGTTGGGGCGGTTGGCGACTTTTTGGCGACTTTTTTTTTAAGTCGCCAAATTTGCGTTTCTGAGTCCACGATATTTTTTCCCCGCTCATATTTTGTTGTTTTGCTGTTTTTAAGTTTAAAGTTTAAAATACACGCTGCCATCGCCAATTTGGCGCCAAAATCCCGTTCGGAGACCTGTTAGGCTTAAACTGCGAAATGTAAACAAATGTGGCGACCAAGAAAGAACAAATAAATTGAAATACAAACTTGCTGCTGGCTTTATGAAACTCGTAGGCGCACACGGGATCTTCGCTTCGCTCAGATACCCTTGCTTCACTCCGCTACGCATCCGTCCAAAAATATTACAGAAAATCCCCAGCCGCTGGATTTGCTACGTACCGCTGGCTGTAGTACAGTAAAAAAAGCTTCCGCTGTAGAGCTCAGTAGAACAAAGCTTATCCCACAAAAGATGGAATTGTAGGGGTAACCAGAAAAGGGGATGCATCATAACAGGAAGTAAATATTCACCAAGTTGGCGGCAGCCCCAACTTCTTCCGATTAACCATTTCGGTAGGTTTCTAAATTTGCTTGTATTTTTTTCTGTACGATCATTAGATATGAAATGATAGCGATTTAAAGGTCAGCAGCAGCTATAAATTTCAACACAAGTTGAAAACTTTAATTATGTTTTCTGACGAACTCATTTTTCATCAAAAATGCAAACAAATATTATGATATGTCTATTAAATTTTTCCCGTATGTTTTTCTTACTATTTAGAATGTAATGAACTACAGATTTGGTTTTGGGTATTTTATTTGTTGATTTATAGCTACATTTTTAGAAAATCTCATGAGAAATTACTAAAATTTTAGGGAAGAGTTCCGTATCCTGTGCCGCTTGGCGCGGTTTCTGAGTTTTTCGCCAAACGTGGAAAACTGAGAATAATGCAACCCTACCTAAGCGACGCCATTTTTTCCGCGTCACTTAGGCTTAATATACGACAACCTTCTGTCTTATTTTTCGAAGGGGTATAACACCAAAACACGAAAATGATGATAAAATATACCATGACTATGCAACTTTTAACAAAATTTATGAATTTGGGTTGAAATTTAGCAAATTTTTACAAAAACTGCTCTAGCTCTAAAAAAAAATTTATGCATACAACAGTAATTTCTTTTTGTCGTATGTACATAAGTACCGCCTGAGTGTAATGAACTAAAAGCTAATCGATATCGCGAAATCTACAAAAATTACAGATTATTATATGCAATTACATGTAAAATTTGGGAAGAGTTCCGTATCCTGTGCCGCTTGGCGCTATTTGGCGCGGTTTCTAATTTTTCCGCGTTTGGCGGAAAATCTGATTGTTGCAACCTATCTAAGCGACGCCATCTTTTTGGCGTCACTTAGGCTTAAAACAAAACAAATAGAAACAAAATTAATTGTATAACTTACCAGAAAGCCACTTTTTGAAGAAATAATACCTGTAGAAGGGATTTTGGGTAGTCTCTTTGGATCTGCCATTTAAAAAAAAAAGAGAGAGAGATCCCCCAAAAATGCAATAAATATCCAAAAAAAATTCCAAATTTTCCCAATAAGAATAACCTAATTAATTTAAATAATCACATTAGTGTCAAAAAGTAATGGTTTAAAAAGTAGTTATAGTGCCGCCTAACTGAAAAAAATTATGTGAATTAAAATAAAAGAGATTAAAATTACAAAAAGCTCAAATTTCTCAAAAAAAAAGAAATAAAACTAAAATAAAAATAATAAAATTTCAAACAAAAACCACGGTAAGAATGTATTATATGATAAAATTTCGCAAGATTTCATAATTATTTACAATTTTATAAAAGTTAAATCCAGTGTATTAAACATAATTTTTTTATAAAACTACAAATTTTCCCAATCGGGATCAACTAGATCATTTTCTAGGTATTTCGTCAACAAACACAAACAAGAAAGCCCATCAAAACACAGTTAAAAATACACCATATTGAAATATTTATCGCCCTAAAAAAATCGCCAAATTTTCCGGCACAGGATATGGCACTTCTCCCGAGACGTACTTGCAATCCCTCCATACGTGGTCGCAATGTCCATTCAAAATAAAACTATAGAATTCATAACGTTTGAAATTACCACGCCATTAAAATTAAATTGATTGGCCTTTAGATATACCACGTGAAAAACATCGCAACAGAAACGAATGACAATACACCATATTGAAATATTTATCGCCCAAAAAAATCGCCAAATTTTCCGGCACAGGATATGGGACTTCTCCCTTCTGGGGAAAGCAATACCTGCTCTATTTATCATCTTTCCCACGACAGATAAAATTCTGATATTATCAGATTTAGCGAAATATCTTCTAGAAATACGGTTAAAATAATAAATCGTACGTCGCTAATCAAACTTTCAGGTAGCACCTGAAGAAAATAAGACTTAAAACAACTAAGCATTTAATAAATACTGGTTGAGAAAAATAAAATTATGCCACATTACTATATTTGGCTGCTTTATTTCTGGTTTGACAAACCCGCAAAAGTCTTCAAAAATCTCCAAACAAATACAGACGTAAAAGCTCTTTTTAAAATTATAGTTACCATTTGGTGCAAGATGAGTAAAAAATCAAATCATATTCACCACTTTTAACTGCCTTTTTAATAAACTAAATAAGGATTTTAAACTATTGTAATTTATTTTAAACTCAGGATGAAAACATATTAAATAAGGATTTTTCGTTCTTGCAATTCTCTCTTATTAAAGCTGTTTAAGTAAAAAGTCAAAATCTTCTTCGGTTTTGATTTTCAGTTGAATGAGAGTATGATGCGCAAAGTCCAGGGCAAATTTACTTAGTTTTGGTGGAAGACTCAATTTCAGCGCGCACTCCATTTGTGCTATTCTCAACGTTTTTCTTTTCTTCAAACCCGATAGATCTTTCAGTTGCTGACACAAGTTTCGCATCATGTGGAATATAAAGTTATCCATTTCTTCTAAACAAAGACGAGAGAGTTTCATGTGAGGCAACATATTCTTCTTTATTCTTTGAATGTAGCACTTGAATGTTTTTCTAGCCACTGATTTCGACCCCTTAACAATTGTTCCACCATGGGACTTCAATGGCTGATGCTTCGATATTAGTGTCATTCGTGGGAATATATTCCTAAGACCACCGTTTTTATTTTTCAGGTTCTTCGTTTTTGAAAGTGACGTCTTCATGTTCGATGGATATGGTAAATTGAAGCTATAATTCGTTATTATCCAGTCTATTTTATATACCCGTTGCTATTGTATCGCTATTTTGCTACGGAAAGTTACACAGTTGTACGTAAAATTATTATTGACTATTTACAAAATGTCAGTTTAAATATTTAGATGTGACTCATATTAGACCACGAGAAGTGATGCGTGCTATTTCTCAACGCGCGCAATCACCATAGGCTACGATTTAAATTACAATTACTCGGCGGCAAAACGTAGCTCTTTCTAAACTGTCAAACAATTCCCTTCAAAAACGGTTCCCATTTACTCAGTTTCAAAGGAAACAAAGAAACCACATGAAAATTTATAGGTTTATGGGCATGTTTGTCAACAATATATTGTCTGGATGGTCGCAGCTCGGTCGCAGTAGATTTTTAAAGGTAATACCATTGAATCCCATGACCACTCTTAATCTAAGTAAAAGTGTCTGGATTCTCTCGGATAACCGTACTTCATTCAGCACTACAGTAATTGGGTAAAATAAAAATAATCGATAATATTGATGTTGCTATTGTTAGTAATCTCAAAAAAAATATCATTCCCTACTGAAATCATTTTTTAAAGGATCACTTCACATGTAGACCTTACAGAAAATGACATCGCTGAGAGCTTAGCAAAAGATGGCACATCCGTTCCTTTATTTTCATCTTCTTCCCTAAGAACTATCCACAAAGAAAAGAAACTTTCCAATAATCAAGCATGGAGGTTCTCTACAAATCACTGTTGGTACCATCGTAACCAGTCTAAAGATGCACATAAATAAATTTGATGGAGACTGAAGATTGTAGACCTTCCCGACTTGCTAGTGTTTACATTTAAGCCCCCTCCTTCATCCATGGCCATAAAGTTTTCATGACATTCACTAAATGTAACTCGGAACAGGCCTCTCCAAGTCACCTTCTTTCCTGCAAGGGACTGAACAAGGAGGATCCTTTTAAAAGCTTGCCTAACTGGTTCTTGCCTTTTTGAAAGTGTTATCCTTCATGGATTTGGTGTGAATTATCAAATTCAGACCCAGGGGAATAAGCAACAACAACAATGGATTTTTAAAGTATCAAAAGGTCTACTGCGGCTGCTGAGTGACAACTACGATATACTCCTCGTCTATAGTTCACAGATACGGTTGTCATTTTTTCGGTGGCAGTGACAGCTACTAAGATCTACTGAGGCTGCGCAGTGCCGCTCATGACGTCAGGTGTGCCACATCCATGTGGCAAATGGGGATTGTTTAACAAACTTCAAAATTAAGAGAATGAATGCGCACATTCCCACGGTGGTACAGATGTAGTATACGGAAAGAACGCCAAGGGGCGATTTTCGCCAAATCTGATGGTTGTTTGGCGGTTTTTATATTCTGGCAGGGAGGATTTTAAGATCGGATGGTATTTTTTTGAATTTTTTTTGCGATAAGCTTTGTTTTACTGACCGCTACAGCCAGCGGAAGATTTTTTTTACTGTACAACAGCCAGCGATATGTAGCGAAGCCAGCGGCTGGGGATTTTCTGTAATGTTTTTGGATGGATACGTAACGAAGCGTAGCGGAGTGAAGCAAGGGTATCTGAGCGAAGCGAAGATCCCGTGTGCGCCTACGAGTTTCATAAAGCCAGCAGTAAGTTTGTTTTCCAATTTATTGTTTACATTTCGCAGTTTAAGCCTAAGAAGTCTCCGAACGGAATTTTGGCGCCAACTTTTCGCCAAATTGGCGATGGCTTGTTGCGTATACTACATCTGTTCCTAAACGGTAATGCAAACGTTGAAAGCCGTGTGCTTAGGATCGTTATCTTGATAAAAAAACAAAGTTGTTTCCAATACCCAAATTTTGGGCTGATAATTTTAAATTGTCTCTTAAAATACACTCATGGACAAAAAAATTAGCGCACCAAGAAATAATTGCGGGATCGTAACGAAACTTGCAATGAAGGTACATGTCGGGGAGATATGCAAATGATTAGAAATACAGCCTGATTGCGCATTACGTATAGCCGGTAGAGGGCGTTGAACATCGTACTCTGTGGAGTATAAAACAGGTAACCAAAGCTTGTTTGAGTGTGCTGAATCATTTACAAAGGAAGAACTGAGATAGACATGCCATTACGCCGTGTTCGAAGACAATATAAGCAGTTGTCGCAGTTTGAGAGGGGGAGAATCGTCGGGATGATGGAAGCTAGGTGGTCAGCTAGGCGAGTAGCTCGTCAATTAGGCCGCTCTGATTGTGTTGTGAGGAGGTGTTGGGACCAGTGGACCCGAGAGATGTCATGTATACGAAGACCAGGCTCAGGACGCCCTCGACAGACCAGTCGTCGAGAAGACCGCCACATCGTAAGAAATGCACGCGTACAGCCAACTGCTTCATCGGCCGCCATCCAGGCACAGGTAGCACCTTCACTAGGGGCCTCTGTGTCTTATCGAATCATACGAAGGCGCCTGGCTGAAGGACAGTTGGTATCGCGGCGCCCATTACGTGTGCTGCCCTTGACGCCCACCCATCGACGCCTCCGTTTGGAGTTTTGCCGCGCACGAGGAAACTGGACTGCAGCGGAATGGAACCAGGTCGTCTTTAGCGACGAATCCAGATTCAATCTCGGCAGTGATGACAATCGTGTTCGTGTGTGGAGAGCCCGTGGTGAAAGCTTCAATCCTGCCTTTGCTGTACAGCGACACATCGCTCCCACAGCTGGTGTGATGGTATGGGGTGCCATTGCCTACATTCACGGTCACCCCTAGTATTGTTCCGTGGCACCATGACAGCCCAGCGGTATGTTCATGAAATCCTGCAACCACATGTGTTGCCACTCATGCAACGGCTCCCAGGAGCCATTTTTCAACAAGACAATGCTCGGCCTCATACGGAAAGGGTGTCACAAGAATGTCTCCGCACTGTTACTACCCTTCCTTGGCCTGCCCGATCCCCAGATTTGTCTCCAATCGAGCATATCTGGGATCATTTGGGATGACGAGTTGGGCATCCCACGAGTTTGAACGAACTAGAGGCAAGGTTACAGCAAATATGGAACGAAATGTCTCAAGACATCATACAGAACTTGTATGACTCAATGCCTGATCGTATCGCATCGTGCATTCGCGCTAGAGGGGGTCCAACGGAGTATTAACTCCTCCGTTCTTTTGCCTTTTTCTCTGAAATAAATTATCCTTTTTCTTTGATTTTCTTATCATTTACTTATATCAAACTAGTCATTACGTATGTAAAATTTCGTTTCATTTTGACGACTCCTTCTTGGTGCGCTAATTTTTTTGTCCATGAGTGTATTTATATAAACAACATGATTCATTATGCCATCAATAAATACCAAATTACCTTGTCCTGATGCTGACATGCACCCCCACACAAGGACACCACCACCGCCATGCTTAACTGTTCCTACTAAGTTCTTGGGATTAAGTTCCTCTTTTTCTTCTCCACACAATTTTACGCCCATCGGAACCAAAAATGTCAAATTTGCTTTCATCGGCAAATATGACATTATTCCAATACGTTTGGGGCTTATTTATCATTGATAGTGCGAAGGGAAGCCTAAACTTTCTGTTTTTCTCACTCACAAAAAATTTTCTATGGGCTACAGAACGCCCATGTAATCCAGCTGTTCTGAGAACTCGTCAAAAAATTTCAGGTGAAATTGAAGTAGAAAACGTTTTATTAAATTCTGCAGAAACGTTTACAGCACTCAAACGTGACTTTTTCACAAATTTTCTAATTATAAATCTCTGATCACGTTTTGTTAACTTTGCTGGACGGCCTTTTCTTACCTTGTTTTCGATCCAATTTTCTTCTTTAAAGCGTTTTTTCACATACTGCACAGTAGAATGGGATAAATTTAGTAATTTAGCAATATTCCGAACTGATTTACCACTACTATGATGAAAAATAATCAATTTTCGAATGCTGTTTGTTGTTTCTTTACGACTACGAGCCATTTTTAAATAATAAATAGAATATTACGGAATAGGCAAGCAAAAATTGAAGCCAAACGATATTTTAAATGCCACCACAATTCAAAAATAAAAATAAAGCGCCAGACGATAATTTTAATTATGAATTTATCCGAAAATATTTCAGTGTACGATGGCTTTTGTGAGATAAAGTTTTTGTTACTTTTTGATTACTGGATTCTTAAAAATAAAGTTTTATTATGTTTTCAAAATATTTCATGTAGTTTTGTTAAGAATAGATTATAGATCTTATTATTAAATACCCATTCTGAAATATTCATTTCAATTAATGGATAGACCCATATTTCATTGAAAATCGTAAGTGTACGAACACTTTAGGGAGCCACTGTATATCTTTCAGACGTTTCTTAAATGATTTATTTTTGTATAAACTAGTGTATTTCTAGAAGTTTGCAAAATTCACTAGAGACAGACTTTACAAATTTTATTCTTGTCTACTGTAGTGGCTTGGCTGGTACCACACTAAATAACTATTTTTTGTTATTTATATTTGTGTTCAATAATTTTATTTAATATAACGCGCATCAATTTTGATTATCGTTTGCTTGCTGAATGGCAACGATTTTAAATAAAAAAAGATGATTGTATTCTTTTTCTGTTCTATAAATTATGTTGTTCTTAACTAGCAGACAGTAATGTAATTGTATTGATAGTAGATGTTGAAAAGGTGTTTGTTAAAATTTAAATAAATAAGGATTGTTAAGCAGCGTAATTAAGGATTGTTAAAAATATGTGCGAGTTGTCTGTACGATCATAGTACACAACACTACTACCTCATATAAAAAATTAGTGAAAGTTGGGTAAAGTAAAGAAGTGGGTACCTCTTGGCGCGGTTTGGCGTTTTCAAAATTCGCCTAAATTACACTAAAAGACAATAGCTATTACAGAGAAGTTTATAGGCAGGAAGATGTTGAAATCATTACATAAAAGGGCTCTTGTAAAGAAGTGGATGCTTCTTTTGACGTGGGCAGTAAATGCGGCGAAGTTAATCCTATCTTACCCATTAATAAAATTGACTGTAGAACATATATCAGGCTTGTATTTAACGGATTTATTTTCAGCGACATAGATGCCAAGTATTTATTACTGTCAATTATTACTAAAATTAACTTTCGACTGATGAGTTTTTTAATTAGTACTTGTTTTTGTTTGATTGTTTGCATTACAATATCCTTTTCTTTAGTTTCAATTATGAAGAGAGAATGTCATTTAGGATTTATTCTGAAATATTTATGCTATCTATATTGCCTAAACCTGACTGTATATTCTGTATTTACACGTCATTTTGTCATCCGCTGTGTCACCGTCACCGTCGTTTTTTAGCGTGATTTTGGCAAATTTTGAAAACTTCTCCAAACCGTGCCAAGGGGTACCCATTTCTCTACTTTAGCCGAAAGTTGATAACAGTTAATTTCGCTTGAGGAACCTCTAATGTTGATGCATGATCCAAGCGCGGAAAATGCAACCTATTACTTTTTATACTCGAGTAGCAGAGAAAAAAAAGTTGTAGGGCCTGTTCACACAGGAGTCCGTTGCGTTGCGTTAAGGAAAAGATGACGTTGAGACGAAAATAAACCAATCATAGGCGTTAAAAATTTCATTGCTAATCGTTTGGAGGCCTATGATTGGTTTATTTTCGTCTCAACGTCATCTTTTCCTTAACGCAACGCGACGGACTCCTATGTGAACAGGCCCTTAGGTAAAAGATTTTGTAAACACGGCGGTAAATCATCAACAAAGGTGCCGCTTGGCGTATATTATGGCAGCATAAGTAAACATGATGGGCATTCATAAATCGGCCTGAATATTTAAGAACTCACAATTTGAGCTTTAAGCGACCCAAGCTGAGTGATGAGAGAGCCCATCGGAATCAAATTTCGTTTTCATTAACTACTTGAGATAAACCCAACTTAATAAAACACAAAATTGAACTTACCGATCGAGTGAAATCGTGTAGTAGTTTTAGGTCTTTCTGGTACTCGCGCCCCACAGAGGAAAAATTGAATATACAATCAAAAATGTAAGCGGGATTGAACTTCTTGTGCGTTAAAGCCTTGGAAACCCTAAGAAAGGAATTTAGTTTAGTTTTAAACGCCCAGTTATCGATTATTGCGTTTATATGAAAACTATCATACATACAAAAATACTTGAATAACTTAAAATTTTGAATAAAAAATTTTAAATAAGAAACTTGAAGCATGTTTAGGTTTTTATATATCCACGGGGACCAGTCACTCTATGGGGCAATGTCTCGCAGCATGTCACATCTCAACTCTTGCAGATTTTACTTCTTGTTTGGCGAGGAGTGTTTCAAAAAATTGCATAATTTAACATGGCGTTCAATGAGCATTCTTACAGCTTGTTGAATAAAATGCTCTCAGATTACGCAAAGTCTTTAGATACGGTGTCTAAACAAAGGTATATCACTAAATTAAACATTCAGGTACAGCCCGGAAAGGTTTATTCAGTATGTGACCCGTATTTATTGACAGGGGAAGACTGGAGTTACGATACAAGACGCTGGCCTGAAGTAACTTATCCTGATATCTATACATATCTCAACATAACAATAATCATTCTCAACGAAAGAATGATTATATTCTCTTAAACCTTGCGAAATATTAAAAAAAAAGTGTTAAAATACCTCTTAAATACAACTAATATGAGCAATTTTATAAATAAACTTAAATTATTTAACTTAAAATGAAGGTATCGTCCCAAAACACATGCAAACGCATAGGAACTGCTTCTGTTTTCTGCCCCCGATAATAACATCATCTATAGCAGACGAAAACTGACGTAGCCAGTGACGTTGCAACGTTTCGCCTTATTAGTCTAGTTTTTTTTCACCCTCGTAAACAAAAAAAGTCTCAAAATAGCTTGCCGTCAGGATTTCGAAAAAAATTTATTCTTAAAATTTTAACGTAGGATTACGTTCCTCCATAACAGTCCTCCAGAAAGGAAAATTTCAGACGCTAAAACCGCCCGTCCGTACCTCGCGAGTTATAATTTTGGCAGCGCGCCAAACCAGTCTATCGCTTGGACAAGCAGTAAACAGTTAAACAGAAAAGTACCAAAATGCGTTAAAATTTTGACATACTTATGTGTGTATATAGATACATACAGGTGGTTATGAAAATAATGGAAACACTATGAAACATCATGAAAACCTTTATTATACGGGGCAGGATCACCTTTGTCATGTAACACAACCTGATTTACCTTGGAATTGGATTATGCAAGTCATAAATAGTGGTTAAGAATATATTATACCATTCTTCAGGGAAAATTCATGAAAGTTCCCGTAGAGATGCTGTGGTGGATATCGATACCTTTATATATCCGCTTATACAGATCACAGTGGTTGGATGATTTATAGTCGGGGGGATTGTACAGGGCAAGATAAGATATTAGACTTCTTTTTCATGCTCTTCAAACCAATACTTGATAGATTTAGCTGTATGTATACGGGGATTATCATACCGGAGAACGCCAACTCCTGCAAGAAACAATGTTTGAACCATAGGATGTACTAGTGAGCTAAAATTTGGACATAGTCCTTCTCATTCAATCTCCCTTTTAGGGTTACAATAGGGCCTGAAAGAAAACCATGAGATGTCATCCCAAACCCTGATAGATCTACCTCCATGATTGACAGTTGAAATGAGACAGCCAGAATCTTACGCTTGTGTAGGTGTTCTCCAAACATACGCACGTCCTGTTGCGAGGGACAATGTGAACAATGATTCGTCGGACCAAATGCCGTTTTTCGACATATCACTCGACCAGGATTTTCACTCGTGGCACCATTGTGGACGATATTTTGTATTGGCATCTATTACAAGTGGCTTGGAAATAACTACTCTTCCGTAAATGCTTCGTTTGTGAAGTTCCCTTCTACCTCTAATGGTTAATACCAGATCATGCAGATGCCGATTGAGCCCTTCGGTCATTTTGGTTGCAGTTGTTTTCTTTCTTCGTGTCACAATCCGCTTTAATACCTGTTCCGTCTCTTTCACTCAGCTCTCCCTTTCGTCCACTATTCTGTTTGGCAAAGGATGTCTTTCCGTGCACTCGGTATGCTATCATGACTTTCGATACCATAGCTCGAAAAACACCCATTAGCCTGGGGGTTGCAATAACAGATACTCCAACAATTTGCCCTTTTCACAAGTTCTGCAATGTTTGACATTTTACGCTATTCTGTCCAAAAGCACGGTGCCCTTAGCTTCATTACTGCTACCTGACAGTAGAATAATACATACACTATATTATATAAAAAAGTACCGGAGGCGAGACTTGTTTTTTAAGGATTACGAAGCACATTCATAAACACCTCTAATATTGACAGGTGTTTCCATTATTTTGATAACCACCTGTATATACATAACACATACATACATATATACTGTAGCGTACTGGAAATATGGTCTTATTTTTTCCCGAGACCCCACAAGAGCTTGAAACACAGCTGCGTATTTTTCAAGGAATGTGTTGCTCGGTTCCACCAGTTCGGAACACGTGGTGGGATTAAAAAACGTTTTCCCCACAGATGCAGCCAGTAAAGCTGTCATCTTAACGTTTCTGCAATGTAATAAAGTTCGGCGTCTAAGAAGAGCTGTCAGCCGATAACCTGCCGGCCCCTCCACCCTTTCTGAAAATCCAGACAGAGGGAGAGACGCTAGAGAACGCGGCCTGTGCGGATGTGTTTTAGGCTCCGTACGTTGTGAATCTGCACGGGATGTTAATTGAATATGTTGCACTGTTTAAATGTTAATTTGTTGTTAATAAATTGTTGAGGTTTTGTTTTAAAAAATTGGCCTTCGCTATTAATTAGAACTCTGTCTTTCTTTGTTATGGATCCCATAGTAGTAATTTTTAGCAACGCCTCAGACAGAATAGCCTTACCTACTTGTCGTGACGCTACAATGCTTACCAAAGCGGTAAGCAACGATAAGTAATCTTACGTTAATAACCCTCGGTAGTTTCATTAGAAGAGACTACCTGAAATTTTTTTTCTTGGGGTTGGAGGCCCACTATTCCCGTAAATTTAGTTGTCTCTAGTTCTCGTTTCAGCAATTTTAGCCCTTGAAATATTAGTAATTTTATAACTAAAACATGAGACAAAATCAAGGAAGACGTTATTAGATTAAAGTATATTTCTCTTGTAACGTCACGTGTTTTGTGCGGTTCCTACGAGGAACTTACCACAGCTGCAAGTTTCAGAAAACACAAGCCGCGCGTACTCCCCTGCTTTCTAAAAATTCTGTGAGAGTTTAAAGGGCTTCAACACACGGGTCGGCATTCCTGGGTTCTGTTGCAAAACCCCTCGTTTCATCCTTACCGGCAAAATGTGGAGCCGGCCGCCCTTTCTCTCATAAAATTGTCTTTTCAGGGCGGGAAAAGGTACAGCCACTTACAATAATACGCGGGGTACATCCCAGGCAACCTACAGGTTGTTCACCTATTGCACAATAAATGGAGATGCTTATAGGGGGTAAGGACCTTTCGAAACCAAAAATGGTGCATTTTGACATGCTCTTTTCGATTCATCATAAACAGAAAACTTTTGCTTATTTTGAAATGAAATTTTTATGACTTATGCAACACAGTACTAGGTTTACAAATTTAAACCTGTTTTTTCAATTAAATAAGTATTTTTTTAAATAACATAAAATATATGCAAATATTAAGAAAAAAATAAATTGACTTACCTCCTGTTTCCCGTAAGATAACTTTTTAAAAATATACAGTAGAACCTATATTCTTATATCAAATTAAATCTAAATATTGTCTTCATTCTGTAAAGCTCGAGTTTTAAAATTATATAATATTTCAGCATTTTTTAAAAATAAAATTTTCATACAATTTTAAAATTATTAAAATTTTAAAGATTTATCATGTTGTAAAATAAAATCCTTTGGTCCCATTATCAAAACTGAGCTTCAGAGAATAAAGATCCATATGTACAACATATATGTAAAATTTCATAACTTTCCATTCATAACTTTTTTTTTAATCTTGCGGGAAAGTGTAAAAATCAGAAACTGAGAAAATTAAGTTTAAGCGAATCTAAAATACGGTAGTAAATCAAAACAAGTGGGCATATATTATGTTAATTCCTTACGTATCACCCTATCTATATATATATATAACAGTTCCGTAACTGACTCACTGACTGACATACAACGCACAGACCAAACCGCTAGACCTAAAGGGCTGAAATTTTGCATTGCTATTCTTCTTATAGTGTAGGGGTGCACTAAGAAAGATTTTTCAAAAATTCTTCTTAGATTTTTTTAAATTAAATCCGTAACTGACTCACTGACTGACATACAACGCACAGACCAAACCGCTAGACCTAAAGGGCTGAAATTTTGCATTGCTATTCTTCTTATAGTGTAGGGGTGCACTAAGAAAGATTTTTCAAAAATTCTTCTTAGATTTTTTTAAATTAAATTTTTAAGCTGTTTTTTAACTTTTTTTAAGTTTGAATTTAAAATTATAATTTGAGGGTTATAAAATTTATATCACGAGAAAGATCCTAAAAATTCCTTTAAAATGAGATCTCTTTCGAATCTTTACCTCCATTTTCTGATTTTTAGTGAATTTTTAAAGATTCATTTTTAGAATTTAATTTATTAAATGCCGATCACGCGATTTCTTTTTCTGGTACTTTAAATAAATTTATCGTCACGTGCATAACAACTAAATAGACAAAAATAATATTTTTTTTCTTGCTAATGCGGCAGACTATTGGACATTATCCAAAAAAATATTAAAATACAGTAAAAGAAATGTTCTACAAACTGTACTATATTAACTGTACTATATTCTTTAGTATTCTTTATATTAGATTTAAGGGGGTCCAGGGCACAAAATTGTTCGAATTTTCGAAAAAATTTTATTGCATTTAAAATTTTTGTGATCTTTTGCGCTTAAAATGACGTTTAAATCATGTTTCTATCTTAATTAGAACAAGAGAAATTAATATTTTTTTTTTAACATTCTGATAGTAGCCAATAGTTATTTAAACCTGTAAGTGCGTTTTTCTGCATGATGGGTTTTTTCCCCATTTCTCGTCTTTAAATTGTTATAAGTCAAGAACCGTTAAAGATAAATGATTGAAACTTGTAACATGTCTTTTTCAACTATTTTACTTTAATTTTGATTCAGCAAATTTGAAAAAATATTTACTTTGGAAAATATGATTTTTAAAAAATAAGTTACATAATTTTTTTCGTAATTTTTAATCTAAAAATTTTTAATTTTTTTTATAAATTAATATTTTAAAAAATGGTGAATCAAAATTAAAATTTATATATTTCTGTTTAATTAAATGAAAAAATTTTGAAATTCGACAAATAATATTTCGAGTTATAACGATTTTAAATTACTCCACTTTTATTAAAACTTTTAAATTTTAAAATTTTTAAAAACTTTTTGAGAAGTTTTAGGGTGTGATTTTTTTTACAAATTATATGGTTAACCATCAGAAAAAAATTCAAAATTTTAACTCAATAAATAAATTTTTTTTCAAAATGTGCCCTGGACCCCCTTAATTTGAATATTTTCTTCTACATTATTTTGTCTATAAAATTATCCTTTACGATTTTCTTATAAATATATATATATATATATATATATATATATTTTACATCAATTGTATACATTGATCGTCGTATTTATCATATAATATATATATATATATATATATATATATATATATATATATATATATATATATATATATATATATATTTGGTATTAATTGCATACATTGACCGTTGTATTTAATTTGAATGTACTCCGTAGCGAAGTACGGGTTTTCAGCTAGTCTATATATATATAAAAGGTTAATTTTCCGTAATTTCTTTTATTTCAGATAACAGACGGAACTGCATTGTAAAATTAAATCGTGGAGAGATGAATCACGAAAAGAGATGGGTATTTTTCAAGGTGCGGCCATTAATTTCCAGGACTGATCTAACAACTCCAGAAAATATTACAGAAAATATTACATGTGCCTTCCACCTGCCCTAATGCACTTCTGTGCCCGGCTGTATAAGTTTCGGGAACAACTTTTAAAGTCCTCTTTCGGAATGTTCTTTAATGTGGACGTCACCGTTTTCTTGATGGCTTCGACATCCTCAAATCTTGCTCCCTTCGGCAAATCTTTCAGTTTGGAAACAAGAAAAAGTCTGCCGGTGCTGAGTTCGGAGAGTATGGAGGATGCCGCATCTCCACGACCTCATGCTGGGCCGATTTGCTGAAGGGAACAAGATTTGAGGATGTCGAAGCCATCAAGAAAACGGTGACGTCCACAGTAAAGAGCATTCCGAAAGAGGACTTCAAAAGTTGTTTCCGAAACTTATACAGCCGAGCACAGAAGTGCATTTCGGCAGGTGGGAGTTACAGTAACCACCGCTTATAGTGTTCAGTGGTTATAAGAATCAACCGTTTATAAGAATCAATATCGCGAAAACAAAAACAAATGTATTATTTCCATGTTAAAATTTTCGCTTTAAAGAATCAATCCACCGCTTTTAAGAATCAGCTTATGCTCTTCGCTTTCCTTCCGTTTTTCCAAAAAAGTCACTTAAACCCTCAAAAGGCACGAAGTTCTTTCTTTATTTTCCTTAAAGAAAGACTGATAAGATGGGATGGAATACAGTCGTAAAATGCGTCCCTTTCTTTGTTAGACATAACATAATAGTTCCCCCTTAAACGCTTTAGCACAACACTGTCCTATTAGCTTGACCCGGGGACATCTTTACCCGTGCGGGTCCGATTTCACTTTTCTCCACTGACAAACAAAGACAGGGACTCTTTTTTTCCCACCTCCCACATCCTGGTTACGGCTTCCTGGACCCTGAAACACATAAATCTTCGGCGAAGTGTCCACTATCACTTAGGCAAAGGTGATATTAGTAGATTCAGCACGTTATCAAACCGAGAAACGTAAGCTAGAAGGTGAATCTTCGTCTGAGACTATTAGTATTGAAAGAGGTATAAACAGCCTCCTGAAAACTTCATTATGCTCCCATCATCATCAAAACTTTTTCTTGCTCCCTTCCTGCAGTTGAAATGTTAAAACTGTTAAGCAGGTATGTTGTAAAAAATATTGGATTTTTTTCTTCTCTTACTATAATTATGTGTATCTACTTATAGGTCTATAAATTAAGTTGTATTTTTAAAATTATAAAAAACAATTTTAATAAAGGATAATTAACGTAAATCAAAGAGTATTTTATGGTAAATTATCTAATATATGTATATATAGGTGAGTGTGCCTTTCCAAAAACCTAAATTTCGGGTATAAGAATCAACCGCTTATAAGAATCAAAAACAGTAATAACAAACGGGATTCTTATAAGCTGAAATCACTGTACTTCGAAACATATTAAATGAGTATGTATTTCATGTAATACACTCTGTCACAAAAAATATATGCACCCAGAAGAAATCGAGCTACTATCACGAAACTTGGCAGGAATGTAGCCTGGTAAGAGATATGCAAATGATTAAAATTTCGACGCCAATGAGACAAGGGTAAGCGTGCTATGCGCATATGAGATGCCCCGCTGGGAGAGTTTAAAAGCATGGTTGCTCGTGCCATAGGGTTATTCAAACAAATCTGTCGACTTGGACAGTATTGTGACTAGAAATGCCTCTGAGACGTAACCGGCGACAGTACGAACAATTGGCGGACTTTGAGAGGGGGCGTATAGTAGGCCTCAGAGAAGAAGGTTGGTGGAACAGGCGTATCGGCCGCCACCTCGGTCGGAGCGATATGGTAGTTGCACGGTGTTAACAATAATGGATCGCGGAAGAGATAGTCTACCGGGGGCGAGAATCATGCAATCGTCCGCGCTCGAGGATTGCGCAATCATAAGAGCGGCCACGTCCGCACCAACAACGTCGCTAGAATCGGTTCGAAGCCATTTACCACCTTCAAGACATCCGGTGGTATCAAGGGAAACCATTCGGAGACGACTGGCCGACGCAGGTATAAGGAGCCGACGTCCATTAAGACGCCTACCACTGACCCCACATCATAGGCAGTGTCGATTGGATTTTTGCCGACCTCGGGCAAGCTGGAGTGTGACCGACTGGAGACGTGGGATCTTCAGCGAAGAATCCCGATTCAGTCTCAATGCTGATGACCAGAGCATACGCGTGTGGAGGCGGCCAGGCCACCGGTCCGATCCGGCATTTGTTGTCGAGAGGCATGCGGCGATTACACATGGTGTGACAGTGTGGGGAGCGATTTGTTGGAACACACGATCACCTCTAATCGTCCTTCAACGCACTTTGACGGCACGCACTTACGTGGACGAGATTTTAACGCCAGTTGTACTGCCTATGCTATCAAGTCGCCAAGGTGCCATTTATCAGCAAGACAACGCTCGTCCACATACTGCGCGACTTTACCAACAATGTCTTCAAGGATATGACGTGCTCCCATGGCCTGCCAGGTCACCAGACCTCTCGCCAATAGAGCACGTCTGGTACGTGCTAGGAAAGCAACTGCAGCCGTCCCGGAATACTGGTGAATTAACTGCCCAGTTGCAAAGATTATTGCATGATCTTCCGCAGGAGGTCATAGGTGACCGCATTGATTCGATGCCACGCCGTGTTTCGGCTTGTATAGCTGCCGGAGGTGGATTTACTACTTACTGATTTGTAACCTTTTTCATGCCATATCTTCTTAATAAACCGGTCTGTTCTTCTGAATTTGTAATCATTTGCTTATCTCCTCATACACTATGTACATGTTAAGTTTCGTGCTAGTAGCTCGTTTCCTTCCGGGTGCATATATTTTTTTTGTGACAGAGTGTATTTTCTGGAGTTATTAGAATAGTCCTGGAAATTAATGGCCGCACCTTGTATGGCGTTGCTACATACTACTAATAATTTACACATATTCTTTTATGAATTATCAACTTAAACAATCTGAATTATATTTTTCCTCAGTATTGCGAGGCGAATAAATATAAATCTTTTAGAGAACAATAATGTTTTTAACTTAGAGTAGCTATAGTAGTCATATAGTAGTCAATAATTTTTTTTACCTTATAGTAGCTTGGACAAACTCTGAATTACTCTCCTTCTGAGCATTCACGCTAACTCCCATTGTAGTTTCTTGAATGAAAAAAAGTTATATTACTGAAATGTGCAATGATTTTCTTTTTTCAATTCTTTTTACACACTTTCCTGATGGTCAAAAAGATAAAAACGATGAAAAATTCCTAGTCAAAAAGATGAATATATGGGATTGATTTTGTCGTAAAGTAACTTACAATAATTATGTAAAAAAAAGAACCCTTTATGAAATCATATTCCGACAATAAAATGGTAAGCAAAATACAATATCGACAATTTCCTAAACCAAACCTCCTCGTCCCTTCTTATTTGTGAAGGCAGTTAGTCAGAAATCTGAATTTTAGAAATTTCTTAATCTGTGGGGAAAAAGAGAAGAAATTGTACCCGTTCTTTCGGCCAAATATAACAATGAAGAAGAACCGTATGAGGGTTTTCTAACAGAGATGACGTCGGAGTGAACGTCGCAACTTGTGATGCTGCTATAAAAGGGAGTCGGAAAAAAAATTGGCATAGAACCATCGTGTGTATGCCACAATGTTAGCAAAGTAGTTTTTGTGCTGTATTGAATTATGTTTTTAAACTTAAACTCACGGCGCAACAGTCCGATGTGGACCAGGGCCGCCGGTACCCATCTCCGCTTTCGTGACCGTGGGCTTGGGGTGCCATACAGCATATGTCTCAGTCAGGTGGTCAACCTGACGTGGGACCCCCAGAGTTTAGTTCCCAAGCATGCTTGGTCCTCATTTCATCCACCCACTGAAGGGATGAAAGGCTGAGTCCACCTTACCCAGTCACAGGGTTGAACCCTGGACCTGTGGGATGGCAGCTTGACGCTTTTAACTGTTACATGAGGTGTAACTGCCTTCCTCTAAAAATAAAAAATGGGTGTAGCAAAGCTCAGGTGAGTACGGGAAATGAAGACCAGGCGAATGAGCATCTAACTCCTTTTATTTAAAATCATTTAAAACTGGAGACAAGATTTGTTGCCTTTAACATAATTAACAGGCGCGTCCGTAGCTCCGGAACGTCGTCGAACTGCTCTGCTTTGGTCTGGCTAGAAAGCTGAAAAACTCATTCCATTTATAATATCAGTCGCTCCCACGGAGCATGCGCCGCAGGTTACGCGTGCCCAGAAAAACGCATGCATAATTAATGACATTTAACCCCGCGGCGATTGCTTCGGGAAAGATTCGCAGATACGAGAACGCACGGTAAACAAAATAACCAATGCCTCCGCTATTGCTAACATTAACCATTACGCCACCGGGTTTCGAATTATGTTTTTATTCATGTTTAATTTATTTAATGAAATTAATAAAAGTATACTTAACTAGTATGGCGTGAGTCGTATCTCCACTCTAAGGCAGTTTACCATCAGAAAGCCTTGAATTGTTTTTAATAATAAGCCCGCCGAGAAGAGGTAATGAATGAACTTTCAAAGATCACTTGTTTGGAAAAAATAGATACACTGGTCGGAATAGTAATATAAATTAAACCTAACTGTTACAATGAGTAGGTATTCAGCAAAGCATCTGTCTAGTGGATGATTTTACCAAACGTTTAGCAGTTGTTCCGCTTCTTTTAAACTGCTGAATGATCATACCCTACAGTTTAATCCTTTTCCACATATTCTCGGTCGGAGAAAATTTTAGGACATGGAAGTTCAGAAAAGACTGGCAACAGTTCAAAAAGTGATAAGCGCGAAAGCAATGCAGCAAAATAAACACCAGGTCAACCAGAGGAGTCGGTTCCATTTAAGTACAGGTTCTCATCGTGACAACCGTGGAAAGACGGGCCAGGAGGCACCACTCCTTTATACAAAGCTCAACGTAAATCAGTAATGTTGCAGCCGTGACGAAAGACAAGACACCAGAGGATTAATGAAGAACCGTATTCAGTTTAATTCAGTTTCCAGATGTGGGTTGAACTTGGAGAGGGGTACATATTTCCGATGCGAGAACATTCTTGAAATGGTGCAAAACAGGCGTACATACAGATAAAAGTGCTGAAACTTGGGATCATGACCTGTGGAAATATTGCAACGAAAGTCTACGGTGCTGTATGCTAAAATTTTCTTTCCATGGATGAAAAAGCCACACCACATTATTTTGGAGCTACGGAGATTATTCTGGAGATCTGGGATAAATTGTCTTGAACCACAAAGTCTAAAAAGGCCCCGACAGACGAGTGCTGGCTGTTACACATCAAAGAGGAAACGTATTTAACATCTTTCTTATTGTGCATACGTAGAACTTTCATTTTGCTGTCCCTATATTTCCCGACGACGCTTCATTTGTGAGTTCAAAACATGATGGTTAATATCCATCCGAAACACTGTGATTGACTTTTTGCTTTTGGCGGTAAAGATATTCAACTGATGCTTCCATTTAGGCACAAAATCGTAGATATTGGGATTGATAAAGGGTTTGTACCTTTATCCAAGAGTCATGAGAAATCCTTAATATCATTTCCATAAGATAAGAACAAGATGCTTGTGAGGTGATGTACGGTAGTATTCAACTTTCCTCAGAGTATAGATATCGATGGATCTGGTGTGAAAGAGATAATGCTTACCATCCTGAGAATATTCATGAAATGGCGATAATTAGACACAAATCGAACTCTAGGGACTAAAATGGATGGGATTACAACTGATGGAAAAAATTGCAACATAGCTTTTTCATTTCACATTCGAGTCACCAGGGATGTTATATAAAGATTTCCTATTCATGAATGGCAATGCAATCTTACATCATCTATATATATAAAACAGTTACATAACTGACAGTTACTGACTGACATACAACGCACAGACCAAACCGCTGGAACCAAAGGGCTGAAATTTTGCATAGCGATTCTTCTTATAGTGTAGGGGTGCACTAAGAGAGATTTCTGAAAAATTCTTCTTAGATTTTTTTAATTTAAATTTTTAAGCTGTTTTTGTAACTTTTTTTAAGTTTGCATTTAAAATAATAATTGGAGGGTTATAAAATTTACATCACGAGAAAGATCCTAAAAATTCCTTTAAAATGAAATCTTTTTCGAATCTTTACCTCGATTTTCTGATTTTTGGTGAATTTTTAAAGATTAGTTTTTAGAATTTAATTTATTAAACGCCGATCACGTGACTTCTTTTTCTGGTACTTTAAATAAATTTATCGTCACGTGCATAACAACTAAATAGACAAAAAAATATTTTTTCCCTTGCTAATGCGGCAGACGATTGGACATTGTTTTGTCTATAAAAAATATCCCTTACGATTTTTTTTAATAAATATATCTATTTTTTCTACATCAATTGTATATATTGATCGTCGTATTTATTATAAATATATATATATATATATATATTTTTTTTGGCATTAATTGCATACATTGACCGTTGTATTTAATTTGAATGTATTCCGTAGCGAAGTGCGGGTTTTCAGCTAGTACTGCATAAAAATACAAGAAAACATATTTATTTTTTCCTCTTGTTTTGTGGATGAATAGTTTTTTTTCTCCGTCTTTCCTTTATTTCGCAACGACTGTTCATTTATGAGTATAAAACATGGCTATTTATATTTATCTGAAGCGTTGCGGTTGTCACTAGCTTTTCGGAGTAAAGATATTTTATTCATGCTCCTGAAATAACGACTATTTTTTTATCTAAAACTAACCCCAAAATATTCTATGTACTTTCATTTTACACGACGTTGTTAAAATTGCATAAATATCATTAATTAGAAGCCCCAAAATTAAATCGATACTTGTAAAAGAATGGATTAATAAGCTGCTATAAACTTACCACAGATGATGTCCAGAGTGCAGAGAGTTATGGGTTTTGTGATATCTGTCCAGTCTTTTTTTATCTCACTCCTCAATTTTTCTGCCAAAAACTGCGCCTGCTCGTTGATCACGGGCAAGAAATCTTTCAGTATGTCGAAATGGAAGCAAGGCGATATGAGTTTCCTTCTGGATTTCCACTTCTCGCCATGGCTAAGTAACGAGAGATACACTCAGTAACAAATAACAACATTCAATATTTTCCCTGGTCATATACAGTGGAATCTCGATCGATCGTTTTCCCGTATGTATCGTTTATTTCACCCGGTTCCGCATATATATATATATACACACATACATATATATATGCATAAATATGTATATATATATATATATATATATATATATATATATATATATATATATATATATATATACATATATATACATATATATATATACATATATATATATACACATATATATATATATATACATATATATATATATATATATATATATATATATATATATATATATATATATATATATATATATATATATATATATATATACATAGATATATACATACATATATATATACATAGATATATACATATATATATATATATATATATATATATATATATATATATATATATACACATATATATATATATATACATATTTATGTATATATATATATGTATCTATATAAATAAAGCAGAGTGTCTCTATGTATGTATGTATGTATGTAACGAATACAAATCTACATTTCTTGACGAATCTGGTTGAAACTTCGTATACTTATGTTTTGAAGCCTGGAGATAATTCTAAGATTACTTTGGAAGCTTTAAAATAATTATAAAAAAATACAGCTTTTAAATAATATTTCATCTTCAGACGACGGAATCAATCATTCATACGAACTGCGCATGCGCAGCTATTGGATGTTAATTCAAAATGTTGAAGGTAAGTGAACGCACGAAGTTATTTAAAGTTAATTTTCTAATATTCCTCCTTTAGTTTTCTTTTTTTCATTAATCCTTTTTTACTGGGTTAATTCCCAGTAAACGAATTACTGTTGAACTCTGGAATATTTCTGTAATAGTCACATACTGTTTTCATATTTGTTTGTGTTGTATTGCTAAGGAAATTGTGTTATTATTGATATTTTTGAAGGGCAGTGAAATATAATTAAGTTTTATTTACTTTTCTATTTTACATTAAGTTAATTGGTACAGATGTAGTATACGCAACGAACGCCAAGGGGCGATTTTTCGCCAAATCTGAATGTTTGGCGGTTTTTATATTTTTAAGATCGAATGGTATTTTTTTGTGATAAGCTTTGTTTTACTGACCGCTATAGCCAGCGGAAGCTTTCTTTCACTGTACAACAGCCAGCGGTATGTAGCGAAGCCAGCGGCTGGGGATTTTCTGTAATGTTTTTGGACGGATGCGTAACGGAGCGTAGCGGAGTGAAGCAAGGGTATCTGAGCGAAGCGAAGATCCCGTGTGCACCTACGAGTTTCATAAAGCCAGCAGCAAGTTTGTTTTCCAATTTATTGTTTACATTTCGCAGTTTAAGCCTAACAGGTCTCCAAACGGGATTTTGGCGCCAAATTGGCGATGGCCCGTTGCGTATACTACATCTGTTCCAGTTAATTTTCTAATTGTTCATAAATTAATAGTTAAAACAGAATTTATTCCTTTAAATATTATTTCAATGGGATAGTGAAGTGGAATTTGAACTTTCTGTCATTTTTTATTCTGTCTGCAACTCTTTGGAATATTTCTGTGATATAATTGTAGTTTTTTTATTTTGGGCTTTTTTTTATAACGAAAGGATCGACGAATCGGGGAATATTTTCATATTTGAACATAAAATTGCATGTATTATTTTACTGGGTTAAACCCCAGTAAAGAATTACTGTTGAAACTGTGGAATATTTCTGTGATAGTCACATACTGTTTTCACATTTGTTTGTTTTGCATTGAATTAAGTTTTATTTACTTTTCTATTTTACATTTAGTTAATTTTCAAATTGTTCATAAATTAATAGTTAAAACAGAATTCATTCCTTTAAATATTATTTCAATGGGATAGTGAAGTGGAATTTGAACTTTCTGTCATTTTTTATTCTGTCTGCAACTCTTTGGAATATTTCTGTGATATAATTGTAGTTTTTATTTTTATTTTGGGCTGTTTTATAAGGAAAGGAATGACGAATCGGGGAATAATTTCATATTGGAACATAAAATTGCATGTATTATTTTTATATTTTCAAATTTTCTCTGAGATTGTAGGTCATTTTGAAGATAACTGCCCTATCTTAAATTTAGCTAAAATGCCTATCACTCTCCACAAAATCCTAATGCTAATATTTTAATTTCCTTCTCACACATGATACATATGACAGTTATCTTTAAAATGGCCTACAATCTAAGAGAAAATTTTAAAATGCAAAAATAATACATGCAATTTTATGTTCTATTATGAAAATTTTCTCTGATTCGTCATTCCTTTCCTTATAAAAACAGCCCAAAATAAAAAAACTACAATTATATCCCAGAAATATTGGAAAGAACTGTAGACAGAAGCATAAAAAGAAAGAATATTCAAATAAAGTAGTGCTATTTTACCATAAAAGACCAAAAAAATCTTTAAAAAAGTTATTTTTTTTGAAAAATTGACTCCGTAGAATATTAATCTGAAATTTAGCTAAAACGCCTATCACTCTCCACAAAATCCTAATGCTAAGATTTTAATTTCCTTCTCACACATGATACATATGACAGTTATCTTCAAAATGGCCTACAATCTAAGAAAAAACTTTAAAATGCAAAAATAATACATGCAATTTTATGTTCTAATATGAAAATTTTCCCCAATTCGTCATTCCTTTCCTTATAAAAACAGCCCAAAATAAAAAAACTACAATTATATCCCAGAAATATTGGAAAGAACTGTAGACAGAAGCATAAAAAGAAAGAATATTCAAATAAAGTAGTGCTATTTTACCATAAAAGACCAAAAAAATCTTTAAAAAAGTTATTTTTTTTGAAAAATTGACTCCGTAGAATATTAATCTGAAATTTAGCTAAAACGCCTATTACTCTCCACAAAATCCTAATGCTAAGATTTTAATTTCCTTCTCACACATGATACATATGACAGTTATCTTTAAAATGGCCTACAATCTAAGAGAAAATTTTAAAATGCAAAAATAATACATGCAATTTTATGTTCTAATATGAAAATTTTCCCCAATTCGTCATTCCTTTCCTTATAAAAACAGCCCAAAATAAAAAAAAACTACAATTATATCACAGAAATATTGCAAAGAGTTGTAGACAGAAGCATAAAAAAGAAAGAATATTCAAATAAAGTAACTAAATTAAACAAAATTTGACAGATAGTTCAAATTCCACTTCACTATCCCATTGAAATAATATTTAATGGAATAATAACTATTAATTTATGAAAAATTAGAAAATTAACTAAATGTAAAATAGAAAAGTAAATATAACATAATTATATTTCACTGCCCTTCAAAAATATCCAATTATAACACAATTTCCTTAGCAATACAAAAACAAAGAAAAAAGAAAACAGTATGTGACTATCACAGAAATATTCCAGAGTTTCAACAGTAATCCGTATATTGGGAATTAACCCAGTAGAAAAGGATTAATGAAAAAAAGAAAACTAAAGGATTAATATTAGAAAATTAACTTTAAATAACTCCAAATAACTACGAAATAACAAATCCATGCGTTCACTTACCTTAGACATATAGAATTAACATTTAGTGGGTGACCATGCGCAGTTCTTATGAATGATTGATTCCATCGTCTGGAGATGAAATATTATTTAAAAACTGTATGTATTTAGAATTATTTAAAAGCTTCCAAACTTATCTTAGAATTTTCTTAAGGCTCCAAAACATAAGTATACCAAGTTTCAACCAGATTCGTCAAGAAATGTAGATTTGTATACGTTACATACATACATAGACACTTTGCTTTATTTATATAGATAGATATATGTTTTGCCCCGTAAAATAGAAATATATTTACTGTATTATTTTAGTCCTTTTTGTTAAAAAAATGTTAAAAGCTGAATGCTTCAAAGGAAATATATTTTTCAAAATATTAATATGTTTACATTCGAATCCTTTTAAGTTAGATTCTACTCATGGTTCCAATTCTTTAGAAATGTGTCCACCTTATAGATTTCGTTATGCATTATTGGTACTATAGCTTTTTGCAGTAAATGTCTTGAACTCTGAACAATATCCAACCTCCTGGAAATAATATTTAATATGTAATAACTATTTTTTTCCATTATAATATACCTAACTGGTTTAATATTGTCAAATGATTAACATATTTCATTTTAATGTAACTAAATATAGTCTAATTTTTTATATTATTAGTTTCACTTTTCATTTACTTAAATTCAAGTTGAATACATTTAAAATTAATGCATCTTCCCCTCAAAAAAGCGGAAAATAGAATAAGCAAACTGAAAAACTTTGCTCACCATATTTATATATATAATAAAAAAAAACACCCTAATTTACCAGTAAATATTTTTATGTGCTATGAAAGCAATAATTTTTTTTAAAATTTGATTTTAAAAAGACTCATGTTTTTTAATTTCTTAATCTCACATATTCCATACAATATTTATGTTTAACCATACGTTGGTCTTACGTTTAGCTTCATCTCTATATTTTGACCCTTTCAACATAAGTATTATATTAACGAATGTGTGAAAAATAACATGTTTGGTTATATTAGTTTGAAAACAACTGATCTTGCATTTATGGTGCGTGGAGCCCAAATTACAGATTTCTATTAATTTTTACGTTTGTCAGTGGCTTCTACCTATACTTTAATTTTTTTCTTTTCTAAAGAATCTTGCATTTATGGTGCGTGGAACTCTTAATTGAAAATTTCTATTAATTTTTTCGTTTGTCAATGCCTTCTAGCTATACTTTAATATTTTTGCTACAAAATCTTGCATTTATGGAGACATTTATTATGCAGATATTAATTATGGAGATGTTTATTGCTACAGAATCGTGCATTTATGGTGTGTGAAGCCCTAATTGCAGATTTTTATTAATTTTTACGTTTGTCAGAGTCTTTTACCTATATTTTAATTATACAATATTTTATTTTATATGTCAGGGTCTTTTACCTATACAGGGGTGTCCAGCCCGCAGGCTGCATGCGGCCCAAAGCAAGAGTTAGTGTGGCCCAGAGTGTTAGTGAGAGAGAGCTCAAAGCGAAAAAAAATTAATAGCCTGCCTTGATATAAAAAGGAATGCAGAAAAGGAGAAAAATGGACCATGTTATGCAAATCATCTTCAAAATGGTGAATTTTATGAAGGCTTGGGGATTGATTCATAAGCCAGTTTAAGGAATTTCTTAAAAGCTTGGATGCTGAATATGGCAATACTTTTAAGAAATAAGGTAGCTCAGTGGAGAAAATATTAAAAAGGTTTTTTAGCCTACTTGCTGATATCAAATTGTTTATGACATTGAAAAGTAATCTGTGCCAGAACTTTATGATAACTGGCTTGCAGATTTTGATAGATCTGAATGCCCATTTAAATGACTCAAACACCCGTCACTTCATGGATTTTACTTCAGTGCAAAATCCACGAAGTTGAAATTATAGCAAGCCAAATTAAATGTTAAAATTTTTTTGCGTTTCGAGACGCTGATCAAGCACAATTCTAAAAATGTTACAAAATACTTAGCCCTACTTTCCGATTTAGTACAAGAATTTAAAATTGATTTCAGGACTTTGGGGGAAATAAACAATTATTTTTTGCATGTTTTCTACTCTATTTACAGTCGATATAGATATAATGCTAGCAAATTGTCAAATGGAATGCATAGATTTGCAATCTGACATCTAACTTAAAGAGAAATTCAATAGAGTCTCTTTGTTGTACTCATAAATCATACCTGCCCAGATATAAATATCCTTCACTGCATAGTCAAGCGTTATTCTGGTCATCAACGTTTGGAAGCACGTACATCTGTGAACAACTATTTTCAAGAGTGAAGCACACTAAGAGTCAATTAGAACCAAAATTTATTCGTTGTTTTTTAGTATTGATGTGTATGACATTTCCTATCTCTTTTTTATACTATGTTATTTATACTGTGCTTAATTTTTCATGCAGAGTTCACAAGGCAAAAGACAATTTGACATTTTTACTTTTCAGCTTTTAGTGATGAAAGGCTGAATCTATCTAAATTCTGAGATGTGTATAACATTTCACATGTTTTTTTCCTATGTTATTTATACTGTGTTTAGTTTTTAAGTTGACTTTCGTTAACAAACATTCATATTGAACCCCGAATCAAGAAACGAGAAACATAGTTTATGAAGGTACTTGAGATAATATTTGGATCAGTTTAATTGAACAGAGATTTATATGGAGTTTATTATAGACAGGATGTTTCTATTATTGCTACAGAATCTTGCATTTATGGTGCGTGTAGCCCAAATTGCAGATTTCTGTTAATTTTTTCATCAGTCAGTGCCTTTAACCAATGCTTTAATACTTTATTTATATATTTTTTTGGCTACAGAATCCTGCATTTATGGAGGTATTTATATGGACAATTAGACATTTTTGCTTTTAAGCTTTTAGTGATTTATTATAAATGTATATATTTTATGATATTTATACTGTTATTAAATCTATGTTATTTATACTGTGTTTAGTTTTTAAATTACTTTTTGTTAACGAACATTAGACAATTTGACATTTTTAATTTAAACTTGAAAAATGGCTGAATCTACTAAAATTCTGAGATGTGTATAACATTTCACATGTTTTTTTTAAAATGTTATTTATGCTGTGTTTACTTTTTTAATCAATTTTGTTTAACACACATTCGACAAAATGACATTTTTACTTTTCAGCTTTACTTTTTAAAACTTTTAACTTTCCAAGAGATAATTTGACATTTTTTCCTTTTCAGCTTTTAGTGGTTTATTATAAATGTATATATTTTGTTTTACTTTTCAGCTTCTTTTGCTCCAAAGATGTAAGGTTAAATCTAGATGAATTCTGAGGAGTTAATTATAAATTTATATATTTTTATATTGGATTTTCTTTTTATTATTTGGGTGTATAACATTTCACATGCTTATTTTTCTATGTTATTTATACTGTGTTTAGTTTTTAAATTGATTTTGGTTAACAAACATTTGACAAATTGACATTTTTACTTTTCAGCTTTACTTTCCAAAAGACAATTTGACATTTTTCTTTTTCAGCTTTTAGTGGTTTATTATAAATGTATATATATTTTATGTTTTACTTATCAGCTTCTTTTGCTCCAAAGATAGAAGGTTAAATCTTGCTAAATTGTTTAGATTTTAAATTGATTTTGTTAACAAACATTCCACAATTTGACATTTTTACTTTACAGCTTTTAGTGGTACAATGATGAAAGACTGCATCTACCAAAATACTGAGATATGTATATTTCACATGCTTTTTTTTTGGCTATGGAATTTATACTGTGTTAAGTTTTTAAATTGATTTTGGTTAACAAACATTCCACAATTTGACATTTTTGCTTTACAGCTTTTAGTGGTACAATGATGAAAGACTGCATCTACCAAAATACTGAGATATGTATAATATTTCACATGCTTTTTTTTGGCTATGCAATTTATACTGTGTTAAGTATTTAAATTGATTTCGGTTAACAAACCTTCTTAAAAATCCGGGCAACGCCGGGTACTTCATCTAGTATTTATATATAATATATATATATATATATATAATATTATATATTATATATACATATATACAGTGGAATCTCGATCGATCGTTCCCCGAACGATCGTTTTCCCGTATGTATCGTTTATTTCACCCGGTTCCGCATAAATTCCATAGAAAACAAGCAAAAACAGATCTCATGGATCGTTCCTCGATCCATCTTTTTCCCGCAATATTCGTTCAGAATATCGCAAATTTATATTAATTTATCGGATCGATCGTTTTTTTCATAATAACTGAACCTTAAATATAAATGTCTGGATTGAGATAGAATGACGCTGTAATTAAACAATGAGCAGTACATTTGAGATGCGCGCTCTCGTATTTTTGTTCTCTCCTGTTTAGCCTGGTTTTGCGTTATCGTGCCACGCCCATTAATTGTTCGTCGTTGGTGTTCCTTAATTCTTTAGCCCCTGGTGTATCCTATTTTCGGCAACACATTCCAAATTCTCCGACTATTCAACATTTCTGTTCTTATCAGCAATGGCTCACAGTCAGCCGACCTGAGCGGTTCCTGCTGCTCTCCGGCTTTTCTGTTGTCCTTGGTATGAAGGAGCCCTGGTGTTTTTGTTCTAGGGTGTGAGAAGTTTCTGATTGTTGTATTCTACACTGGCCGATGAGCGTTTCACCCAGCAGGCAGAACTTCCTGGTGGCCTTATGTCGGGCCCCATCCAGCGCAATGGAATGGTTCTAGCTACAAACGATTCACGGCTACCGCTTCTTTATACTCTCACACAATAACCGATACCGAAAAGAATGCAATTTCCAACACACAAAAAATATTGTTTATTTGTGGAGAGAAAACCGCCAAAAAACATACGAAGATAAAGACCTTTATTTGAATCAAAATTCCTGTGTGTCTACGTGTATTAAATTCCTGTGTATCTACGTGTGTTTCTTTATTATTATTATTATTATTATTATTATTATTATTTTTATCTTGCATTTCAGTGCAACTTTGTAATTTTATCTTCAACTAGCGGCCCGTCCCGACTTAGTCCGGGTTGAACAAAATATTATACCAATAAATTTCCAGTTGATTGCCTATAAATTGTAAATCTTTTTTTACCTTAAAAATAACCTTAATAATACCTTAAATTAATATTACGTTGGTTAATAATTAAAGTTAATTTTTTAAAAGAAAAAGGCGTGCCGGAGAACGGATAGATTCGAACCGCTAACGTCAGAACAGAAGCCCACCGCGATAGCACCACGCTAAGGATCGTTGGAGTCTTCGACACAAAAAGCGGTAGAGGACAGTAGCGGTAACAATGGATATTGTTAGGATTAAGCCCCTAACTTTATTTCTACTGATCAGATATACATAATATATAGCCTATGTCCATCTGGAATCATGTACCTTTCAAACAGTGAAAGAATTTTTCAAATAGGTGCAGTGGTTCTGGAGATTACCCTCCACGTACAAAATCGCTCTCTCTTTATATATAAGTATAGATTGCACTACATTTATGTATGCATTTATGTATGTGAGTAAATGTATTTTAGGGATATCAAACTTTACGGTATGTTAATACTTTTTTGTATGTTCCCGCATCCATCGTTTAGTTCAGTGAGTCCCTTCGAAAACGATAGATCGAGATTCCAAAGTATTTCTTACCCGTCCTTTCGGCTAACTATCGCAAAGACAAAGAACAGCAGTATGCAGATTTTCTGCCAGAGTTTACGCCGGAGTCAGCATTACAACTAGTGACTCTGCTATAAAGGGGGGTCGATGCAAATGGAGCCACGGTGTGTATGTCGCAATGTTAGGAACGTAGTTTTTGTGATGTTGCCAACCGTATGTACCATATTAAAATATGCATTTACTCGTGTTTATTTTATTCCATGAAAGCTAATAAAAGGATCATTAACTAGTATGACATGAGTTTTACCTCAATGCCTTTCAACTGTATTCATATCTGCACTCTAAAGGAGCTTACCATCATAACACTGACAATCAGATGTGACAGAATTGGTGGCGACTGGTTTACTGCCAGATCTGAAAAATTTTGCTCTGTGATATGACATATTCAGTGCGCATGGATATGTAGCAAAGCTTTAACTCACGTAATAGCCAGATCGTCGGTCTGGCCCGAACCTGTAAAGCTTATGGGGTGTTCGCCATCATCTTTAGAAAGAAGTACATTTAGATTAAGAGTTAAGGAGGGGAACATGCCTCCCAGCAGGGGCGGCTCCAGCCCAGAGTTTTTTTTTTTTTTTTTTTTTTTGGGGGGGGGGCAATATATATATATATATATATATATATATATATATACATACATACATATATATATATATATATATATACATATATATATACATACATACATACATATATATATATATATATATACATATATATATATACATACATATATATATATATATATATACATAAATATATATACATACAAACATACATATATATATATATATATATATATATATATATATATATATATATATATATATATATATATACATACATACATACATATATATATATACATACATACATACATATATATATATATATATATATATATATATATATATATATATATTTATATACATACATACATACATATATATATATATACATACATACATACATACATACATATATATATACACATACATACATACATATATATATATATATAAGAAATAAACATCGTCTCATTTTAAATTTAAACTCATTTAGTATTCGGTCTACGATTATATAATTTTAGTCTATGAAACAAAAATACGCCGGGCTTTTTTGGGAGGGGCAATTGCCCCTATTGCCCCCCCCCGCCCCCCCCCCCTTGGAGCCGCCAATGCCTCCCAGGGTATTGAACAGTCAGGATTTATCTAAGCAAACAGTCATCGAAATCTACCCTGGTAAGCTACTACAAAATAAATTGTAGATTTTATGATCCCAAACTTTCCTCGTATTAGAAAAGAGTTTTCGACTTCGCTGAGATCGAGAGATTCGCTGATAAACGGCTATCCAGGTTCATATGTATAAGAAAACGGAGGACATCTTCTTGTATAGAAACCTTATATTGCTAAAAGTCTAATGATTGGCATTGTTCTCGCATTACCTTGACCGCAGCTTTTGGTTAATACACCAGCAAGATGTTAACAGATTCTGTTGACAAAGAGAACAGTAAAATCTATCATTCTCTAAAACTAAAAGGGGATGGAGTGGAACGTGAAGAGGGAACGTTAAAAAGAAGAGAAAAAACCTTTCTCGTCACACTTTAAAGGGTGTAGATACATTTAGAAACGAGAGGTTGTGCGCTCGAAAAGAGACAACAGTATTGAAAAGAAAGTTCTTAGTGTTCGAGTATTGGAGAGATTTGCGATAAAAATAACAAAGTCAACAACTTGATCCAGTCAAAATTTACATTTACTGTAGAAAAAGTATTCTAATAAATAATTTAAAATCTTTAAAAAAAATTAATACCATACTTTTAAAAACGTGACTTTACCTCAATACAAGTCCAGTGTTTAACCAAGGTTGCAGCCAACTGTAGGTCCAACTTTTCTGCAAGTGTTTCGTTCCCGCAATCAGTTGCTATGAGGAAAGAAATTTACGTGGAATTAAAAAGCTTTCAAATTCATATTCATTCAAAATATAAAGACATAAATAAGGTATCTAAGAGGTATCTAGAAAAATATTTGGGACATCTTTGATTTCACAAATATCTTCCAATGGCATTTTTTAATGCAACGAATATTTTCCAATGCAAATGTTTCAACAGCAGAAACTGAAAGTGTCATCAGTTCCATGAAATAATTCCCTGTTTTTGGTGATGTATGATATGTGTGCCTTCACACAAATCGTAGGCATGCTTTTTACACACCCATAACCATATACTTCTATGAGGGTTACGTATTTAAAAAATTGTTACCCATGAAGAAATATGGCTACTATGTTCTACTAGAAACGAAACTAAAGAGTGAGAAACTTCAAAACGAAAGTGGTGCAAAGTTCAAATCATTTTTGCATGTTTTTTAATGAATTTAATATATTTACATATTTACAAGAAGATGATAATAGGCTGGAAAGCCTCAAAATTAACTAAATTCAACGGAATAGACATATTATGGGATCTTAATCCCCTTCAAAGCAAGCTACATTCTAAAACTGATTCATCACTCTAGCAATAACAAAGAAGAGAGACGAAGGCGAAATTCGAATTGCAAACATTTGAGAATAAAATCAAACGATGGCTTGCAGCGCCATCTCTTGACATATTTCTCTTCACCCATACTACTAGGAACCACCAACTGGCTCGCAGGTAGTATGGGTAACAATTTTTTAAACACTGCATTTGTAACAAAGTAAAGTCACGTTGTAAACCATCATTGTGTAAACCATCTTTGCTGACTGGACACAAAACTCAGCGTTTTCAGTTTGCAAGACAAGTGACATTTGCGACAACAAATGGCTGCAGGTTATTTTCTCCGATGAAAAAAACAATGGAACTTAGAAGATCCTGATGGTTCGAAGTATTATTGGCATGATTTGAGAAAAGAAAAATAAATTTTCTCAAACCGTCAATTAGGCGGTGGATCCATTATTACATAGGGATGCTTTTTTTTTTAACGATGTGGGGTCACTTGCATTTCTTTTAGGAAAAGTTTATTCAAAAGCATATCTAAAAACTCTTTCTGACCATCTTTCACTTGTTGCAACACTTTTGGCAGGGGAAAAATGGATTTATCAGCAAAATAATGCGTCTATCCACACAAGCCGTGGGACAAAACTCTGGTTCCAGAAGAAAAATATTGAAGTTTTGCAATGGCCACCCAGAAGTCCTGATCTAAACCCTATAGAGAACTTGTGGGGAGATCTAGAAAGACGACTTTACAAAAATGGAAGGCATTTTCCCCCAGCTTCAGAACTCAGATCTACGATTGAAGACGAATGGTACAAAACCAGTCCCGAAATGTGGCAAACATTAATAATGTCCATGAAAGACAGAATATTTGCGGCCATTAAAAGTAGCTGTGGGTGCACAACATATTAAATATTTGTGTCTTCATAACTGTATTATTTCTATTTTTCTGTCCTTAAAGTTTTTACACAGGGGGAAATAGTATTTTTTTGTATAATAATTTTATTTACGTAATAAAATACTTACAGATAAATTTTGTTGACTTTTTTATTAGCCTTTCAACTTTATGATACACATAATAGTATGCTTTTTTTTATCCGATTTGAAATTTATGAAAAAAATTTCAGGTAGTCTCTTCTAAAGAAAATACCGCGGGTTATTAACGTAGGATTACTTATCGTTGCTTACCTCTTTTGTATGTATATGTGTATGTATGTGTTATGTATATACAGAGGCTGTTCACACATTTTTTAGACGATTTTGGTAAGCGGTAATAAAAAATCGTTTGCTGCAAAACAAATAATTGCAATTGTACTATGTTTTTAAAAGTCAAAATTATCGTCTGCGGTTTGAAAGTTTTGTTTTTATTCAAAATGGCGTTTTTAACAAAGCAGTGGTTCGAAGGCTACATTTATGCTCTTTCCGAAGAGAAATATGCATACTCCGTTATCCAAAAAACGATGTGAGAGTCATGGTTTTGTGATATCTAAAGCGTCGATAGGTAATATCGTCAACAAGAAAGGAAAAAAACGTCAAATTAGAGCCTCAAGTGGGACAAAAATTCCAAACAAGTATCCATGGAAAAAACGGACATCTTCGACTATTGCAAAGGTACGTTGTTTAATGTTAAAAGAAAATCTCCCTAGACAAAGGCCAGTTGCAAAATCATTAAAATGCTCGGTGTCCACTGTAAACAAAATGATAAACGTTAATTTAAATCTTAAGAAAGCGAAAAAACGCAATGTGCATCGTCTTCTTCCAAATCATATCGCTGAACGCAGGACACGCTGCAGAATTCTATATGAGAAACACTTATCCAAAGAAAAATGGAAAACAATTGTCACAATAGAGGAATCATGGGTGTATTTAAATGATTGCAACAAAAAAAGAGCCATTTATTATCATAAAAGGAGAGAAAAAAATTTAAGTACATGGTTCAAAGAATCGAAAGAAAGTTTTTCTAAGGGATTCATGATTGTTGCTGGTTTTTCTTATAATGTCAAGTTAAAAATAAAGACAGTGGAAAAAAATGTCAAGATTAACTACAAATACTATCAGGAACATATTTTATCGCCAATTTTTCTGAATGAAATACCATCGCTTTACCCACAGTGCCATCAATCTGAGAGACTCCATCAAGACAAAGCTAGCAGTCACACATCAAAATCCACAGTAAATTTCCTAAAAGAAATGAAACAAAAAACTGGTATCAAGGCCATACCCTTCACTGATATCCCTACTAAATCTCCCGATGTATCACCTATGGATTTTTGTGCTTTCGGACTTTTAAAATCTGCATTATCCAAACGTCGTCCCAAAACCCTTACAGGACTCAGGAAAGCTGTTCAGGAGGAATGGGATAGAATATTTCTTCTGACATTTCAAAAGGCATTATTATCTTGGAAATCGCGGTGTCGAAAGATAGTTCAGAATAAGGGATGTCAAATAGAACATTTAAAACACAAGAATTTTATGTAATTTAGTTTTGTGAATACAATATACATCGTCTAAAAAATGTGTGAACAGCCTCTGTATGTATCGATATGTATATACGTATGTATACATGTACATATATATGTATGTCAAAATTTTGACGCATTTTGGTACTTTTTTTAAAACTGTTTACTTCCTGTCCAACCCATACAGAGTGGTTTTGGCGCGCTGCCAAAATTATAACTCGCGAGGTACGGACGGACGGTTTTAGCGTCTGAAATTTTGCTTTCCGGACGACCGTTATGGAGGAACGTAATCCTACGTTAAAAATGAAAATTTTTGCTGTCCTTAAAGTTTTTACACGCACTGCATATATTCTTTATAATATTTAAAATGCGTAATTGTGGTATTATCAAATAGAGGATGGTATTATGTAGAGTACAGCAGACATAATAATCATTAAAAAATGGAGATTGCGAATGTTGTAGTTTTTTATGACGGCAACGAGATTTTTCATACATCTAATTCTTATAGCAAAATTACTATATTTTTTATTTTGTTCTCCCCCCCTCCCCCCCAAAAAAAAATCTGGTTGTGACAGAACAAAGAATACATATACATCAACAAAGTATATATAGAGAATATATAGCTCACTTCTACCCAGACTTGGGAGTATATAATTTGAAGTGGCACTCTAAATGAATTTGATACAAACACAGTTTATACATGAAACAATGTTTATTGAATTCGTTGCACATATAGAATTTGCTTTTACAGCAATAAGCATACGTACTACTTGTACGGAATATATATATTAACATTCAATAGAAATACACATTGCCAATACTCACAAACCAGCAGAGAGTCAAACCAGCAGTACTGCCACGTAAACTTTGGGCCCCCTAAGCACTAGCGCAGGATAGCACCTGGAGCTGCTTACCTCGTAGCTCCCTCTCGCTTATCTATCAACCTTAACAAAACCTTCTTCAACCTTTTGTATTAATCAAGCTGCTTGGTATTTATACCAAGCGCGTATGCCGAAATTAGCATATCTCAAGCAGCTTCTTTAATTCATTCACTCAAAAGTTCGATTCTGGTGAATCGAATCTTATGTATACCTTACAAATACTTTATATTCTTCAGTTGATGTAAACTGCATAATAAATCTTCTGACTTACCCCAGCAGTCACTAACAGGGGTGAAACCGAAAATCCCTCTGCTCTAAGATCATCTTTAAATTTTTTAAAGACTTTAAAATTTACTTTACCAGAAATGAAGGATTTGCTTGGAAGAAAAAAAGAAGTACTTTTGAGGTCCCAAAGAACCTAGAAATTCTTAGCTCGTGTACCCGAATCAGTCGTATTATTAAATAGCACCAACTCATAAAGGAAATTGAAAAAAAAAAAAAGTGCTTATCATCAATACAATAATAATTACAAGATAAAAAGAGCTTTTTATATACCATGTTTTTAAATTTTCTGTTGAATCATATAAACTTGACAATTCTATGTATTAATAAATACTTTTTTAAAATTTTTTTTCGATGAATTATCCCATCTACTTGAAGTTAACTGGAAGTTAACTTGCGTTTAACTTTTCGTTCCCGTCCCGGCCGACAGATGGCTGCACCAGTCTACAAAACAAAATTAACTGAAAATGAATTCAAATCTGCTTAAAGATGGCTAAAAGTATTAAAAAATGCATTTTCATCGTGTTCTGAGCTATTCTAAAAGTTTCAAATGTCCAGCTAGTCGGGAAGTTAGTTAAAAATCGATTGCAAGATTTGTACCAGACAAACACACGCATAAACAAGAATAATTGCAAGATAAAAAGAAGCAAGTTAATAAAAACATGGTAAAAATTACTGGTAAAGAAAATCGTGTCTTACCTCTACTGCTTGAGCCTTTACTATGTAGACGATAGGACAAAAAGATAACCAGAAATTGAAGAACGCTTTGCCTCTGAATATTTGCGTATATCCACTTAAAACTTGCAGAAAATCTTAAAAGAAAAAGATCATTTATAACTTAATATATACAGTTTTAAAATATTAATTTCTTTGTAAATTTAAAGATATGTATTACCTAGAACGATCAGTTTCTCAGTTTGAGGATTAAAATAAATGAAATCAAGCCTTATTGAAAAGTACAAAATGCTAGTTTGTTCACTCGTTTTTTAAAAACTTTCATAGAATTTTAATAATTTTAATACATTTTTCGCCGATGCTGAATTTTTGTCATCCGTTTGGGTAACGGTCTCTGATTGCTTTTTTGAACGCTCGGGGGACTTTATAATGACCCCCTTCCTCAGCTGCGGTTCGAATCCAGGTCTCTTATAATGTTTTGGTACAGTTTGTCGAACCTCGTGACTTCTGCAGGTTCGCTTTGGTTCGTTTCGTTGTCAGGACGTTTGCAGTGGTACACAAGTAAATTTCCACATCACAAATTTCAGTACCACACCAGTGAATATTCAAAGTTTTATTTTCTTTCACAAACACAACACAACACTTATCTATCTACAAACTTATTTTACAGTATTATATACAAACTAGAAGATAACCCGTCATTTTGACGTCATAATACTAATAATGACGTCATAATGGAAAAGTATATGAAAATTAAAAATTATCCCGAATTATTTAACAATGTTGCATTTAATCCACACCTTGTAAAAGCAAACCCTTTCATTATTTTTTATTTATTTAGTTTTTCATGCGATTTGAGTAGCAGACTGCCATCCAGTTTTTTACAGCTCACTACGCGATATGAATACTTGAGCTACTTGATTCATTCACATTCAAGTTTGTTTACTTTCAGAATTCATCGCAAAAGTAAACAGATTTTTAAAAACTGTTAAATATACAGCTAAAAGCATCCAATTTTTTTTTAGTTCTGAATGTTTTATAGAAAAATAGGCTGAACAAACGTAATTTGATGGAGAAGATATTAGTTTTTAGGTAAGAAAAAATTCTGATCCACATCTGAAATTGAAATTAAGCCTAACCGGCTGTTTGTTTACTGAGGGCTTCAATTGAAAGATGAGTACAGCCCGGAAGTGTTATACAGAGACAACGGCTATTATATATAGAATAGCTAACTAGATCAGTCATCTAGATTCTGACTGCTATCTAACAAGGCCTAGTGCGTCTTCGGGGTCTCAATACACCCACGCACTTTACTCTGATCTGCACCGCTCCCTCGACCAAACACCGCACGCCTTCTCTCGCGTGGACCACCAGTAGTATCTGACGTCCCCCATGGCTTCTGCCCGGGGCGCATATTACCATTCCTTACATGAATTCACGCCATTACATCGTTTGGCGGCTGCTGATTGGTCAATTGAGTTTGCATCGGTAATTGCCATAATATTTGATCCTAAGCGCATTTTAAATGAGATAAATGCTAAAATATATGTCTTAGTTGCTTTCATTTCGATAATTGCATAATATTTGATACTAAGAGTATTTTAAATGAGATAAAATCTATTTCTTAGTTGCTTTCATTTTTATATATATTTTTTACGCGATACTCTACAAGGAACGTGATTTTTTTTAAAGTGGCGCCACCTATTAATGTAAAAGTAATTTAAAGTGACAAACTATTTGTAAAAGAAATTTTCGCCATAAATGCCTTCATATTTCTTTTTTGTGCATGGAAAATTTTAAGAAATCACCAATTTCCGTAGTAATTTCACCGCAAAATTTTAGGAGTAGAATAAAATAGAGTAAATATTACTCAAAATTGAATTTTTCTTAAATTTAAATGTTGAATTAAAAAATGGAAAGAAATTTTTTTTTTTTAAATTTAAATGTTGAATTAAAAAAATAAAAGCTTTATTTATTTATTTTTAAATTTAAATATTAAATTAAAAAATTTTTGTTTATTTTTTTAAATTAAAATCTTAATTTCAAGATGCAAATTATATATTTTTTGCTGTTTTGCACACTTTAGTTTTTTAACCTTACTCTTAAAAAATAAAAATTATAAATACTCTTCTAAAAATTACCAAAGATAGACAGGTGACTTTATTGTACAAATGCATAAATTTTATGATGCACAAATATGTAATTTTGAACGTTACTGCGTACTACGATACTATTATTTGAAATAGATTCTATTTCGTTCAAAAATAGTGATGGAAGTTTTTATTCTTGAAAAACAGATATGCTGTCATAAGAATCAGCGCACCAAATACACAAATACCGATGTAAACTCAATTGACCAATCAGCAGCCGCCAAACGATGTAATGGCGTGAATTCATGTAAGGAATGGTAATATGCGACCGGGCTCGAACCTGGTCGTGGCAGTCGGTAGCTGCAAAAAACATAAAAGTTTTAAAAATTACTTTATTTTTTTTACAAAATTTTAGGTAAAACTGCCCAATAAGAACAAAAATGCTTTAAACTCTGGTCGAATGACGCTTGCAAATTTAAATTCAAGGAATTTCAGTAAAGTTGGCTCCATGTTATAAACAAATATCTCGTTTGACCTAGGAAATATTGTAAACTGAAAGTTTTCTTTAGACTTGAAGTTGTTCTTGTATGTGTCAAGATCTTGGAATAACAGATTTTTGGGGATTTCAAAATAGGTTTCAATGACAAAATACTTCTCGCACACATACTAATCACAGCACATTACTAATCACAGATTAGTACAATCATATTTTGGAGTTCTGTTTTTTTTTTCCACCCTTCACACGAAGGGAGACGTTTAGATAGACAACATGCAATTTTTTTAAATTCACAATATATCAGCAATTAATTTCATTACGAGGGATTAAATTATTGATCTCTATCGGGACAAAATTAAAATTGCTTTTCGAAAAAAAAAATTAAATTAAAATAATAAGATTTTTGAAAAACACGTACATTGCATTTATAGATTTATTTTCAAACTAGCTGAAAACCAGCGCTTCGCTACGGAGTACATACAAATTAAATACAACGGTCAACGTATGCAATTTATGCCAAAAAATAAATATATATATTTATAATAAATGCGATGATCAATGTATACAATTGATGTAAAATATCTATCTATCTATATATATATATTTATAAAAAAATCGTAAGGGATATGCATTTTTTTTGGATAATATCCAATCGTCTGCTGCATTAGAAACAGAAAAAAATATTTTTTTTGTCTATTTAGTTGTTACGCACGTGACGATAAATTTATTGAGAGTACCAGAAAAAGGAAATCACGTGATCAGCATTTAATAAATTAAATTCTAAAAATGAATCTTTAAAAATTCACCAAAAATCAGGAAATGGAGGTAAAAATTCGAAAAAAATTTCATTTTGAAGGAATTTTTATGATCTTTCTCGTGATATAAATTTTATAACCCTCAATGTATTATTTTCAATGCAAACGTAAAAAAGTTTAAAAACAGCTTAAAAATTTAATTTAAAAAAATCTAAGATGAATTTTTGAAAAATCTTTCTTAGTGCACCCCTACACTATTTAGAAGAATCGCCATGCAAAATTTCAGCCCTTTAGGTCCAGCGGTTTGGTCTGTGCGTTGTATGTCAGTCAGTCAGTCAGTGAATGAATGAGTCAGTTACGGAACTGTTTTATATATATAGATGAGGAAAACGGAATTCGTTTATATGTATTTGCCAATGTGCGATTAGAAATAAATTCTGAGCAGTAAATTCGCTGTAGGTTTAACATGGGAAATGAAGATCTGCGAGGTTAAAAGGATTCGCCGCCCTAAATGTGAAAAATCTTAGCAGAAGTGGAAAACCGCGAATATTCCTAGACGCCCTCACAATAATCCTTTAATACGTTTGATCATAATTCAACACAAAAAGAGTGAAAGAAAATGCAGTACTAAAACAGTATATTTTGTAAAACTAAAGAATTATAAAATAAACAGAGAAAAGGCTGACTGTTTACACTAGGCTATTAGGTGTCCTAGGAGTAACCTAGTGGTAGCTCGTCTGCTTTCGGCGCTGAGGGTGCTCGGATCAAATCCCGACAAGCGCCATTCAATACCTCCGTGTCTAGGACGGATATGGACACGCTAAATCCTAAGACCGGAAAGTCCCTCTATGACGTCAGAGAGGGTGGGAGAGGGTACGACCCCCCCCCCTTTAGATGTCGCCCCTTATGGGTGCCCGGTCAAAATTGAGGTGGCACCTGGCTAAATCGAACTCCGGCCATTGTGGTGCCATTTTAAACCGCAGCTGCGCCCTTCAGCCCTCAAGCCCATACGGACCTGGTCTGGAATACAGAGGCTCCTAGTGGCAATAAATTCTTAATAAAAATATCGTTTACATATTTGCATTAAAAGATATTAAATTACCAAACAAAATTTTCAATTCGTAAAAAAATGCAATTATTCTAATATTTTGAATATGAGCTGTATATACAGTGCCTCCAAAAAGTGTTCGTAAACTTACGATTTTCAATGAAATATGGGTCTATCCATTAATTGAAATGAATATTTCAAAATGGGTATTTAATAATAAGATCTAAAATCTATTCTAAACAAAACTACATGAAATATTTTGAAAACATAATAAAACTTTATTTTTAAGAAACCGATAATCGAAAAGTAACAAAAACTTTATCTCACAAAAGCCATCGTACACTGAAATATTTTCGGATAAATTCATAATTAAAATTATCGTCTGGCGCTTTATTATTATTTTTGAATTGTGGTGGCATTTAAAATATCGTTTGGCTTCAATTTTTGCTTGCGTACTCCGTAATATTCTATTTATTATTTAAAAATGGCTCCTAGTCGTTAAGAAACAACAAACAGCATTCGAAAATTGATTATTTTTTATCATAGTAGTGGTAAATCAATTCGGAATATAGCTAAATTACTTAATTTATCCCATTATACTGTGCAGTATGTGAAAAAACGCTTTAAAGAAGAAAATTGGATCGAATACAAGGTAAGAAAAGGCAGTCCGGCAAAGTTAACAAAACGTGATCAGAGATTTATAATTAGAAAATTTGTGAAAAAGTCACGTTTGAGTGCTGTAAAAGTTTCTGCAGAACTCAATGAAACCTTTCCTACTTCAATTTCACCTGAAATTTTTTGACGAGTTCTCAGAACAGATGGATTACATGGGCGTTCTGCCCATAGAAAATTTTTTGTGAGAAAAACAGAAAGTTTAGGCTTCCCTTCGCACTATCAATGATAAATAAGCCCCAAACCTATTGGAATAATGTCTTATTTGTCGATGAACATATTTGGTGTTGATGGGCGTATAATTGTATGGAGAAGAAAAAAATGAGGAACTTAATCCCAAGAACTTAGTAGGAACAGTTAAGCATGCCGATGGAGGTATCCTTGTGTGGGGGTGCATGTCAGCATCAGGACTAGGAAATTTGGTATTTATTGATTGCATAATGAATAATGCTGTTTTTATAAATATTTTAAGACACAATTTAAAATTATCAGCTCAAAATTTGGGTATTGGAAACAACTTCGTTTTTTATCAAGACAACGATCCTAAGCACACGGCTCTCAACGTTCGCATCTGGTGTCTCTATAATTGTCCACAAGTTTTGAAAACACCACCTCAATCGCCAGATTTAAACCCAATAGAACATATTTGGAGAGAACTGGAGGTTCGAGTACGAAAACACGACATTCACACGAAAAGCGAACTAAAAACAATTATGATGGAAGAATGGATGAACATTGATGCAAAAATTACAAAAGAACTAAAGCAATCTATTCCCAGACGTTTAAAAGCTGCTGTGGATGCTAAAGGATATCCTACTAAATATTACTTTAACGAAAAATTAGAATATTTACTAATATGTAGAGATTTTTTACAAGAGTATGATGACTTTTGTGAGATAAAGTTTTTGTTACTTTTGGATTATTGGTTTCTTAAAAATAAAGTTTTACTATGTTTTCAAAATATTTCATGTAGTTTTGTTAAGAACAGATTATAGATCTTATTATTAAATATCCATTCTGAAATATTCATTTTAATCAATGGGTAGACCACTATTTCATTGAAAATCGTAAGTGTACGAACACTTTTGGGAGCCACTGTATATAAAACAGTTCCGTAACTGACCGACTCACTGATTGACATACAACGCACAGACCAAACTGCTGGACCTAAAGGGCTGACACTTTGCATGGCGATTCTTCTTAGAGAGTAAGGGTGCACTAGGAAAGATATTTGAAAAATTCTTCTTAGATTTTTTAAAATTAAATTTTTAACCTCTTTTTGTAACTTTTTTTAGGTTTGCATTTAAAAGAATATTCTCAGGGTTATAAAATTTATATCACGAGAAAGATCATAAAAATTCCTTTAAAATGAAATCTTTTTCGAATCTTTACCTCCATTTTCTGATTTTTGGTGAATTTTTAAAGATTCATTCTTAGAGTTTAATTTATTGAATGCTGATCACGTGATTTCCTTTTCTGGTACTTTAAATTAATTTATCGTCACGTTCATAGCAACGAAATAGACAAAAAAATTTTTTTTTTCTTGCTAATGCGGCAGACGATTGGAAATGATCCAAAAAAATATTAAAATACAGTAAAAGATATGTTCCTCAAATTGTACTATATTAACTGTACTATATTTTTTAGCATGCTCTATTAGATTTAATTTGAATATTTTCTTCTACATTATTTTGTCTATAAAAATATCCGTTACGATTTTTTTTATAAATATATTTTTTCGTTTTTTTTTACATCAATTACATACATTGATCGTTGCATTTATTATAAATATATTTAAACATATTTTTGGCATTAATTGCATATATTGACCGTTGTATTTAATTTGAATGTACTCCGTAGCGAAGTACGGGTTTTCAGCTACTATGAAATAAACAAATTAGAAACTGGAGATTGTTTTCAATACTCTAAAATGATCACTAATATGCACAATACACCAAATAAAAAGAAAGGGGAAAATGGGAGTGAACACTGTTATGTCTATAACTGAGAATATGGAATAAACAGACAAAGAGGGGATTGCTTACATTACTCCAAAAGGGCTGCGAAAGATGCAGAAATAAAAGAAATAAACAGGCAAGTAAAAAGGCTATTTACGATACTGTTATGATTTCTAACTAGGCACGATATACGAAATCGATGGACAGAAAAAGGGTACTGATTAGAATTAAACTTACACACACTTTGGTGCTCGGTAAATTTTTGTGATCTTTTCAAATTTCTTGCGTCACCCCAAAGGTCGAAATATCCTACTTTCATTCCTGGCAGTTCCTTGCTTAAACGGAACCTCCTGGAGGTGTACAGCAGAGCAAAATAAAACAATCCGAACGCTAAAATACCAGCCACTGTCGCAATAAACAACGGGAAGTCTTGGACGATAAACAGCGACATGCTCACTACGTTCCACCGGCGACTCGAGTGAAAAACGGCTTGCTGGAGGAAATTAAAGCAGCAATCAAACGGATTGAATATAATTTCAAGGTTTCCTGTTCCCACGTGCTATGATGACGAACGTTTTGAGTAATTCCTTGAGGGCTCCGTGTCAGTGGCGTTGCGAGAATAACTGGCGCCCGGGGCACGATACCTTTGTGGCGCCCCGTGAAAAACATATAATATATAGACCCTATATTGGCGCCCCCGATAAACATATAATAACATAATATATAGACCTTATATTGGCACTCCCCCCCCGAAAAGCATATAGTAACATAATATATAGACCTTATGTTGGTGCCCTCCCCTAAAAACATATAGTAATATAATATATAGACCTTATATTGGCGCCCCCCACAAAATAATATAGTAATATAATATATATATATATTATATTGGCGCCCTCCCCGAAAAACATATAGTAATATAATATATAGACCTTATATTGGGGCCCTCCCCTGAAAAACATATAGTAATATAATATATAGACCTTATATTGGCATCCACCTCGAAAACATATAGTAATATAATATATAGATCTTACATTGGCGCCCCTGGCATGATAGACCCCCCCCCCCCCCCCCCCCCTTTGCTACGCCACTGCTCCTGGTTGCCCAATTGTCGGCGGATCTGTACCGTCCGATCCCCCCCATCAAACCACCGAACACCGGAAATGAATCCTCGTCTGCGTTTGCAGGAATTTGCTACGTAGCGGCCGGTCTTCGGTGAATAATGGGCTGATACGCGAAAGCGGAGGGAGCCCAGGTGTCAAACGAGTTGAGTAATTCCTTGTTTACGTTGGGAACTTGGTTTCAGTTTCGAGATGGAACGTTTCTTGAACCTCGGACTTGTAGTTTATATCAGTAGTGCGAAAACTTTTTGCGATAGCGACACAATTTTCTGTATATAAAAAATCCCTCGACCAAAGTAAAAATTTTTTAAGCGTTTTTAAATTTTTATTTTTAAACTAGCTGAAAACCCGCACTTCGCTACGGAGTACATTCAAATTAAATACAACGGCCAATGTATGCAATTGATGCCAAAATATATATATATCTAAATATATATTTATAGTAAATATGACGATCAATGTATACAATTGATGTAGAAAAAAAATATATATTTATAAAAAAATCGTAAGGGATATTTTTATAGACAAAATATTGTCCAATCGTCTGTTGTCGTACTGACATACAACGCACAGACCAAACTGCTGGACCTAAAGAACTGTCACTTTGCATTGCGATTCTTCTACTAAGAAAGATTTTCGAAAAATTCTTCTTAGATTTTTTAAAATTAAATTTTTAAGCTGTTTTAGTAACTTTTTTAAAGTTTGCATTTAAAATAATAATTTGAGGGTTATAAAATTTATATCACAAGAAAGATCATAAAAAAAATATCCTTCAAAATGAAATCTTTTTCGAATCTTTACCTCCATTTTCTGATTTTTGGTGAATTTTTAAAGATTTATTTATAGAATTTAATTTATTAAACGCTGATCACGCGATTTCTTTTTCTGGCACTTTAAATTAATTTATCGTCACGTGCATAACAACGAAATAGACAAAAAAAAATATTCTTCTTTTCTTGCTAATGCGGTAGACGATTGAACATTATCCAAAAAAGTATTAAAATACAGTAAAAGATATGTTCCTCAAACTGTACTATATTAGCTGTACTATATTCTTTAGTAAGTCCTATTAGATTTAATTTGAATATTTTCTTCTACATTATTTTATCTATAAAAATATCCCTTACGATTTTTTTATAAATATATATATATTTTTTTTTTTACATCAATTGCATACATTGATCGTTGTATTTATTATAAATAAATAAATAAATAAATATACAGATATTTATTTATTTTTTTCTTGGCACTAATTGCATACATTGACCGTTGTGTTTAATTTGAACGTACTCCGTAGCAAAGTGCGGGTTTTTAGCTAGTTTAGGTATAAATCAAGGGAAATTAAAATTTAAATAAGAGCATGATTTCAAAATTATTATCTTCGTATTAAAACACTGTAAAATTATCAAGTTCATTTATCAATATAAAACTACAATAGAAGACAATTAACGAGAAGGGAGAGCCTGGACCTAACATAATATTTGTTTAATATTTTGTTAAATATTTGAGAATGCTATTCTCATATAATTTCCATTCTCATATAATTTCCATTTCAGTCTTGTTCGGTTTTTTATAGATACTCAGTTTGACAACCCAGTTTCACATATACAGGTAGTAGCGAACGGAAGCAATGTAAGTATAGCATTGTAATTTAGCAATATCATCTATGTCAGCGATTCTCAACCACTGTGCCGCGGCACTTTTGTGTGCCGCCAAATTCTTAAAGTGTGCCGCCAAATTTTAAAATTGTATATAGTAAAAAATTATAATGCTTTTTTTTATTACGAGTAAAGTTTGTTTAAATTAAAGAAAAGTACACTGTAAAAGAAAACTGTTGTTTTTACAGTTAAATGCTATATTTTTAGCTGTTTTTATCCGTTTTAAGTAAACAACTTTTAAACTTATCTTTTTTTTGTGTGCCGCCAAATTTGGAAATCGTTAAAAGTGTGCCGCGACAAAAAAAAAAAAAAAGGGTTGAGAATCACTTATCTATATATATAAAACAGTCCTGTAACTCAGTGGTCCCCAACCCCCGGGCCACGGACCGTTACCGGTCCGTGGATCAAATGGTACCGGGCCGCCCAAGGGACATTAAATTATTTCCATTTTATTTACTGTGTTGTATTTCTCTCGGGTTTGTGCTAATTTATACCTTTGTAACAGAAGAAATCTTGTTACTATTTTAAATTAGTTTATTGTTTATTAAACACTAGCTGGAAACCCGTACTTCGCTACGGGTTTGACAATTAAATACAACGGTCAATGTATGCAAGTTCGAATTACGCAAATTGTGCATAAAATTGTCATAAATTCAAAAATAATGAAGTTCTGTAGTATTATAACAATAAATTTCCAGTTGATAGCCAATAAATTGTAAATATTTTTTTACCTTAAATGTAGAATAAAAAGAGTAGTTCCAAATGTAATTTTCTTCAATAAACCCTTAAAAGTTGCCAACTTCAAAAATCTTTTTTGTTTATATCAATACCTCCTCCACTTGAATCTTTAAAATATTGAATGTTTTACTGATAATAAATGAAAATGTAGTTCGATGTGTTGCTATGGTTACTTGACTATGTTTGACATAGAAAATTAAAATGTTAAATGTTTTACTGATAATAAACGAAACTATCGTTTGATGTGTTGCTACGGTTACTTGACTATCGTTGACAAAGGAAAAGTTGTAAAGGTAAAGCATCATCTCAACATTTAGGCCCCTAACTTTCTTTCTACTGATCAGATATACATCATATATAGCCTATGTCCATCTGGAATAATGTACCTTTCAAATAGTGAAAGAATTTTTCAAATAGGTGCAGTGGTTCCGGAGATTACCCTCCACATACAAAATCCCCTCTCTCTTTATATATTAGTATAGATTTCAAGATTATGAATTAAAATTTCAGTCATAAAATTGAAAATAAATGCGCTTTCCTGTAAGAAAAAACGAAACAAATAAATAATTAAAACGAGTTTTTTTATTGAACAATAAATAAACGTAACGTCATTTATACATCCAAATTATAATAACATCAATTATTAAATCAAAACAATCAAAAATATAAACAATCATGTCCTCCCTCAGCGGGCCGTGGTAAAATTATCAAACGTTGACCGGACCGCGGCGACAGATAGGTTGGGGAGCACTGCCGTAACTGACTGACTGATTGACTGACATACAACGCGCAGACCAAACCGCTAGACCTAAAGGGCTAAAATTTTGCATGGCGATTCTTCTTATAGTGTAGGGGTGCACTAAGAGAGATTTTTCAAAAATTCTTCTTGGATTTTTTAAAATTTAATTTTTTAACTGTTTTCGTAATATTCTTTAAAGTGTGCGTTAAAAGTAATAATCTGAGGGCTATAAAATTTATATCACGAGAAAGATCCTAAAAATGCCTTGAAATCTTTTTCGAATCTTTACCTCCATTTGCAGATTTTCGGTGAATTTTTAAAGGTTAATTTTTAGAATTTTATTTATTAAATGCTGATCACGTGGTTTCTTTTTTTTTGTGATACTTTGAACTAATTTTGCATCGCGTGCATAACAACGAAATAAATTGACAAAATATTTTTTTTTTTTTGCTGATGCGGCAGACGATTGTACATTATAAAAAAATTATTATAATACAGTAAAAGAAATGTTCCTCAAACTTTACTATATTAACTGTACTATATTCTTTAGTATGTTCTATTATATTTAATTTGAATATTTTCTTCTACATTATTTTGTCTATAAAAATATCCGTTATGATTTTTTTACAAATATACTTTTTCGTTTTTTTTTTTTTTTACATCAATTGCATACATTGATCGCTGTATTTAATTTGAATGTACTCCGTAGCGAAGTACAGGTTTTCAGCTAGTATCATATATTTTTAACATTGAAAAACATAAATAAAAATATGCAATTATAGTAAATTTAAAGCCTATTTTTTAATTAAATAATTCAATATACAGTGATTTCCGCTTATAAGAATCACGTTTGTTATTACTGTTTTTGATTCTTATAAGCGGTTGATTCTTATAGCCGAAATTTAGGTTTTTGGACAGGCATACACACCTATATATACATATATTAGATAATTTACCATAAAATACTCTTTAATTTACGTTAATTATCTTTTATTAAAATTATTTTTTATAATTTTAAAAATACAACTTCATTTCTAGACCAATAAGTAGATACACATGATTATAGTAAGAGAAGAAAAAAATCCAATATTTGTTACAACATACCAGCTTAACAGTTTTAACATTTCAACTACAGGAAGGGAGCAAGAAAAAGTTTTCTATGGTACTTTGACGTAATGAAGTTTTCAGGAGGCTGTTTCAATACTCTTTCAATACTAATAGTCGCAGACGAAGATTCACCTTCTAGTTTACGTTTCACGGTTTGATAACGTGCTGAATCAACTAATGTCACGTTTGCCTAAGTGATAGCGGACACTTCGCCGAAGATTTATGTGTTTCAGGGTCCAGGAAGCCGCAACCAGAATGTGGGAGGTGGGAAAAAAAAGGGCCCCTATTTTTGTTTGTAAGTGCAGAAAAGTGAAATCGGACCCGGACGGGTAAAGATGTCCCTGGGTCAAGCTAATAGGACAGTGTTGTGCTAAATTGTTTAAGGGGAAACTATTATGTTATGTCTAACAAAGAAAGGAATGAATTTTAAGACTATATTCCATCCCATCTTATCAATTTTTCTTTTAAAAAAAAGAAAGAACTTCGTGCCTTTTTAGAGTTTAAGTGGCTTTTTTTGAAAAATGAAAGGAAAGAGAAGAGTGTAAACTGATTCTTAAAACCGGTGGATTGATTCTTTAAAGCGAAAATTTTAACATGGAAATAATGCATTTGTTTTTGTTTTCGCGATATTGATTCTTATAAACGGTTGATTCTTATAACCACTGATCACTATAAGCGGTGGTTACTGTAATATAAATGTACTTAAAACTCTGCACGACCCCTCCCCCCTCCCCGCCCTCTTTTTTTTTTCGCGACCCACAGTTTGCGCATCACTGGTTTTTATATCATTGATAAGTTCAAGGAAAACGTTCAAGGAGGTCACTGCAACATTTCTCGTCCGTATGGCAGTAGAAGGTTACACGTTATAATCAGACGCTGTCAAGTCTGACAAGACGCGGAAAAGATTCCCTCGTCCATCAGTTTTGGGGTTCTGATCTTTGTAAATACAATGCTCCGTTTGAGCTCGTGGCGGCCCCCTGGTACAGCGCGCTGGTTTTCGGTGCTGAGGGTGCTCGGATCGAATCCCGGCGTTGCGCCACTAAAAGCCTCCGTTTGTGTCGTCCCGTCATAGGGGGTAATGCTAGTCAGCCTGTATGGTGCCCTCATAATAAAATGGCTAGAAAAACTGCGGTGTACAATGGCGGTAAGGATGTTGTCCAAGAAACCTTCTGCCTCATTAGAAAAAACTACACAATGCCCCGTTGTAAGGTTTAGAATCCAGGTCATTTTAACTCAGGTCGACAACCCCCGTCCTTGGACATCCTTGTTCGTCCAAGACTGGTATTGCTGTCAAAAATATTAGCCTCAAAAAGTTAACTATTGTTCATTGAACCTAAGGTTCTTAAATATTTATGAGTGTTTTTCTTTCTTTATCGACTAGTTTCGCGGATTTATTATTATTATTATTTTTTTTTTTTTTGGGGGGGGGAGGGCGATCATATATTAACATCAAGAGAAAACTTTAGAATTACTAAAGTTTGTGTAGAAGCGCTGAATGTTATAATTCACCGCGGTGTGTGGTCGAAAGATTGTTAAGAACAAAATTCTTATAAAAACTTCAGAGGCAAAAAATAAAGGCTTGAACCCTAAGAGGACGTAAAAGAAAAGCTGTCTGTGTGGCCATTGATAGCGATCAAAAGACTAATAAATATTGCAAGATAGATGGACGTTATTTTATGGCCCACAATAAAACTTTCAGCAGATAATGGTCAAAGTTGTATTTCAAACGAAAATTATGGTGGGGAAGTAATTCGTAGACGATGATCAGGAGCAGTATAATAAGGGACCAATAGGGCAGGAACTACTGAGAGAAAAACAGCCCACTGTCCAATGAGAGAAAATGGGGCGGGTCAAAATGGCAAAAGAACAACAGCCCCTCCAAGAAAAAAGAACGAGAGAAGGGCCAGAGATTGTTTTCCTACAACTCGGACGATATAGAGTGCCATTTTGAACTGTCTCGGAGTGTAGCGGTAGATCCTGGGATCCGATATGATGATTCTGAATTTGATATGATATGGGCCCCCGTTATCGAAGTCATTTCATCGATGTATTCTTCAACAGTAGCAAGTGCCTCCCGAAAGATCCTAGATATTCATTTCTTTGACAAATAGCTTGCCTCTGCTTCTGATTCCTCGTGTTTAAAATGATAATATGAAGGAGAATATTATTCTGTTAATAATTACACTTTAAAATATTTATTTAGCACTATCAAATAAATGTATGATAAAGGCCGATTCTCTGTGTTCCCTTGCTAGCCCCAACACATGCACACGTCCAATGTTTTAAGGTAATTTAAACAACCTATAGTTTGTGTAACATAAAACTTATTTGTTTTGCATTGTACGGTATTAAACTGCGTTAGGCGAACTTTCATAATCGTACTCTTGTTTGACTATTACGCTACATTCTATACATGTACTGCATTATGAAATGAAATGTCTCAGCCTTCGCAACTTGTAAGTGCGGGTGTAAGCCGACACTGTTGATATCATAATTTTTAAATGTAAAGAGCATGCATCAGAAGCTTAGTGTAATGTTTGTCGTTGAATTTTAAATGTAATCTGCCTCTCGTTTTCCCAGCCTGCGGCTTCTTATGAGTGTGTGTGTGGGTGTGTGGGGGGGATCTTAAGAGCTTTCTGGGACGATAATATCTGGAATGTGTGTGTGTATGTATATATATATATGTGATAATAATCTCATTTGGAAAATTTAGCACAAGTTGAATTGATGCGCAGAACGCGGAGAGATGCAGTCGGGCGTAGTGTTGATTCAGATAAACACTTACGAAATTTAGTAGAAACAAACATGGAGCCATGGATGAGAAACACACATTTCCGACGATATCCATAAAAACACCTTTATTCAATTATGAAGCATCGCGAAGGTATCAGCTGCAGTGGCCACATTACTTGTCCGGCGTCTATGCCAGGACAGGACATAAAAACAGCAGTGCTTACATTGGAGTTAAGAGAATAGCGTTGTAACGACCGGACTGTGGACATAGGTCCGACAGCAACAACAGTTAGAAACGAAGAAGGAGGAAAGTCTTGCGTTCATGCAATATTAAATGGGTGTTTTGCGATATTTTCGCCAGAGGGCCTAAACTACTTAATTTTTAATTGGGCGACTTCAGATTCGTGGAGTTTACGTGTCCACTTAAGTTTCCCGGGGACTTTACTGCTAGATACCGCGCTTATTAGAACTGCGAACTGTTGAACCTGGGCCTAGGATGAGTGGCCATAAAAATCTTGCAAAGTGGGATTTTGACGTTATAAAGACATAACTTCAGAGTGATTCGAGGGCTCTTCAAGAATTTTGACACTATACTGACATTCGAAATCTCATAAACTTCTAACACTCATATCTGAGGATGTTATTGAGTTCAGATACTTCACATGCCTGCTTAATGATCTGCAGGGATAATATAATTTATCTTATTTTACTTTTAGGTCGCAATTTTGGAAAAGGGGTTGTACTTTATTAACAATAGAATATGCTTTAAAGCAAAGTAATTTAGGAAGACGCGTTTTCTTGTTACATATATATATATATATATATATATATATATATATATATATATATATTATAGTGGTTTTTTTTCTAAAAAAATAGGTATAATGTGTTTTCTCAAATAAAGGTGCGCATTTTTAGTACCGTGTTTTCACACGTCATGTCACAGGGGAACAGAAAAATCGCAATTAAAAAAATACTTTTTGTTATATATTAACAACTGATTCGTAAGGTTCTTAAAATTTCTGTCAAGTTAAGCCGAAATAATACTTTTTTAAAAAAGGTGGGGATACGCCGTATTCCCGCGTATCTCCAGAAAAAAAGCGATATCTGATATATATATATGGGAAATATCCCAAGCTCTTAATCTATATATATAAAACAATTCCGTAACTGACTCATTCATTCACTGACTGACTCACTGACTGACATACAACGCACAGACCAAACCGCTGGACCTAAAGGGCTGAAATTTTTCATGGCGATTCTTCTTATGGTGTAGGGGTGCACTAAGAAAGATTTTTCAAAAATTCTTCTTAGATTTTTTTAAATTAAATTTTTAAGCTGTTTTAATAACTTTTTTTGAGTTTGCATTTAAAATGATAATTTGAGGGTTAAGAAATTTATATCACGAGAAAGATCCTAAAAATTCCTTTAAAATGAAATCTTTTTCGAACCTTTACCTCCTTTTTCTGATTTTTGGTGAATTTTTAAAGATTCATTTTTAGAATTTAATTTATTAAACGCTGATCACGTGATTTCTTTTTCTGGTACTTTCAATAAATTTATCGTCACGTGCGTAACAACTAAATAGACAAAAAAAATATTTTTTTCTCTTTCTAATGCAGCAGACGATTGGATATTATCCAAAAAAAAATTCATATCCCTTACGATTTTTTTATAAATATATATATACAGATAGATATATAGCAGCGCCACCCCGTGTGATGCGCGATTACTTGTCAGACAAGATGTGAACTCGCTGCGGGGATGTACGTTTTCTTTCTCTTTTCTTTTATGTATAAATAAATGTCTTGTACCCGTCGGTTTGTCCATAAGTATTCGTCTCGAGATCCACCCATCCATCCATCCACACACACACGTACACACGATTTTATCTATATGAAATACAAATACATATTAATATTTAAGTATTAATATTTAGTCACATGAGATTTAACAAAAACAAGCGCGGAAAGTAAGCGAGACATTTTGTTATCGTTATTATTCAAGTAAATACTACATACGCAAAATCTCCAACACGTCGAAAATAGTTAAATAGTGTTTAAAATAGTCTGTCAATATTTTTTTAAAAATTTCTTTTATCTATATTTTTGATAAAAATGTTTTAATTAAAAAAAATTGCTACTTTCAAAAATTTTTTACTGCAGGTCGAATAGTTTTTATATTTAAAGAAAATGGGTAACGGTCGAAAAAAGTTTGCACACCACTGCTTGAAGTAATGAATGTATCATTATTAGAAATAGTCTACTTAACCTTTTCAGTACGGGGTGGGATAGCATGTATCCTAAGAATACGGGCACAAGAATGATTATATATATATCTATATATATATATATATATATATATGTAACATGGGAGACTGACACTGGCCCAATAGATATCGAAATCTCCCATGTCACGGTGAGAAGAAGATATTAATACTACAGTTCACTTCATAGCAAAACGACGTACTCGGCTTCTTACGGAAAAGACTTTATTACGTCTATTCAAGTTAGTTACAAAATGAAAAAAGCCTACATGTACGCGATCCCAAACCTTATATAACCTCATCTCGCCATGTGATCGTAGTAGGGTTTAATTGGTTAAAAGTTAAGAAAAGGCGTGAGAAATGCGCTACAGCGTTTAATTTTCTGCCCACGCCACGCCAGTTTCGTTTTCATTTAAACAGGCAGCCATTTAATTTTTTCCACTAGAGGCCTTTTAGGACTTAGATTTGAAAACGAAAGTTAGCTCGTACGCCCAAGGGAATTTAGAATAATGTTAGATTTTAAAATGGAATTTAACGCGAATGCCCAAAGGGAATTACCTGTTTCAAGGAATTAAAAAAGGGTTTGTAATTTGGAATAGTAAAGTGAGGAATTAATAGTTTTTAAATGTTAAGATTGTTGAATTAAGAAATTACTAGTTTTTAATATTATAGAATATCCCCCCCGTCCGAGAAGAGGCTGACCAACAATGCCTGCATTGGAGGACAGACTCACCCGGCCATGTGAGGAAAATGGGCGTCGACCACAAATTTGGAAAAGTTTTAAAAGGAACATATGTTTTAAGTTAATTTAGTATGATGATCACATGGCAAGACATTGCACATTTCAATATCGAATACACAAAATACACTAATGATTTACTAATTTATGAACACAATAAAAACAAAAAAAATTATAGAAATTAATGATCAATTATAGAAAATTGTAAATTATATAAATTTCTTATATTGTTGCTGTGAAAAACAATTAAATTTAAATATGCACTTATCATCAAATGAAGACAATGCTGAGCAGGGCGGCCGTCCCCACACAACAAAATCTCAAAAAAAAAATCAATTAAATTTAATTAAAATAATTATCAAATTTTCACTCTACATCAGTTTTAATTTTGAGTCGACTCACACAAATAATAGAATATAACAATGAAAATATCAACAAACAAACATGTTAAGTAAATGGAATTGAACATGACAATAATAATTTGAAGTTATTGTACTTTCCTCCTCAACTCTCACAACATTGGGGTGAGTCCAAAATAAAATTTTTATTTACTTATCTTGTAATGATTTTTCTGTGCAACATTCTTAGTCCTTTCACAGCCATTAGTATGTTGAGGAAAAAACACCAATTAAAAAAAATCACAGTCTCTTTAGTGCTGTGTCATTTCTGCTTCACAAACGTAGAATGCATAAATATCACATTATCTCGACTTGTTTACATATAAAGAAAATTAGTTCTTTAGTTACATAATAAAAATCACAGTTTATAATAAAAATCACACTTTCAATAAAAATCACAAGATTTAATAAAATCACATTTCAAATATATCAATTGTATATAAAAATTACAAAACATATCACTCATTATCTAGTTTTCGTATCTTTATTTATCTCATTATTTTTTCTTAATATCTCTTATCTGCTTTATTTCAATATTACTTATTATCAACAAAAAAAAATCTCTTTTCCATATCATTTTTATATTTCTTATTATTCTCATTTCATCATTTCTTATATTCATTTTATTTCGACAACATTTATTCATTCCAAAATTCTATTCAATATTCTTTACTTATTCTTATTCATATTTATTCTAACTTTATTTATTTATTTATAACTTTATTTATTTATTCTCAATACTTTTCACTTTATTTTCAAATTATTTATTTACTATTCATTTGTGTACACTTATTATAAGTTTATGTGGATCCATTTCCTTGTTTTGAAGGTACCTTGTTGTATGTGTGTTCCCCAACTCTTAGTCTCAAATTCTTTAATTCTACCTCTAAGCAGTGAGGGTTGTGTTTATGTTTGTGTAACAAGTGGGTTTTCTTTCTCCATATTGTTCTCTGACTAATAAGGAGGAAGAGTCTTTTAGCCGTACAGTGGACTAACCGTTAATCTCCGACAGAATATGACTGCGTTGGAAAACAGCATCTTGTATAGTACACAGATGGAGAAAAAGGAAAAGGTGCAGTTGTCATACCTGTGGGAGTATAATATATAGAAATGGGAGGACAAAAGGAGTGGCCATCCCAGCCCTGTTTTAGTCATTACTCAAGCATATAATCTTCAGCACTTTAAGTGACTGAGTTGTTGAATTAAAAACAAATAGTAAAAAAAAATTAAAAACGATCTTAAACAGTTGGGACGACATCCAACGCGCTTGTAGAGTTGGGTGATAGGAAAGTGTTTTTCAAGAAATAGGAAATTTACTGAAAGGTTAAAGAAGTAGAGTTGTCATAGCCGGTGTTTAAATTGAGATCCAAAAAAAAAAAATTCACACATAATAGTATTCTTAAGAAGAAAGTTTAAGTTAGACAGTCTTTTTTTTTTTTTTTTTTTTTTTTTTTTTTTTTTATATCTTTAGTAGGACAACACATAATTAATTATATCAATTAAAAAAAATATAATGATGTTAAGCATCACATAGAAAAGAAAGAAAAATGGATCTAATGTTTGTCATTATTCGTGGTGTAGTTTTAAGTTCTCTGGTGCATTATAATATCTTAATCTGCAAGCATGGACAATTTCAGAATCTCGTTTAGTGTGAAAGTTTGGTCTATCAATTTTATATTCAATAGAATTCAAAATACACAACATATGAAAGTATTAAACACACACTAATAAAATACTCCTAATACCAATAATAACAATAATAATACCTTAATATTCTCTATCAATTGCCATAATTTAATGTTAATGTTCAAATTTCAAACTATTATTCTATCAATTGACACAAATAATCAAAATAATAATCACAAATAATAATCTTTTACCAATAGACATCTCAGTTTTAATAAGTTAATCATGAAATCGATAAACCAAAATTAATTTTTCTTTTCTTATATCACATTTTGGTATGAATCCTCGCTGTAAAGTTCCCAAATATTCATCATTTGTATTTAATATCTTAAAACATATTTCTCATTATATTATCATCTTTCTTATTTATTTATTATTCTTCATTATTTCTTTTTCGAGAATTTTCTGGGGCGGATGAACCAAATATAACATACAATGGTTTTTTAATTCTCCAATTGTGGTTTTTTGGCACCCTAAGTCATGTTATAAAGACGTTCCGTTTATATGAAATCCATAGAACGACTTTTGACTGTCGACTCAAACCACCGGAAATCTCCTTTACTTCAATTCGTAGAACAATTTACGAGGTCTCAACATCAAATGTAATATGTCAAAGTACTTAAATAAAAAAATTTTCTTGATGTCTGAAAATTACTATGTTATCCCTGCAGATATTTTCCAAAACCAAAACCACAGGCATCATATGTTTAAATTTACAACAGCAAAAATCCTAAGTTAAATGAATCAAAACAAGTTTGGCTCTTTTCGTGATCGTGTTTACAAAACTAATGCTGAGCATTTAAATTTATTGCGGAGGCGACCTTCGAAATGTAATACAACGGCGCCCGAAACCGGAAATGATTAGTTATTTTTCTTTTTCTCCGCGACGATTCAGAACTGCGTGCTAAATTAGATACTCGTAACATTACTTTACTCATTTAAATTTTCAGTTTAACGTAACCAAGGATCATTAATTATCTTAAAACACTAAAATATTCATTATCAGAAAAAGAACATAGAAATATTATAAAATTACACTAAAAACACACACTTATAATAAATTTATCACATATAAGTCTCAAAAATTTCTTTAAATTCAAATATCTTATAATATGAAACAATATACTCTTAAAATTCCATCAAAATGCAAATCAAAATGAAACATTTTAAAATCAAAAACAAAATACACGTTTTAAACCAATGATTCTTACTTTCGTTTTACTTTTTATCGATTTATTTTTTATCATAGGTACTTAATTAAATCAATAATTTGAAAATACTTTCACCGAAACACATTTATAATAAATTTTTATCAGTATCTACTAATATTAAATTTTTTCACAATAATTTCTAACTTTTAGCTTACCAATTGAAGTGTTATTCACACTTTTTACCATTATCCTTATTAATTTTCACTATTACATATCTTCATAATTTTAACATTTGTAGCTCGGTTCTGAATTTATCTTGGTGAAGTTCTTGGCTTAGTTAGTCCCAGTACACAGTATCCCAATTGGAACACTATGAAAGAGCACTTTAAAAGAAATTTTTTTTTTTTCTTTTTCGGAAGTTGTAGAACCTTTCCTTTAGGTAACATTTTAAGAAGGCACTATTGCGTTGAACTGCTGGAACGAAGTTGTATCGCGAACACATTTTTCTGTTATGTACACAATTTCGATGACCTAATACTTTCACTGATGATTTTTAAATGGTGGGGATTACGCACTTTTTACATGATGACACTAGATGACAGTCTCTCATAAAAGTGAATTTCCAGTCAATTAAATTCAAAACTTCGCACGTTGTATCCAACAGACTATTCCACTGCACACAGCATATGTTTTCGCAGAATTTCTCGGAATATTTTTATCCCCAGGTCAACGGTTAGTGAAAATCGACGTTTCACATAATCTGAAAATATTTTTTCACGAAATCTCTGCCACGAAACTTCGGAAGTTCACACATGATTCGACGACTGAAAAATATTCAAAACTAACACTATAATAGTTAAATGAAACTCCTTTTTGACACAAAAATTTAAATTTCAGATTCAATCAAAGTTCACTTCGTGGGAATCCACGGGATTTGTACGCGACACACTCAGCCCAATATTGTATTCCAGTAAAGTTATCAATGTCACATGGTAAGATAGGGGAGTTTTTTCTCCTTTGAAAAGGATTGCTGGCGGCTCAACTCACTGTCTGTATCCGAGGGGAGGTATCCTGCCGACTTTTGTAACATGGGAGACTGACACTGGCCCAATAGATATCGAAATCTCCCATGTCACGGTGAGAAGAAGATATTAATACTACAGTTCACTTCATAGCAAAACGACGTACTCGGCTTCTTACGGAAAAGACTTTATTACGTCTATTCAAGTCAGTTACAAAATGAAAAAAGCCTACATGTACGCGATCCCAAACCTTATATAACCTCATCTCGCCATGTGATCGTAGTAGGGTTTAATTGGTTAAAAGTTAAGAAAAGGCGTGACAAATGCGCTACAGCGTTTAATTTTCTGCCCACGCCACGCCAGTTTCGTTTTCATTTAAACAGGCAGCCATTTAATTTTTTCCACTAGAGGCCTTTTAGGACTTAGATTTGAAAACGAAAGTTAGCTCGTACGCCCAAGGGAATTTAGAATAATGTTAGATTTTAAAATGGAATTTAACGCGAATGCCCAAAGGGAATTACCTGTTTCAAGGAATTAAAAAAGGGTTTGTAATTTGGAATAGTAAAGTGAGGAATTAATAGTTTTTAAATGTTAAGATTGTTGAATTAAGAAATTACAAGTTTTTAATATTATATATATATATGTGATAATATTACTAACTACCTATAATCGCCCATTCTGAACTTTATCTCTGCTCTGGTAATTCCTCTTTCTTTTTGGCGTAAACGCCTCGCCTTTCCACACACTAACTTCCTCCGCCAATTATGGCAACCTGAGCTAATTGTATTTTGGCGCTCTTACGAAGAGACGCTGGACTGACTCGAAGCGAATAAGATGTGTTGCTTTACTCGTTAATAAATTAGTTTGTTCCTGAAGCTGACTTTATTATTTTCCGGCCACGATGTAAGCTCCTATTTCATGAGATGTCCATTCCGGACATTTCATATATATATATATATATATATATATATATATATATATATATATATATATATGTAACCCCCATAATGGCCGTTCTTACAAATGGGGTATGGAATTTTTCGTTCTAAAGAGGGAATCGGAAAAATGGTCTCCGTAAGCTAAAGGTTAATAGAATAAAAGACCTTTTAGGAAAAATATGCATCAAATTAAAGGAAAAATTCTTATTTATAAAAAACAAAACAAAAAAAAAATTAAAAAAATTACAGAACTTCAAATATAGCTGAATAGGAAAATAAAGCTGAATAGGAAAACAAATCTGAATATACAGTGATTTCCGCTTATAAGAATCAGGTTTGTTATTACTGTTTTTGATTCTTATAAGCGGTTGATTCTTATAACCGAAACTTCCCTTTGAACAGGCACACATACGCAAATATATACTTGTACATATATATAAACACACAGGCACATATATACATAATTTACCATTAAATACTCTTTAATTTACGTTATTTATCATTTAGTAAAATTATTTTTTATAATTTTAAAAATACTCAATTTATAAACAAATACTATAACTCAATTTCTAGACCTATAAGTAACAACACATGATTATAAAATCAACAAGAGGCAGCTTCTCTTTGAAGACACTTTGGAAGAGCATCATATCTGATTAACAAATTCTGTTTTTCAGAAAAACTAAGAGTTTTCCTTGTTTTTGTTTTTATCATATTTGATTTCGACTATCAAAAAGTTCTAACACTAACTGGTAATTTTGTTAGAAAACTAAAGTGAATACTAGCGACGTATGCTTATTACAGTCTCAGACGAAGATTCACCTTATAGCTTACGTTTCACGGTTTGATTCTGAATCAAACCGTGAAACGTTTGATTCAGCATCTGGTTCATCTGATTCAGCAAAATGGATCCGTTTACGTTTCACGGTTTGAAGTGCTGAATCCACTGTCCCGTTTGCGTAAGTGATGGTGGATACTTCGCGGAAGATTTATGTGTTTCAGGGTCCAGAAATCCGCAACCTGGAAGTAAGTGGTAGGAAAAAAGGAGTGCTTGTCTGGAGAAAAGTGAAATCGGACCCGGGCGGGTTAGATGCCCCTGGGTAAAGCTAATAAGACAGTGTTTAGCAAAAACGTATAAGGAGAAACTCTTATGTTATGTCTAAAGGAATGTATTTTACGACTGTTTTCCACCCCAAAGTTTTATCAATCTTTCTTTTCAATAACTTAAGAAAGAATTTCGTACCTTTTGAGAGTTCAAGTGGCATTTTTTGGAAAAATGAAAGGAAGGCGAAAATTGCAAACTGATTCTTATAACCGGTGGACTGATTCTTTAAAGCGGAAATTTTAACATGGAAATAATACATTTGTTTTTGTTTTTGCGATATTGATTCTTATAAACGGTTGATTCTTATAACCACTGATCACTATAAGCGGTGGTTACTGTAATTTGTTATCTCTCTATTCTAAAAAGAACTAACTGCCGCCGCTGTCAAAAGCTTGTCACGCTATCTCCTCCGAAACCGCTGGGGGTATGGGGTCGAGACCGATACCAATCGATGCAGAACAATGTGGGGAAGAAAGTAAGACATGTCTAATATTCGTCGGACTTTAAGTTTTTTTTTAATTTTATGTTTTGTGGGAAAATATTGACTTCTTCATGTTCAGATTACGATAACTCGCCAAAAAAGGATCGTAGAATTTTTTTTTTTTACAATCTAAGACTACAGACATTTCTCCTTCAAACAAGACCTCATTTGTTTAAAAATAATTTAAAAAAGACTGATATTTTTATTAAAATTGAAAACCCTTTTTTTGGAAAAATTTATGCGTTTCGAGATATATAAATTCGATGCGCTCAGACTTATTATGTTACAAAGAAAATATTTATATCAACTGGAAGATGAAAGCTTTCTCATTCATATAAACTTGATTTCAAGTCTCTATCTTAAAATTTCGATTTTTAATTGAATTTTAAAGAAATACTTCAAAAAAATCTTCTCATTCCCTTCCTTTGAAAGAAGATCCGATTTTTCACCCATTCATCCATTTCTCCGGGCTTCATCCATTTCGTCGGGAGGGGAGGGGGAAAGCTTCAACTGTAAACAAATGAATGACTCAATCGCTGTAAAAAACTATTGAGTCATTCATTCACTTGATTCACCAGAGGAGCGAGCGTAGCAAGGCTAGGGGCGAAGCCCCTAGTAATAAAAATAATTACTAAATTGTTCTTCTAGCCGTAAATGCGGCAAACTGCTCGATTGCATCTCTGTAATTCTTTTGTTTTAGATACCATCTCTCCGGTAGAAATTATTGCAAGACCATTCAATCGCTCTTCAGTTGTTGTTGTTGTTCGTTGACAATTATTCTCTAAAATTTTCAGTTTAGAAAATTTGCGATCTGTTGCTTCTACAATTACAGGTATTGTCAGCAGAATCCTTAGAGCGACAACGTTTGGAAATAGGCGTTCAAAATCAAATTTACGCTCAAAAATTAATACTTCTTGCACTTTTTTTTCACTTTACTTGGTAAAATAAGACAAATTTATAAGTTCCTCTTTCAGATTAGTTTTATATATTGTATTCTCACGAATTTCGCCGCATATTAGACAAAACTATTAATATTTTCTTTCGTTATATTTTATCAACATATTTAAATTTTTAATGACTCATTTTTGCGCCTGAGGGGGTCGCCTCGCCTCCTTACCTTATGAAGCCGGCCCTCCTCATATTAATATCATTCGATAGTTAACCTTTGTACTCACCCATTAAAATTATTCGTTACTTTTCAGAGCTGTAGACTTGCTAACTCTCCGACAGATATATGTTGCGAGCCGTGAGGAAACATACAATTTTCATGCATGGAAGTAATCTAAAAGATTGTTAAGGATATAAATTATGAGTTGTTTAATTACTTGCAGAATGTCTTCAATATTCGTTAAAAAAAAATTCAGGATTTTAAAATGCATCGAGTTTCAATAACCGTATTTATCTGAATAAATAATCCAACAGAGATAGATAAAAATAATTCGAATATAGACAAAAAAACAAACAGAAATCAAGCACTCTGGGCATCCACGCACCAACGGCAAGATTCTGTTAAGTGCCGGAACTGAACCATAAAACAACATAGAGGTAACCGACAGGTCTCGTCATCAGGGAGCCTAACAATATCAGTTACCTCAAGGGGAACTTTCTGAATAGGATGCAGGTAAGCCCAAAAGACATCCCAAGGCATTTGAAATTTATTAAGGTAAAATTCTATTAAATTCTGTACATTAAACAACGAAGAAATTGTTTGTATTGTAATTATTTCATTATATATGGTTATACGAAATGTGTCCAACCTCTTTCGATGACCCTGTATTATTCAGATACGGAGGATGTGTATTTGCTGGGTGGATATGCCGATTAAAGATATTAAATAATTAAAGTTATTATATTAGCAGGGTTTCATTACTGATTACTGATTACCCATTACTAATTACCCAGGTTCGTTTTAACCCCAGCATGTAAACACTGTAGAAAAAATAGACACAACTTAAATGTTTTATAAATGATGAGGACCAATATTTACAAATTAACAACAAATATTTATTACACACATAAACAATAAAATTATACAGTATTAAAATGATTATTCTTCTCATAACTACATGAATAATTAATAATGTGCTAAAATGATTAATATTTTTTCAAATAACAAGTTGGGTCCTCACCGGATTAACATGTAAAGGTATGTATCATTTAAGGGATATTTAATTTAATTTTAAATTGAAAAATACTACTGTACTGTCCTTCAACCGAATAGTAAAGACTGACTTACCCCAAATATCGGCTAGCTAACATGACATCATCATTGCGATAAAGTGGCAGGGTGGACTCGAGAGTCCACCACAGGGCAAGCCTGTAGGCTATTCGCCCTCTGCACACCTCTCGCTCCCCAATCTCTCTGCACTCCTCTATATCTCTCTGAACTCTCTCTCTATCTATAAAAATCTCATTTCTACCTCTTAATATTCATCTCAACTTTTTGCATATATGTTTCCACCTTCCAATCACAATATTTTCTTCTCCATATAAACTCCACCTACGTCTTAAAACCCTTTTCTAGTGGCCCTAATATTTCTCTTTTATTAAAATCACACTTCTCATTGGACCTATACTTATCTTTCACATTTTCCTCCTTTTCCTTTCTACATTTTTCTTATATTTTATTTTCTAAAACCTGGTCAGTTTTATAACATCTTTTCCTTACCACGATCCGACAATACTGCTACTGTTGCGTAAATTCCTTTCAATATAATCCTTATTCTAATGGGCTTTTTCTACTAATGCAATTCTTTTATCATGGGGCTTTTGACTAACCGCGATTCTAACTTTACTACTGAGCCTTTCTTATGGGGCCTTTATATGGGAGCGGCGGCTATTTCTAAACTTCCCCCTCTTTACCATAAATATATTTTTATTGCGTACATTTCCTTTTCTAACAATCTTTTAAACTTATGTAAAATGCCTTTTCTTATGCTGACCACTATAACCGGCTGAATCCTGAATCTACCCTTCCTCTGCGTATCCAATTTTATAGCTGACCCTTTTCTTATTTCTGATCCTTTCACTACGTTTTACAATGCATAAAGAATCTTAAACATGACTTGCAGCTGTTGATTCTCCTAGAAACCCTTTAATGGCTTAAAGAGCCAGCATATTATTTAGGGCAATGATACTCACCTTTTTTTACGTCGAGCCCCCCCCCCCCCATCCTCCCAGTATTTTTCTTCGGATACAATAAATTAAATTTAGGGTACATAGTAGAAACAACTCATTCAGTAATGCAACTGTGAAATACTATTCAAATTAATAACCCTGCCACTGGTATGCAAGTCGATATTTTACAGTCACAGTACAGTTAAAAAAAAGAGATTTGCAGTTATTATGTTCGCTAGTTCCCAAGATTTTCCTAGCATGCTGTTAACTCAATCCGGAAAGGTGTGATTCCGTTAGACATATATATCCAATGGTGTGATGTCATATAAAAAACAACTACAGTATTTTAAAGAGAAAATTTGAAAAAATAAAAAACTTCGTTATGTTACTTTTAATATTAATTAACCATAAAACTTTCGGCAATGACCGAAAATACATGCCAAGGCTAAACACGTGACAGATCGACTTGGTATAACCTTAGTGTTACCTTTCAAAAGCAGACAAGCTATAAACGCTTGGAGTCTCCTGGAAATTAAGGCTCTCCCCGTAAATACAACATATTAACCAAAAAATGGCCTTCGGCTGCATATAAGCGCGCCAGCGTTGATTCACGCCTTGCTCCGAAATAATTTCCTGACTATGTTACTAGATCGTAAACACTTTGCATAGTAACATTCCTTTTGAAAGAGAAAAACTCCCAACCCTCTCATCAAACCAAGGCCACTTTCAGCTGCTTATCTGGTCACGTGACACCCGAGAAGAGGAGAGTAGCAGGCCGACACTCTTCTCTTCAGTTGATCAGCGTCCGTTCATCAGACGGTTGCGAGATGTATTCTCGCGTCGACAAATTCTTCGAATACACGGGGATTAAGACGGGTAACGTTTGGAATATCCTCTTCACCTTTCACTCCGTTTTAGTAGCAACGTTGCTGGTAGTACTCTTCAAGCATGCCTGGAAGAGGAGAAGGTACAGCGTCAACAGCAGCAAAGTGACGAAGAAATTTGGGTTCTTCAGCCCATGGGGAAGCATCGGGGATTTTGTGACAAATAGCCGATTTGAGGGAATGTCCAAGAATGTGTGTGAGTTAATTTATTCTATACATTTATGCATAGAACTCACTTATATCTATCTATCTATCTTCCTACCTACCTACCTACCTATCTCTCTCTCTCTCTCTCTCTCTCTCTATATATATATATATATATATATATATATATATATATATATATATATGTATACAATGTACATATATATATATGTATATATATATAATGTATGTATATATATATATATATATACATACATTTATATATATATATATGCATACATATATATATATATATATATATATATATATATATATATATGTATACAATGTACATATATATATGTATATATATATATAATGTATGTATATATATATATACATACATTTATATATATATATATATGCATACATATATATATATATATATAATGTATGTATATATATATACATACATTTATATATATATATATATATATATATATATATATATATATGGGTGTATGAATATGTCATTTTTAATAGATAGTAAAATCAAATGTCAACCGCTTGGTAGTAGACTCTTATCTACTGTTCCTAGATAAGCATCCCCAGCATCCGGGGATTTAAAAGATTCTGCTTTTAATCTGGGTTACCCACCCCGGCAGAGTCCACAAGTATGTTTTTATCGTCTTCAAGCAATCTAAATCTTGCACCGCGATTCTCGGATGACGTTTCTCAACCGATTCATCACCGAGTAGACAGACTCCTGTTTTCCGAAAATAAAAACATTTTGCCACTAGCAAACGATTTCTCTTTAAGGCCGACAGATGGTAGCAACTCCATTTCGAAACGATCCGCTTTATTCCGTGAATACTCAATGATATAATGCGTATTTTAATTAATCTGTTACTCCGTAACCCGTGGCAGAATTTTATTGAAAAATGTTTTGATCAGACTTTGCTCAATTCACAGTTAACTTAATAGATTCTAATGGTTTTATAAACATGACCAAGGTCGTGTTAATGTTTCATATTCTGCACTCACCACTAAATCTTTGTCCTGTTCGAAAATTCTGAGAACATCCTTTTAAAAGGACCTTAAAATCATCGTCAGGGCACTAGCGTCTCCCGGATTCAGTGATCTCATCCGCGATGTCTCTGACGGGGGGGGGGGGGGGGTCCTTCCCGATGATGATCTTTAAACTTGTTGGGGAAAATATTCCAAAATATATTTAAGGTATCCGACTACGTTCGGAGCCCTTTTTTTGAAAAACTGTACTTGCGAAAATTTCTATCTTATTTTTCAAAGGAATATAACACCAAAACTCGAAAATGATGAAAAAATAGTCTTTAACTATGCTAATTTTTACAAAACTGAGGATTTTGGATCGAAATTTAGCAAATTTTTATAAAAATGGCTTTACCTCTAAAAAAAATATTGTGCATATAACATTAACTTTTTTTTGTCATATGTACATAAGTACTTTCTAAGTGTAATGACCTACTAGCTAATCGATATCTTAAAATCTAAAAAATACAGGTCATTATAAGCAAATACATGTAAAATTTTAGTAATTTTCCATGACATTTTTTATAAATGCAGCTATAAATCAACAAATAATATACCTAGAACCAAATCTGTAGTCCATTACATTCTTAGTATTATGAAAAACATACGTGAAAAATTTTATAGACATATCAAGGTTAGATTTTGAGTTTTCCCAAGAGTCGTTTACATTTTTGATGAAAAATAAATTCTTCAGAAAACACGATTAAAATTTTCAACTTGCATTGAAATTCATGGCTGCAGCTCATCTTTAAAGCGCTCAAATTTCATTTCTAATGATCGTATCGAAAAAATAAAAGCAGATTTAGAAAATAAATTTACAATCTTTAAAAAATAAGAATTAAAAACTATTTCGGAATTTTCGTCAAAATCGATGTTTTAAACGTAGTCGAATACCTTAAATGATCCGAACGGCTACAAACATCCGTGCCAACAGTAGGACTCGTGCCCACAAGATCTGAACAGACTGCCAGTGCCGGTTCAGATCCTGTGGGTTCGAGTCCCACTGTTGGCATGGATGTTTGTAGCCGTTCGGATCATTTAAATATATTTTGGAATTTTTTCCCCATACAAGTTCTTTCTTCTAATTTTTCACATTTCTTCTTATTCTTTTTTAAATTTAATCCCTTGCATAAAATTTTATTCTTACAGTTTTAAGCAATAAAGGCGGTTTAACCTCAACATTGAACTTTTGATTTCCAGATCTGTTGCAAATATTTATGGGTTACACACAGTTGTTCAAGAATGAAAGCTTCTACTACTTCTGGCTCGCGTTCAGACCCTTTATCGTTGTAATGAAAGCCAAAGGGGTGGAAGTGAGTATATTTTGATACTTTCTGTGGCATAAGTCGTTTATAGCAATGGTCCAGAAGCTTTGAAAGATATTTCATAAAAGAGATATTTTTCCTTCAACCTATTTCCAGATAATAGTTTTTAATGAGTAGTTTTAAAAGACTGAAATATTTACAGTGGCTCCCAAAAGTGTTCGTACACTTACGATTTTCAATGAAATAGGGGTCTATCCATTGATTTAAATGAATATTTCAGAATGGGTATTTAATAATAAGATCTATAATCTATTCTTAACAAAACTACATGAAATATTTTGAAAACATAGTAAAACTTTATTTTTAAGAAACCAATAATCGAAAAGTAACAAAAACTTTATCCCACAAAAGTCATCGTACACTTGTAAAAAATTTCTACATATTAGTAAATATTCTAATTTTTCGTTAAATTAATATTTAGTTGGATATCCTTTAGCATCCACAACAGCTTTTAAACGTCTGGGAATAGATTGCTTTAGTTCTTTTGTAATTTTTGCATCAATGTTCAACCATTCTTCCATCATAATTGTTTTTAGTTCGCTTTTCGTGTGAATGTCGTGTTTTCGTACTCGAACCTCCAGTTCTCTCCAAATATGTTCTATTGGGTTTAAATCTGGCGATTGAGGTGGTGTTTTCAAAACTGGTGGACAATTATAGAGACACAAGAGGCGAACGTTGAGAGCCGTGTGCTTAGGATCGTTATCTTGATAAAAAACAAAGTTGTTTCCAATACCCAAATTTTGGGCAGATAATTTTAAATTGTCTCTTAAAGTATTTATATAAACAGCATGATTCATGATGCCATCAATAAATACCAAATCACCTAGTCCTGATGCTGACATGCACCCCCACACAAGGATACCTCCACCGGCATGCTTAACTGTTCCTACTAAGTTCTTGGGATTAAGTTCCTCATTTTTTTCTTCTCCGTACAATTATACGCCCATCAGCACTAAAAATGTTCATCGGCAAATAAGATATTATTCCAATAGGTTTGGGGCTTATTTATCATTGATAGTGCGAAGGGAAGTTTTTGTTACTTTAATCAAGTTTTTGTTACTTTTTGATTACTGGTTTCTTAAAAATAAAGTTTTACTATGTTTTCAAAATATTTCATGTAGTTTTGTTAAGAATAGATTATAGATCTTATTATTAAATACCCATTCTGAAATATTCATTTCAATTAATGGATAGACCCCTATTTCATTGAAAATCGTAAGTGTACGAACACTTTTGGGAGCCACTGTATATATGTATGTCAAAATTTTGACGCATTTTGGTTATTATCTGTTTAAGTATTTACTACTTGCCCAAGCGATATAGACTGGGTTTGGCGCGTTGCCAAAATTATAACTCGCGACTACGGACGGTTTTGACGTCTGAAATTTCGCTTTCCGTAGAATCGTTCTACAGGAACGTAATCCTACATTATAACTCGATTTCTTAAAATAATTGGTGTCTGTCGCAGAACACTATGGAGAAAGATCGAAAATGCGTAAACTAACCCTGGATATCACATAAATAACATGCACTGCTTTCAGCTGCAACACACCGTGTTTAATAAAATAACTTTATTATGAACAGAAAATGGCTGATACGAATATTTACATACGTTAACAACTAAGTGCAGACGTGAAAAAAATATCAAAGTAAAGCTCTCCTGAACGTAATTCTTTTGTTTAATCGTAAACGCTTTACAGCTAAATGCAAATGTTAAGAGAGTATGAAAGTAAGACTTCCCTACGCTTAAAAATATATATTAAGTAACTGTATGAGGAAATTATGAAATGAAGACTTTCCTTGACGTAAAAATTGCAATTCATTTATTTTATTTTGTTTCCGGATTTCGCTAAGAGATTCAAGGTCGCACTCCAGCCTCGGTTGAGTTGGCGAGCGTTGTTCATTGGCGAGAAAGATAGCAAGAAATCGTTTGGTTTTAGAATTAGATAATAAATACTTTGTATTTAAAGGATTAATTGCATCTGATTTTTTTACATTGTCATCACGCAGTCGTCAAAATCCTGTGCTCAGAGGGGACAGCAGGATTACGTTAAGTAGAAAAAAAAAATTGGAGGACGTTGGTACCAGGTCTGATCGTATATAAAGGGCCAATTACGAAGAGGTTGAGGTAAAATCAGAAAAGATGCCTATCTTTATAAGGTTGCTTTAAAAAAATAAATGAATAAAAGTGAAATATATAAGAAAACTCGTGTGTAAAAACATACTCGTTTACAAATATAAAAAAAGAAAAAAAAATTCAGGTAGTCTCTTCTAACGAAACTACCCCGGGTTATTTAACGTAGGATTACTCGTCGTTGCTTACCTATGTATATATGTATCTATATATATGTACGTATTTATATATATACATATATGTATGTCAAAATTTTGACGAATTTTGGTACATTTCTGTTTAACTGTTTACTGCTTGCCCAAGCGATACAGACTGGGTTTGGCTCGCTGCCAAAATTATAACTCGCGAGGTACGGACGGATGGTTTTAGCGTCTGAAATTTTGCTTTCCGGAGGACCGTTATGGAGGAACATAATCCTACGTAAAAAAAAAGCAAAAAAAAAGAGCATGGATGTTATCGACTTAATTCTTAAGTTTTACTAGCTCTTTTAAACGTTGCCAAGACATTACTATATATTTTTTTTCTTTTTCCTCCGTTAAACGTCGCCAAGGTATTGCTACATTACTTGTTTTACTGAAAATTCTGGCGGTCTTGCAAAAGGAAGAAACGCAAATCTGTCAAAATGATAACAATGACTCCTGAAATATAATAACAATAAATAGAAATTAATTACATCATAAAGGTTCATAGATTATAATTCTGTAATCAAAATACTTTTTATAGGCTCCAGGTAATCTAGTTGTAGCGCGTCGGCTTTCGATGTCGAGGGTGCTTGGTTCAAATCCCGACAAGCACCTAGGCCTAATATGAGCACGTTAAAATCCATACACCGGAAAATCCCTCTATGAGGTCAGAGAGGGTGGGAGAGGGTACGATCCCCACACACCAGATTATGCCTTGGGGGGTAGTCAGTCGAAATTTAGGTGGCACCTAGCTAAGACGGATTCTGACACCTGTGGTGCTATTGTAAACCGCAGCCGCACTCCTTAGCTCGCAAAGCCTGTTCGGACCTAGTGTGGAACACTTCCGGCCGAGGAGAATTAGAAACAACAACAAAATAAACAATTTTTATGATTCTAGAATGTAAAAATATTTTCATAGCAATATTTCCTTTTATTTTAGGCACTCATTTCGGGATCTAAAAATATGGAGAAAAGTTGGATATATGACTTTATACATCCATGGCTGGGAACGGGTCTCTTAACAAGGTAATACAAAATTCTTTCTGTCAGATCTATATAATAACTAGAAGGTAACCCGTCATTTTGACGTCATAATACTAATAATGACGTCATAATGGAAAAAGTATATGAAAGTTAAAAAATATCCCGAATTATCTAACAATATTGCATTTAATCCACACCTTGTAAAAGCAAACGCTTTCATTATTTTTTATTTGTTTAATTTTTCATGCGATTGGAGTAGTAGACTGCCATCCAGTATTTTACAGCTCACTACGCGATATGAATACTTGAGCTACTTGATTCATTCACATTCAAGTTTGTTTACTTTCAGAATTCATCGCAAAAGTAAACAGATTTTTAAAAACTGTTAAATATACAGCTAAAAGCATCTATTTTTTTTTTAGTTCTGAATGTTTTACAGAAAAATAGGTTGAACAAACGTGATTTGATGGAGGAGATATTAGTTTTTAGGTAAGAAAAAATTCTGATCCACATCTGAAATTGAAATTAAGCCTAACCGATCGTTTGTTTACTGAGGGCTTCAATTGAAAGATGAGTACAGCCCGGAAGTGTTATACAGAGACAACGGCTATTATACATATAATAATAAAAGTACTAAGGCCATCTGCACACGGAGCGACTCAAAGGAAACTGAACTGGTTAGCGACTGAAATTGCTTATCGGTTGTAAACTCGTTAGTGATGCGGCTCCGCACACGGGCCGACTCAAAAGTGATTCAAATCAATAGTTTGCGACCTGTCATGGAAGGAAGAACATCATTATTCCGGGCATTTTTTAGTTAAATTATTATTAGAAATTAATTTATTTTAAAATATTATCAAAATAGACTGTCTTTGATCAATCGTTTAAAAATGGACTGTACATATGGGCGCACATATTCCATACAACAAAAAACGTTAGAATTTCACTTCATCGCTAGGCAGAAGTCACGTGACTCGTGTACATCATTTGGCAGCTTGCCAAAAGATCGGCTGTAACAGATTGTGTAATAACACGCACAACGCAAGAGAAACTGGCGACTGAAGTTGCTAGCGACTCGACACGTTGAGTTGCCTGCGACTGATTACAAACGCGTTGCGCCGTGTGCGTAGCTCCATTCAATTGCATCGGTTATGACTCATCACGGACTGGTTTGTGATTGGAGTCGGTTATCAGTTTCTTTTGAGTTGCTCTGTGTGCAGACGGCCTTACTCTTAGGTCATGAAATAGAAAAGCATTCGTGCCGGGTTTCCTTCCACTGACTATTATAACACGTATGTACCTTCTCACTGGTTCGACGCTTTTGGAAATATTTAAATCTTATGCAGTTCAGACTAGGATTTTCAAATATCTGGATTTTTTGTAATCTCTGTTATCGGATAGTCATTTTAAAATTATCTGGAGGATACCACATAACCGAATAAAAATAAATATTACTGCACTTTATAAGTATAACATTTATTGCTTTTAAATTTTAAATAACAAAATTTCATACTTTTTACCATGTTTTTATTAACTTGCTTTCTTGTTTCTTTGTGTGTTTGTCCCTTACAAATCTTGCAATCAATTTTTAACTAACTTCCCGACTAGCTAGTCATTTGAAACTTTTAGAATAGCTCAGAACACGACGACAATGCATTATTTTAACACTTTTAGCCATCTTTAAGCAGAATTAAATTAATTTTCACTTATTTTCAGTTAATTTTCTTTTGTAGACTGGTGCAGCCATCTGTCGGCCGGAATGGGAACGGAAAGTTTAATGCATGTTAACGTCCAATTAACTTCATTTTCTTTCAAGTTGATGGGATAATTCATCAAAAAAATTTTTTAAAAAGTACTTATTAATGCATAGAATTGTCAAGTTTATATGATTCAACAGAAAATTTAAAAACATGGTATATAAAAAGTTCTTTTTTATCTTGTAATTATTTTAAAATTTAATTAATAATATTTCAAAATGAATAATGCATTCTGTGATACTCAAGAAAAGCCTAGATCTAATATTTGTACAGAAATTTCCAGAAACTCTCCGAATATCCTGAAACCGAGTTCGCTATTTTCAGTGCCTTATACAGCAATTCAAGATTTTGTGTACTGATAGAAGTTCTCTTTGAAGATGTCAAATTCCTGCTGTAAATTGCCTCTATCATTTGATATTCTTACATGTTTAACGTTGGACGCATTTGAAATGTATGAATTTAGTTCTTTATGTCATTATTTTTCTGGTTCATCATGGGATGCGATGTCGTCTTCATCCTGAAAATGCTGGCAGGGTTAACGTCGCTTCGTAAGATATGTAACAAGACTTAGAACAGATTTTGTTGCATCATTTGTAGGATCAACAAGACATTTCATTAAAGCCATAATGTTGTCATTTTTTCGCTATCCAATAGCTCGTGAAATGGGCCTTTTCACACTTTGTTACGAATTTAATGAAAACTTTTGTTTTAACCCTTCAGCGGGCGCGCAAATTTTTGGAACACCAGCAGGCGCACGTGGCCAAAGTGCAACGTCTCTTTAGACCTTGATTATTCCTTTTGTACTGAACTTTTTTTTTCAAATTGAAAATAATAATTCTGCGTTTTATGGCAATATATAAAATGTTGATAATATTGAGATATATTTATAATTAGCCAGTTGGTGGTTCCTAGGTAGTATGGGTAACAATTCTTTAAATACGTGACCCTCATACGTACCCTTATACGCCATTTTGAGGCTGTTCACATATTTTTTAGACGATGTATACTGTATTCACAAAACTAAATTACATAAAATTCTTGTGTTTTAAATGTTCTATTTGACATCCCTTATTCTGAACTATCTTTCGACACCTCAATTTCCAGGATAATAATGCCTTTTGAAGTGTCAGAAGAGGTATTCTATCCCATTACTCCTGAACAGCTTTCCAGAGTCCTGTAAGGGTTTTGGGACGACGTTTGGATAATGCAGATTTTAAAAGTCCGAAAGCACAAAAATCCATAGGTGATACATCGGGAGATTTAGTAGGGATATCAGTGAAGGGTATGGCCTTGATACCAGTTTTTTGTTCCATTTCTTTTAGGAAATTTACAGTGGATTTTGATGTGTGACTGCTAGCTTTGTCCTGATGGAGTCTCGCAGATTGATGGCACTGTGGGTAAAGCAATGCTATTTCATTCAGAATAATTGGCGATAAAATATGTTCCTGATAGTATTTGGAGTTAATCTTGACATTTTTTCCCACTCTCTTTATTTTTAACTTGCCATTATAAGAAAAACCATCAGCAATCATGAATCCCTTAGAAAAAACTTTCTTTCGATTCTTTGAACCATGCACTTAAATTTTTTTCTCCCCTTATATGATAATAAATGGCTCTTTTTTTGTTACAATCATTTAAATTTACCCATGATTCATCTATTGTGACAATTGTTTTCCATTTTTCTTTGGATAAGTGTTTCTCATATAGAATTCTGCAGCATGTCTTACGTTCAACGATATGATTTGGAAGAAGGCGATGCACATTGCGTTTTTTCGCTTTCTTAAGATTTAAATCAACGTTTATCATTTTGTTTACAGTAGACACCGAGCATTTTAATGATTTTGCAACTGTCCTATGACTAGGGGGATTTTCTTTTAACATTAAACAACGTACCTTTGCAATAGTCGAAGATGTCCGTTTTTTCCTTGGATACTTGTTTGGAATTTTTGTTCCACTTGAGGCTCCAATTTGACGTTTTTTTCCTTTTTTGTTGACGATATTACCTATCGACGCTTTAGATATCACAAAACCATGACTCTCACATCGGTTTTGGATAACGGAGTATGCATATTTCTCTTCGGAAAGAGCATAAATGAAGCCTTCGAACCACTGCTTTGTTAAAAACGCCATTTTGAATAAAAACAAAACTTTCAAGCCGCAGACGATAATTTTGACTTTTAAAAACATAGTACAATTGCAATTATTTCTTTTGCAGCAAGCGATTATTTATTATCGCTTACCAAAATCGTCTAAAAAATGTGCGAACAGTCTCTGTATTGGACGGATATCGGATACTGTTAAGAATTTAAAATCCGCGTATAACGGATACGGATATATCCTCTTTGGAAACCCTAGTTCAGACCCTCCAAAGTAGTCTATTCAATAAATATCTAGGTCAAATTCAATAGAGATAGAACTTGCTGTCGGGCGGGCTTTTACATATTTTTCTGATATGCTCGATGGAGTTTATATCAGGAAAATAGGTGCGGCAAGGAACGCATTGGGAGTCCTCTCCGTGTTCTCAACTATTTCTGTATGAAATTCTTTCATCGTTGCGCGATGCTGGTCAGCCTCAACTTCTAAATTAGTTTTCTATTTGCGGAATAAAATTGTTTCCGTATTCTTTAAAAACATATACTTTAAATTGACCTCCACACATATGACCACACCTCGTTGATTTTGAAAAGTTTTATGTTAAGTGTACATTTTTCTCTAAAAGAAGCGCTCCTGGATTTTCAGCTTTGAATCATTTTGACGTTGTGATATTGCCGCGATTCATTCGAACGATTTTTGTGAATGACGGATACGGATAACAATAACACGAGATTATTTCCTTTATATCCTTAAACTGGTCTCAAAAATTACAAACAGTCATTTGGGCCTACAGCGAGGTTCAGCAAAAATCTTGAAAATTGACACAATACAACCACAGACACAATAACAGGCGTTCAGTTCACACAGAGCAGCTGAGATTCAACTGAGATATGAATGACCCTTTGGGTCCAAGTTGAGCATTCTCATGTACTCATGGCGACATTCTCGATTTGTCGCTAAGCTCGCCAAAAATCTCGAAAATATCGCCAAAGGGTCTTATATTGAAATATAACGCCCAATGACACTAAATAAACAATATGACGCAAAGCAAAGATAAATTAAGGGAAAATAAAGAATATTTAGAAATATTTAAATACATAAACAGCTATTTAAACGATATTATGCTCGATGGATTGCTTTATCTCTAATAATGTAATTCACGTTTTTTTCTATAGTTTTGGAGGCAAATGGAAGACAAGGAGGAAATTGTTGACTCCTTCTTTTCACTTTGATATCCTAAAAGATTTTCTGCCGATCTTCAATGAACAGTCGCAGCTGTTGGTTCAATTACTGGAGAAAGAAACGAAAAAACCTTGGATCGACATCGTCAAGCCTGTCACGCTTTGCAGTCTCGATATAGTCTGCGGTACTAAGGAAACTTTTATTTTAATTTAAATAATTGTGCTATTATGTAATCTTTCGTAAGACAGTTGCACGCAGCGTGTCACATCTCAACTCGGGTAGAAATGAAGGGCAAAACGCTTGGATTACCAAAACTTATACAGCCATGTACACCAGAGTTCTATGTGTAAAACACATAAAACTCTGTAACATCTGAACACATAGCATCTGTTTTCTTCCCTTCGATTATCACGTGGTTGCACTGGTGACGTTGAATGGAACTATCTTATTGATGTCATTCTGCAAGTTCGTATAGGAGTCCGTTGCGTAGCGTTAAGGGAAAGATGACGTTGAGACGAAAATAAACCAATCGTAGGCGTTAAAAATTTCATTGCTAATCGTTTGGAGGCCTATGATTGGTTTATTTACGTCTCAACGTCAACTTTTCCTTAACGCAACGCAACGGACTCCTATGTGAACAGGCCCATACTCCTCCAAAAGTGGTCAAAGCAGCTCTGATCTATCCAGGCATCCACTGAACAAGGCTTCTTAATATATTAATTGTAGGCTCTTGTAAAGAAGCAGGTACCCCTTTTGCCGTGATAGATAAATGCGCAAAATGGACGCAACACAAAAGTTAATCTTAAGATTTCATTAATATAAATTATTTGGCGAGATACTCGTTTATAAAACGTTATTTTATTACTGAAAATATTCGATTAAAATGAATGAAATGTCTTATCATAGTAAGGATCTAATTTAAGCAATATGCAGCATCATAAACCCATTATTACATTTTATATTTAATAATGCAGTTTTCGATTCATTGTCGAAGTTTTACAGTTTTTGTTCTTAATAAGTTTTGAAAACTTCGCCAAACCTCGCCAAGGGGTACCCGCTTCTTTACAATTACTTTAAGTTGGATAACTGATTCATGTTTTACCTATAGATTTCTATAAGCTGTTCGATGAAACCGCAGTGTGTTGTATTTTTTCGCTCCAAAACGTCTCACGGTTGCGGTTTAGATACTTTAGAGGTGAATAGGGGCCATTCGGAGAGACACCATGCTACTGCAAGAACAGCTTCACTTGTGTGAAGAAATACCATAAATAATCATATTATTAAAATAGATAGTATTTCAAAGCATCTCAATGTGTGACACTCTAACCACCGTCTTATGTTGTTCCATAGTATTTTTTCTCAAACATTAAATTTATAAGAAACTTTAAAATTGATAAATATAAGATGAAGAAATTATACACACTTAATGAGTTATCTAATAAGTTGATTGTCAGATAAGTCTCATTTGAAATAAAGCATTAAATGGGCAAAAAAAGCACGAACTCGAGTCGTACAAAAGCAAAAAGATTACTTAATTGTTTGTTATATATATACAGAAGGTCGTTCACACTTTCTGGAAACGATTTTGTAATTTATTTTTGTCGTTTGCATTTTGAGATAAAAATTTTGCAACTTCAGAACAACCGTTTGCTACTGTTTTGTTTTGATTGGAATGTAAAATAAAAGATTTATTTTGAAAATGACCCCTAAAATTGATAGATGGCTCGAAGGTTAAGTAACTGCGTTTTCCGAGGAGAAATGTATTCGTATCAACAAATTATAAAGCGGTATAAAAATAGCGGTTATGGCATTTCAAAAAAAAAGGTATTTATAATACACTAAATTTGAAACAAAAAAGCGTCTAACTGAAAGTAAAAATGAAAACATGACCGCGTAACCTCATCCTAAGACTGTTCGACTGTCTCAGTTATTCTTTTTGAGAAAAGGTGACTTGAAAATGTCTCAACAACGAGATTTACCGGAATCCATGGCATGGCGTATTATAGGCAGACTTGAATCCGGGAAAACACAACGTAGTGTCGCGGACGCTGTTGGAGTCGCCAGATGTGGGGTTGCAAGGCTGTGGAATCGATTCCAAGAAACAGGGAATGTTAGACGTCGACCAGGGCAAGGTCGGCCATGTGCCACTACAGCAACTGATGACCGGTATATACTGTTAACAGCTCGTCGAAACAGAACAGACAATGCTATTCAGCTGCAAAGACAGTTGCTCTTGGCAACAGGACGAAGGATGTCCAGCAAAACAGTACGTAATAGGCTTCATCAGGGAGGTCTCTATGCACGTAGGCCAATGGTCTGCATTCCGTTGACCTCACGCCATCGTGCGGACCGAAGAAGATGGGCTGCTGAACATCGAGATTGGAAGCAACATGATTGGAGCCAAGTGCTGTTTACAGACGAGTCCCGATTCAGTCTGGAGTGTGACACCCGACGTGTTTTGGTATGGAGGGAAAGGGGCACTCGAAATAACCCCGCATTCGTTCGTGAAAGGTCACAATACAGACGAGCTGGTTTTATGGTATGGGGTTGAATCAGCATAGGTGGACGTACAGACCTGAATATCATTCGGAATGGTACTTTGATGGCCCGAAGGTATGCAGACGAGATACTGAGACCTCCTGTCATACCGTACGCTGCAGCCATTGGAGATTCCTTTGTTTTCCAGCATGATAATGCCAGACCGCATACAGCTCGTCTTGTGGAGAACATGCTTGAAGCTGAAACTATACAGCGTATGGAATGGCCAGCGTGCTCTCCTGACCTGAATCCAATCGAGCAAGTTTGGGACATGCTCGGACGACGCATTGCTGCGAGACCAAGGCCTCCTTTTACTCTCCGAGACTTGGAAATTGCACTTCTTGGGGAGTGGTACAGTATTCCCCAAAGTCTTATCGATAACATCATCGCATCCATGAAAAACAGGTGTGCAGCAGTCTTAGCTGTTCGAGGAGACCACACGCCATATTAAAATCTTGCATCATTTCTAAACAATATTTTTTTTATCGTTTACATGTAACCAAATTGTTGCCCCAAATCATCTTTTCGTGTTTTTTTCCATATTTTCAAAGAATTAAAGCTTAATTACAATTTTTTTACGTCTTTTTTTCTGTATTGCGCATTGATACGCGTGTACTATCCATTTTATGCCAATACGTGGCTGTCTCGCACGGTTTTCTTAACTTCTTTGCTTGCTCCCCTAATTTTTTTGATCAGTGTATATATATGTGTGTGTGTAATGTTAAATATAATAGCTTAATTCCCTTTACAAAATTATTTTAATATTTTTTTATTCTTTCTATTTGACTGTAGAAACTACTTTAGGAGTTTCTGTAGGAGCACAGATGGACAGTGAATCAGAATATGTTAAAGCTGTTTCAAGGTAAATATTGGTTACCCCATAAAAACTTATTAACATGAGTACATCTCAAATTCTTATAAGAAGGGCATCGATGGTCAGGAAAAAAAACCTATGTATAGAAACTCTTCAGGTAACAAAGAAACTATTATCTTGAGATTTTTTAATTCAAATTTTACGCAGCTATTACCCCATATAACCTAAAGAGCGTTTTTGTACATTCTTTCGGTTTTATTTTCCTTTTTACATTCCAGTTTTTTTTTTCACGTCGTAAAATATTCCATTATAGTCAAAATTATTACATCTTAGAACATTTTCTGATGATCTCGAGTTATCAATTTTAATATATAAATACTGACATGAAATAGTCAAAAATATTTCGGAATAGTTTACGTTTAAAACTGATAGTGATCGTAAACATGCTAAATTGATTGATTATGAAGACTGATTTAATAAATAAATTATGTATATATTTTTGCATGCGTTTATATGTAAGGTATTTTATCGCATTTATATTAATATATTGCGAATATATTAGTATATATTATATTGTATATAAATATATCATAACAAAATATACTACGATTGTTTAAATTGTAGATTAATGTAATTAATGTAATTAACGTTTTTGTACATTTTTTCGGTTTTATTTTCTTTTTTATATTCCAGTTTTTCTTTTCACATCGTAAAATATTCCATTATAGTCAAAACTATTACATCTTAGAACATTTTCTGATGATCTCGAGTTATCAATTTTAATATATGTAGTGAGAACTTTTTGTTCCCCGTGTATACGTATTTGATGTGCATATTTTAGGGAAAAATACTAAACTACAAGAGAATTCTTAAGAGGAAAATGAAAAAAAAAGTAAATATGAAAAGAGTTAGTAAGGTAATTTGAAAAGAAATGATTTGAAATCTCTATATATAAAACAGTTCCTTAACTGAATCACTGACATACAACGCACAGACCAAACCTAAAGGGCTGAAATTTTGCATGGCAATTCTTCTTATGGTGTAAGGGTGCACTAAGAAAGATTTTTCAAAAATTCTTCTTAGATTTTTTTAAATAAAATTTTTAAGCTGTTTTTGTAACTTTTTTTAAGTTTGCCTTTAAAATAATAATTTGAGGGTAATAAAATTTATATCACGAGAAAGATCCTAAAAAATTCCTTTAAAATGAAATCTTTTTCGAATCTTTACCTCCATTTCCTGATTTTTGGTGAATTTTTAAAGATTAATTTTTAGAATTTAATTTATTAAACGCTGATCACGTGATTTGTTTTTCTGGTACAACAAATAAATTTATCGTCAAGTACATAACAACTAAATAGACAAAAAAAAATACTTTTCTCTTTCTAATGCAGCAGACGACTGGATATTATCCAAAAAAAATAAATATCCCTTACGATTTTTTTATAAATATATATATATTTTACATCAATTGTATACATTGATCGTTACATTTATTATAAATATATATATTTATTTTTTTTGGCATAAATTGCCAAACGCTGACCGTTGTATTTAATTTGAATGTACTCCGTAGCGAAGCGCGGGGTTTCAGCTAGTACTTATATAAAAATGAAAAGTAATAACTAGAATCGATAGGTATCTATGGTAAATGTTTGCTTATTTGACGTGTATTTTTTTAGAAAAAAACCACAGCACTGAAAATACAAGAGAGATCTTAGTGAACAGAGGAAATAATGTAAATTTGATTAAAAGTCAAGTGATTTACGATAAAGTATTCGAAAATACTGATATGAAATACTAAAAAAATTTGGAAAAATTGTTCAACTTTAAACTTATAGTGATTGTAAATGTGTTAAATTAATTGATTGTGAATACTGATTTAAAAAATATATTAATTATCTATATATTATAATTTATATAAATATATCATAACAAATTATACTACGATTGTTTAAATTATAGATTAATATAGTTAACGTATTAATGTTGATTGATTGTTAAGTTCTAAACATTCATAATTTTTCTTTCCAGGGCTGCGAAGATGATAATGAAACGCTTCATAAATCCACAGTATTTCTTCGACTGGCTTTTCAATCTCTCTCACGACGGAGCTCAGTTCAAGAAAGATGTGAAACTTCTGCACAGCTTCACGAGAAAAGTGAGTTTCTTTGCTCCGTAATAAATACGGGTATGTTCAGTGAACTCCGGTTATGACGCTTTTGGTGACACCGCAAATTTAGGTAGAACAAAGCGACACGCAAATCTGCCTTTCTTTTCTGTGTTTGTTTGCCAGTGCGAGGCACTTGTCAATGAAGACATTCGCACATAGTCCGAGAGAACAGAGCCTGACTAAGGCAGGGGCATACGGGGCAGTTGCCCCGGGCCCCCATATCAGAGGGGGGCCCCCAAATCGAATAGAAAGTTTAGTAATAAGTATTAAGTTCTTCATTACTGAAGTAGTGAAGCAGAGGGGGCCCCCAAAGAAGTTTTTGCCCCGGGCCCCAATTAGGCTAAGTCGGGCCCTGCGAGAGAATCGTTGTTAGTGTGGCATCACGACAAGGCTGATTACTCTCTGAGGCATTTTTTACAATTTTCACTACTATTGATCCATACCAAAAAGACAGAGTTCTAATTAACAAACGCAGGCCAATTTTTAAAACAAAAACTCAACAATTTATTAACAATGAAAATTAAACAAAATTAATCATTAGACACTTTCAGACATATTAACTTAAATTTACGTGCAGGTTCACATTGCGCGCTCCAGGGCCCATTTCCAGCCCAAAAACACAGGAGCCTAGAAAAAAACACGTCTCCACTGTGCGGAATCTATGAAGCGTCTCCCCTCAATGTCTGGATTTTCAGAAGGGGTGGAGGGGGGCGGCAGTTGCCGGCAGATTATCGGCTGACAGCTTTAGTGGCTTGGAACTGAACAACACATTCCTTGAAAACACGCAGCTGTGTTCCAAGCGCTTGTGGGTTCTTTGGAAAAATAACCTCTATTTCCAGTACGCTACAGTAGCTTTCAATTGCGGACATCGTACGGGTGAACCAACCCCCTGATGCCACCTCCATTTTGACAAAGCAGCCCCAGGGGCAGCATCTAGTGGGAATCGAACCTTCTCCCACCTAATCTGATCTCATAGGATCACTTTCAAGTCTACAGATTTAACGTGCCACTATTGGTATCGAATGGGATTCGAACCGAGCAACCCCAGTTCCAAGGCCAACGCGCAAACACTAGGCTACCTCGTGGTCTCTTTCTTTGAATGACTGTTGTTCAAGTTCCTGTTTGTTTGTTTTGTTTTGTTGGAACTTTTTATGTCTATTCCCCTACTATTATATGACAAAAAAATCTGGGAAGTATGTGTAACTTGAGTCATTCCTGATCAACGTTCACGGATTTCGAGGTGTTAAATTTCCTATCTACAAAATTACGTTCCTCTTTATCTTCATAGCAGAAGTATTTCGTTGGCCCTATCGATCGTATTCTTTGTCTTCGTTTATTGAAAATAATAGGAAAGAAATGCATTTCATATTGGAAATATTGCTTTTGTTCGTGAACTTTATCGCTTCGTACGACTGTCGATTAGATATAAATCCAATCTCCAAAAGTTTAAATTCAAAATGAGGTTAGGAATCGAAAATAATTGATAAAAAGGAGAATAATTTTCAGTATTATTAATTATGACATTATCTATACTTATCTATCTATACTTATATATAAAGATTATATATCAACATTATACTTATATATCAACATTATCTATACTTATATATAAAGAGAGAGCGATTTTGTACGTGGAGGGTAATCTTCAGAACCACTGTACCTATTTGAAAAATTCTTTCACTGTTTGAAAGGTACAGTATTCCAGATGGACATAGGCTATATATTATGTATATCTGATGAGTAGAAATAAAGTTAGGGGCTTAATCCTAACAATCTCCATTGTTACCGCTACTGTCCTCTACCGCTTTTTGTGCCGAAGTCTTCAACGATCCTTAGCGTGGTGCTATCGCGGTGGGCTTCTGTTCTGACGCTAGCGGTTCGAACCTAGCCGTTCTCCGGCACGCCCTTTTTCTTTTAAAAAAATTATTTTAATTATTAACTAACATAAAATTAATTTAAGGTATTATTTAGGTTATTATTAAGGTAAAAAAAGATTTACAATTTATTGGCTATCAACTGGAAATTTATTGGTATAATATTTTGTTCAACCCGGACAAAGTCGGGACGGGCCGCTAGTTTATTATATACTCGCTTCCTGTCCCGCTCTTTGTCTCGTTATCAGAAAAGAGAAACTCGTCGGACGAGTTTCTAACCAGTTGCGCCGTGTGCGTGGCTCCATTCCATTACATAGGTTGCGACTCATCACGGACTGGTTTGTGACTGGAGTCAGTTATCAGTTTCTTTTGAGTTGCTCCGTGTGCAGACGGCCTTAGAGATGTGTTTGTTGTTTTCCATTGCGGGGAACTTCCTAATGAAGACTTCTTACTTTAAGGGAATGATGGACATTAAAACATTTTTTTTTAATTTTTTATTATAGATATACGAAATTTTGTACATATACATAACAGAAAACATATATAGAATATCTTAAAAAATTTCCAATCTTATTATAATTTTAAGATTTCTGAAAAAAATTTGAAATATTAAAAAAAAATTTAAATGCTCCTTACTATTTAATTTTTGAGATATTTCCTCGATTTTGCCTTTTAATTACTTAAAACTGTATTACAAACAAATCTGGGTATCAGTTATTTAATCCCTCGAATAGTTAATTTTTGAGAAATTTTTTTTTCTGAATTTCAGCCCGATTTTCACCCAAATTTTGCCTTTTAATAAGTTATAAATAGAATTTAATGACCTATATGAAGTCGAATTGTAAAATGCATACCCAGTTTCTTGTAAACAGTATCAGGATTTTTCCTTATCAATTTCAATAATTTTGAACAAAAATAAAGTCGCATGGAGCATTTAAAAAATCTAAAAACCTTGAAAAATCTGTTTTGAGAAAAATAGATTTAAAGTTTATTGCTACACTTACCTTTATTACTTACTTCGTAGAAGTTTCATAAATAATTTTTTACTTGAAAAAAATATTTTGGCACTATTAATCTACAGACACACACACATATATATATATATATATATATATATATATATATATATATATATATATATATATATATATATATATATATATATATATATATATATATATATATATATATATATATATATATATATATATATATATATATATATATATATATATATATACAGTATGCCCACTGTGCAATGTGCACAGTGGTATATCGCTTTTGATTCCCAATCAAAAGGACCGCGGTTCAAACCTCGAGGGTTTCATCCTTGTACTGATTGTCTTTATAAACAGAGTAGACAATACGTAGGTCGTATAAAATAGTGTCGCATCAACTCAAGGCAACTTGCGCTTGGTGTTCGAAATTTTTGCAGTATGCAAATACGTAAGAAACGTCACGCCTGTTCACCTGAGACAGCTATAAAAGAGACATCTTCTTGGGGTTGTAGTATATTGATGTTCGTGGTCATGGCTGAGTATTCCAAAGCTGAGATCTCCAGTGAAGCAGTACCTCGTCAAGGAATTCTGGGACCAAATAATTGGGTATGGCGGTTTCGAAGAGTGGCCTCCACGTTCGCCTGATCTGACTCCACTGGACTTTTTCCTGTGGGGATACCTGAAACATCAGGTGTACGCGACCCCTCCACAAACATTGCAGGACCTTAAACGACGCATTACGGACGCTTGTGCCAACGTGTCACGCTCTATGCTCCAACGTGTGCAACGTGGTGATTCAAACGAGTATTCAAATGTGTATTGCAGCTGACGGTGAGAAGTTTGAACATCTCAAATAAAGGTATATTGTTAAAATTAGTTGTTTTTTCTTTCTTAGATCCTTTTGTCACGTCACAGTGTAGGAAGTCACGAAAAAACAAATGCGCGTTTTAACCGTTGTAGTCTAGTCTTCTCATTAATGTCAACAAGATATCTTTTCGTACTAAATCGATGATTTTATACAACTTTGTAAATCACTTTTTCCCCTATCTCGTTCCGTTTTCGAGATAGGGGTAACTCCGCAGTTCTCCACCAGGTGTCGTGGTAGGTGCTTTCATTCAGTAGCGCATGGCTACTTTACTATACCTAATCACCACTTTTATGAATATAGCAGCAGCCGTTCCGAAGTTAAGAGGGTCGGAAGGGACTTTAGGCGGCATACTGTACAGGGCAGACCTGTGTACCTAGGGCCACCTTTTTTCAATGAACGAAAACAGACCCACTGACCTGTTTAAAATTATAAAACTGATATGCACACATTGTTATGCTAATTACCATCCCATTGGGATTAATATAAATACTCAAAATAATGAATTTTTTGAAATAGAAGGTTTTTTAAGAAACTTCACAAATGGCCCTAGGTAGTACAAGACAGCATTGTACCTAGGGCCAGTAGCTGGTGTTCCTAGGGCCATTCCCTAAAAATTAGGTTTCCCTTTATAATGAATAGAAAATAAACATATACACATGAATTTTATAACAGAAACCAAATGAATATATGCAAAATTATCAGTGAATTACAAGTATTTTCATAATGATTCATCATTATTCAAATGAATCATTCTTCGGTTGAAGTTGCCTCTATTTGAAACACAGGTTTTCTCACAATTTTTCTTTTCCTTTTGGCCATTCTAGTTGCGTGTAGTTCTTCAATTTCTTTCTTTTCTGGAGTGTCTGTCAGGATTCTACATCTCCTTGGTTTTCGGCCGGCTCTTTTGGATGTACGAGGTTTTGCTTTTGGAAAAGGTCGTACCTGTTCAGGAGTTACAAACGAAATGGAGTTAGATGTACGGAGCTCACAAAATTCAGCAGCACATGAAATGGAGTTCGATGTCGGAGACTCTGAAAATTCTGTAGGTCGTGAAACTGAGTTTGATACAGAAACTTCCAGTTCCGTCATTGTTGACTCCCTTTCTTCCTCAAGAAAATCGTTATTTTGGCAATTTAAGGATGGATCTGGTCTGTCGGTCACACTTGAACTCAAATATTCATCATCAAAGAATATGTTTGGATTCACTGGCCATACACCAGACACACGAAAGACCGCTAGAATGTTTACTGGAGTAAAGGCCAAAGGATATGATTTGCCAAAATTCTCTGCAACTTCATACATGGCGATTGGTTTCCCAGGGTTTGTCAGCATCCAATTACTACACGCTGTACTGTAGTATTTCTTAAAGTGTCCAAACACGACTCTATCCAAAGGTTGAAGCTTATGGCTGGTATGTGGAGGAAAAGTAAGCATAACTAAGCCATGTTCTTTAGCCAAAGTGATTGCTTCAATACTGATGTGGCTTTCGTGGTTGTCCAAGTGTAGCAAGACTTTTTGATCCTCTGAACATTTGACGTGGTGAATATAATGCTTCAAAAATTCAACAAATTTTTCGGCATTTAACCAGCCACTAATATGTGCTATTCCCACGGTTCCTGGAGGTGCACCTTTCAGTATGTGATTTTTGAAGTTCACTCTTGGAACAATTCTCATAGGGGGGATGGAATTTCCTATTGCATTTACACTGCAAATAATAGTTATATAAGTTCTTCGTTCACCAGAAGTCATGCTGCCAACCTGTTTCTTGCCTTTTGGGGGCTATAACCTTGGCCGGTGTGTGCACTGCCGTAATGCCCGTTTCGTCCACATTACAGATGGATTCAGGCAAAAACTTATAGTTTGCTGATACCTCCTGATACTTCTAAATAAAAGTATTGGCATTTGTTTTATTGAAACTTGTAGTTCTTGAAAAACTTGTGGCTTGGGGCTTTCTTAGTGGCAGAACCTTATTTCTTTTGACAAAATCATAGTACCACTGATCACTAGCATCACCATTTGCATCCCAGGACTTTGGATATTTTTTTATTTGCTTTTGCATACTCAAAAGCAAGCTTTTTAACCTGTTGTTTTGTCAACCCGTAATGCATATTGCATGCAACGACAAGGTACTGAACAAGGACACTCTTCATCGTTAGAGAATACCATCCAAACAGCACGTTGTAGCGTACTGGAAATATGGTCTTATTTTTTCCCGAGACCCCACAAGAGCTTGAAACACAGCTGCGTATTTTTCAAGGAATGTGTTGCTCGGTTCCACCAGTTCGGAACACGTGGGGGGGGATTAAAAAACGTTCTCCCCACAGATGCAGCCAGTAAAGCTGTCATCTTAACGTTTCTGTAATGTAATAAAGTTCGGCGTCTAAGAAGAGCTGTCAGCCGATAATCTGCCGGCCCCTCCACCCCGTCTGAAAATCCAGACATGAGAGAGAGACGCTAGAGAACGCGGCCTGTGCGGATGTGTGTTTTAGGCTCCGTACGTTGTGAATCTGCACGGGATTTTAATTGAATATGTTGCACTGTTTAAATGTTAATTTGTTGTTAATAAATTGTTGAGTTTTTGTTTTAAAAAAATGGCCTTCGCTTTTAATTAGAACTCTGTCTTTGTTATGGATCCCATAGTAGTAATTTTTAGCAACGCCTCAGAGAGAATCGCCTTAGCTACTTGTCGTGACGCTACAACGTCGATTAGAATAGGCCCAATTTAATTCTGTATTTTCAGCATTAGTCTTCCTACAAAAGTATATGTGTCTTTGCAGTGTTGTTCTGCGTACTCCAAACTGTCGTGCTGCAGTCCGAACTGGAACTTCATCAATCAAAACTGCTTCTGCACCTGCAGTTACATTATATGCATTGGGCTTTGACCGCTTTATTCCATCAGGATTTCTAGGCATCTAAAGAAATAATTACGATTTTGTAATTACCCTACTGGTAAATTAGGAATTTATGGTATAAAAATAGGATAAAGGTTGAAAATTTAATTAAAATACCGTATAAACCTTATGTAGAATTATACTTTTGCTTTTATAAATATAATTTATTAAATAGATTCTCATGTTTTTATAAACAAATTAATAATCCTGAGTAATAATAATAATAGTTGCAAACATATTTTTTGTAAGTCAAGCACATTGAGAGTTCCAGAGCAAAATATATAGTACCCCTTCTATTTAAATAACATTAAAAAAAACTTAACTAAATCAAAATTGTTTAGATTTTTCCTCCATTTATTTATGAAAACTTTTTTTAAAAAATAACAACATACAGAATATGATTACAGTTGTACCTAGGACCATGGACCTAGGTACAAGTCAACTATGTGGCCCTAGGTACAAGACTAGGTAATTTTACACAAAATGTCTTCTACTGAAAAACCCACATGGAGAGGGGACTTATTTAATACCTCATTTAGTACTTAATGTTTCAAACAAAATCATGTACTAGAATTCAAAGAAAAGTATTTGATTTACCTTTGTAAAACAATAAAAGACATGAGCTGCAAAATTTTACTTCAGACCATGGAAAAACGTTTTTCACTTATATCTTGCCACAGTTTTCTTCTCCAAGATTTCTAATTGGCTGCTAAAATAGCAATTACTGTTGTCACTCACCCAACTGAGTAATAAAACTGTCGAACCCTCTTCACTTCTACGGGTTCACTTTGGTTCGTTCATGTCAAGACGTTTTCAATGGTACACGAGTAAATTTTCACAGCATAAAGTTCAGTACCACACCAGTGAATATTCAAAGTTTTATTTCTTTCGCAAGCACAAACACAACTATCTATAAACTTATTTTACAGTATTATACAAATATCAATCATCTAGATTCTAAATGCTATCTAACAAGGCCTAGTGCGTCTTTGGGGTCTCAATACACTCACGCACTGTATTCGTCTGCCCGGCTCTCTCAAGAGCCAACAACCGCAGACCAAAAAAAAACCACACGCCTTCTCTCGCGTGGGCACAAGCAGTATCTCCCACGTCCCCCCGACTTCTGCCCGGGACCTCATCTCCGAACACCACACGAATCCCTTATCAAGCCGGGCTCATTGCCCTACCCCCCTGCTTTCTTGAGAGGAAAGTACAGGGACAAAACAACAGGAGTTGACGCGGCAGACACGACAAAAACCAAGAACTAAATATTATTCAAATAAAGTGAGGTGACCCTAGGTACATGATGGCCCTAGGTACACAGGTCTCCCCTATACAATACCACAATCAATATTACAGTGAAAAGATTTGCTCAAATAAAGGTCCACGGTTCCCTTAACAGAGAGAATCGTTACTTCCTTCCAATGGGGGCACCTTATAGGTGAACCAACACCAGCCCCTGGTGCTACATCCATTTTGACCGAGCAACCCCAGGGGCGACATCTGAAGGGATAGTACCTTCTCACACCCACTCGGACCTCATAGGAGAACTTTCCGACTTATTGATCACCCTGTATATGAGTGTGTGTTGGGGGGGGGGGGTTGTGTGAGTAATGTATGTATGTAAACTTGAGGACTCCTGTTTCCGTTGTGCTGATATATGTTATACGAGCTGAAAACCCGCGCTTCGCTACGGAGTACATTCAAATTAAATACAACAGTCAACATATGCAATTTATGCCAAAAAATAACTATATATATTTATAATAAATGCGATGATCAATGTATACAATTGATGTAAAATATATATCTATCTATATATATATATTTCTAAAAAAAACGTAAGGGATATGCATTTTTTTGGGATAATATCCAATCGTCTGCTGCATTAGAAAGAGAAAAAAATATTTTTTTTGTCTATTTAGTTGTTACGCACGTGACGATAAATTTATTGAAAGTACCAGAAAAATAAATCACGTGATCAGCATTTAATAAATTAAATTCTAAAAATTAATCTTTAAAAATTCACCAAAAATCAGGAAATGGAGGTAAAAATTCGAAAAAAATTTCATTTTGAAGGAATTTTTATGATCTTTCTCGTGATATAAATTTTATAATCCTCAATGTATTATTTTAAATGCAAACGTAAAAAAGTTACTAAAACAGCTTAAAAATTTAATTTAAAAAAATCTAAGAAAATTTTTTCAAAAATCTCTCTTAGTGCACCTCTACACTATAAGAAGAATCGCTATGAAAAATTTCAGCCCTTTAGGTCTAGCGGTTTGGTCTGTGCGTTGTATGTCAGTCAGTGAGTCAGTTACGGAACTGTTTTATATATGTTATACTATGTAAATCTGATCCGTGCAAACTATGTCAAATGTAAGATTGTGCCGCTTGTTTCAGGTCATTGCCGACAAGAAAGAGAGACTGTTGAGCAAAAGCGAGGATCATTCCAGTAAGAAACGAAAAGCCTTGATGGATTTGCTGCTGGAACAGCATATTCAGAACCAGGCGCTCACGGAGGAGGACATCAGAGAAGAAGTCGATACTTTTGCGTTCGAAGTAAGCAGTCCGCTGTAAGACTGAGTCTCTGCACTCTCCACTTTTACGTAAAAGGCGCGTGTAGATTGCTTGGAGGTCGCCAAAGACATACGTCGTTAGAATTTGCTTTTCTATCCAGCGAACGAAGGGTTACAAACGAAGTTGTTAGTGGCGTAGCGAGCATAACTGGCGCCCGGGGCACGATACCTTTGTGCCCCCCCCAAAAAAAACATATCGTAATATAATATATAGACCCTATATTGGCGCCCTCGATAAATATATAATAACATAATATATAGACCTTATACTGGCACTCCCCCCGAAAAGCATATAGTAACATAATATATAGACCTTATGTTGGTGCCCTCCCCTAAAAACATATAGTAATATAATATATAGACCTTATATTGGCGTCCTCCCCGAAAAACATATAGTAATATAATATATAGACCTTATATTGGGGCCCTCCCCTGAAAAACATATAGTAATATAATATATAGACCTTATATTGGCATCCACCTCGAAAACATATAGTAATATAATATATGGATCTTACATTGGCGCCCCTCTGAGAGTGGCGCCTGGGGCATGATAGACCCCCTTCCCCCCCCCCTTTGCTACGCCACTGGAAGTTGTATCTATACGAAGTTGTATCGACGCTAAATCTACACGTAGCAACGAACACCACTGAACGCATTTGTTTGCGTTTGCCGCATTTCGCTCAGTAGGCGGTACATCAAAGGAAATTCGTCACTCTCCGTACGCCGTCGTACGCTATATGTGGACAGAGCCGACAGTTTCAGCTTGGAATCTTTTTACTTCTTGCTTGAAACCATGATTTCGAGTAGAAAACTTAATTTCGCTGTTCGTAATTGCAGGAGTTCCTAAATATACTAGTACGAATTAGAGCAATTGTCTGTCGTTCGAACTCATTCAGTTATACCGGTACGCGGGGGCTTGTGGCGGCCCAGTGATACAGTGCGCTGGTTTTCGGTGCCGAGGGTGCTCGGATCGAATCCTAGCGTCGCGCCACGAAAAATGCCTCTGTTCGTGTCGTCCCTTCATAAGGGGTAATGCTGTCCGCCTATATGGTGCCCCCACAATAAAATGGGCAGTGAAATTGCAGCGTAGTATAGGCGAATGTCTCACGACAAGTGCCTCCGCATTGGAAAAAAATATATATACCGGTAAGCGAAAATGAACGAACAGTTGCGCAAGCTTAAGGTTTGTAAGGTTACTGTAGACGGCCAACCGAATGTCAAACCGAATTGTTCTTTGAAATGTCTCCCAATTTATTCGTTAACCTTCGCCCGCTATATCCCGCCTTTACAAGAGGAGTTCATGTACAGAAAATTCAGAATCCAGTGCTAACATTTTGTTACTTATTGTTTATTTAAACACAGTGCAATATTTTCACAGTATTCCACGGAACGTTCAAAATCAGCTGTCAAAGTTTTGAGGTCATCTCTGTTCACATATTTCACACATAATTTCTCGCCATCTCATATACTCGTCCGTTTTTCCACAGGGTCACGATACGACCTCCATGGGTATGTGTTGGGCCCTCTATCTGATCGGCCTATACAGGGATGTCCAAGAAAATATACACGAAGAACTCGACCGAATATTCGGGGACGATTACGAAAGGCACGTGACGACGGATGACCTCAAGGACATGGAATACTTAGACCGTGTTCTCAAAGTAAGATTTATAAATTTTAAAAGTGTGACAGCTAGCGACGATGTTCGTGTTAGTTGGAATCCGAAATAAACATTAAAATGAAAACTTATTAGATTTAATCTTTGCGTATAAATAATTCCTCGCAACAATAAATCGTTTTCAGAGCATCTCTATAGTTATTTTGTATTATTTATTTTCTATTGTGCGACGAATGGGGAAAATTGTGTCCTAAGATGAATAAATAAATAATCCAACAGAGATAGATAAAAATAATACGAATATAGACAAAAAACAAACAGAAATCAAGCACTCTGGGCATCCACGCACCAACAGCAAGATTCTGTATAAGTGCGGGAACTGAACCCTCAAACAACATAGAGGTAACCGACAGGTCTCGTCATCAGGGAGCCTAACCATATCAGTTACCTCAAGGGGAACTTTCTGAATAGGATGCAGGTAAGCCCAAAAGACATCCCAAGGCCCCGAGTCCCCCAAGGAAGCAATAAGTCAAAAAGAAAATGAAAAGACAAACACAACTTACAGTATGGGCTCAACGCAAGCACACAAATAATCCTAATGCAAAGTAAAAGATGCATACACACCCCAATTCCGTAAGTGACGGTTATGGCGAAACAGATGAAACATCGTAGCTCCGATTGTCTTATCTCTTTCCAGTTCATTCAAGATTCTTCAGATAAAAGTCGAAATAGTTCCTCAAATAAAAGCCGATATTCTCTCCTAACAAAACTCGATGTAGTTTTTCTAGTAAAATTTATTGTGGCTCCTCCAAAAAATATTCATGTAGTTAGTTCCTCCAATAAAACTCTTTACAGTTCTAATAAAATTGGATATAGTTCCTTTAAAAAATTCGACGTAGTTCCTGCATTAAATGTCGACACTGTTCCTCAATTAAAAATCGATATAGATCCTCCCGCTCACAAAAATTTATTGCTTTAGAGGAAATTCAGCCTAGCTCCTCTGAGTAAATACGAAGAATTCTACTACCTCTACAGTGACGTAGCGAGCATAACTGGCGCCCGGGGCACGATACTTTTTTGGCGCCCCCCTTTCCGAAAAACATATAGTAATATAGTATACTAGCCGGGTTTCGTCTAGCTACGCTCAAGCGATCCGTGTAACATATTTATGTACTTCGGGCCCCACAAAAGAAAAAAAAAGCCTACAAATGTATTAAATTCAAGTGAATTAATTCCTTTCAATTTTCATTCCCGTCGCTGCCGACAGATGGCAGCACCACTGCTCCAGATGATTTGGTTTCTCAGCAGTGAGTGATTTTAGAATGAAAATATCTCTAAAACTATTGAATTAACAGAATAAGTGTACGCAGAAAAAATTATCAGTTTTCGAAGCTCTTTCCAAATATGTAACATTTATGTACTTTCATGGGAAAAAAAAATACACCGATTTTCCTGTATATTTGTCGGCCATTTTTTTCCGAGGAGTGGCCCGCCCGGATGAGTTACGGTCACGTGATCTCTCGACATCCACTTGTCCTTTTATTAGTATAGAAGATAGAATTAGTGAAAAGGACCATTTGGCGCCCCTGTTCGAGTGGCGCCCGGGGCATGATAGACCCCCTTGCCCACCCCACGCTACGCCACTGTACCTGTAGGAGTAGCAGTAGCTGAGTAGGTGTAGCAGTAGCACAGTTTTTCCTAGATGAAAATTTTAAGGAGTTATCTGCGAACGACAACAAATTAAGATTGATAGAATTATCTAGCAATCACTTCTATAGAAAATACGGTATCTAAAATAATGTATTGCAGAGATGCTATTGAGCAACTTGCTGCAATAAAGATCGTGAGAATGACTTAGTAATTATTTCATTACATAACAAATTATAATCAAATTTATTTACTTTTATTAGTATATTTTTTTATGCTTTTTTTAAGTTCTAACATTTTTAAAATTTTTGTTCATCTATATCAGGGGTTTCCAACTGGCGGCCCGCGGTGCCTTTTTTTTGCGGCCCGCGAAGACTTCTAGGAAAATAATTTGCAGCATCAATTTAGATATTCTTAGTTAACGAAAAATGTTTTTGTAAAAATCTATATTGTTTTCAAATGCTGTTCATTTTCAAAAAAGATTGATTTTCCTCGAATTCCATGAAAAGTAGGGTGTATCCCCCCCTTCTTATTCGACCCACTTCTTATTTGACTTTTTTTGTGTGTGTAATTTAACGAAAGTTTGCCTGTTGTAATCAAGGTCGTTGTTGGGGGTTCATCCTCGAATTTTTAAAAATTTCATAGTACATACTATACACAAATCCTCCAAATCCCCCTCCCTCAAGAAAAAAAGTCCTGGGTATGGTCCTGATTAAATTGCGGCCCGCCACTAGACAGGTGCTTTCGATTGCGGCCCTTGGACACTTGTAAGTTGGAAACCCCTGAATCTATATATATATAAAATAGCTCGTCTGTTTGTTTGTCCGGTATAGAATCATAGACTGTTTCACCCACCGGGACCAAATTCGGCACAGTTAATGTTTAGGACCCGAGAAACTTAAATCAGGAAAATCAAAGTTTGGGGCTCAATTAGTTTTTTTTAATTAATTTTTAACGATTTTTGGGCCTCTAAGAGGTGCGCGACCACCTGTGGAGCCCCTTCACCACAACCAGCTGCGTTAAGAGAGATGGTTTGGGGGGTGACGGGGGGGGGTCAAATTCCAATGCGCGGGAGGAAGAGGGTTGGAAATGACCTTTGACCCTGGCTCCCCAAATAAACACAACTGGCCAGATGAACATGAAGAGCGGGGGTGCAGCCCAGTATTTTTTTGATGGAATGCATGAAAAATTTTATATCTATATATCTACCCGGGCAACGCCGGGCAATAATGCTAGTGTAAAATAAATTAAAAAAATCACAGACCTCCAAGCATTGAACCACGAAATGGTTAAGGCCTGTGAATGGTTAAAATTATTTCGATACGCCGACGCTACGCAACGCTGGCGGTCTCGATGTGAAAAAGGGGTTTAGATAGGATGGCCACTCTTGAGAACTGACCCGAGCGGCCCTGCAGCCGAGAAAGCACTATGCGTATTGCTAAATACCGCCATCAAAAGCAGAATCTATTTATTCCATCTAAATAATCCGGCCGGGTTCAAGAGGAACCTGCATTTATGCTGTGATTATTAAAAAAACAGGATAAGGCCGTCCGCACACGGAGCGACTCAAAGGAAACTCAAGTGGTTAGCGACTGCAATTGCTTATCGGTTGAAAACTCGTTAGTGATGCGGCTCCGCACACGGGCCGACTCAAAAGTGATTCAAATCAATACTTTGCGACCTGTCATGGAAGGAAGAACATCATTATTCCGGGCATTAGTTTCAGTTAAATTACTATCAGAAATTAATTTATTTTAAAAAATTATCAAAATAGTTTGTCTTTGATCAAACGTTTAAAAATGGACTGTATATATGGGCGCACATATTCCATACAACAAAAAACGTTAGAATTTCATTTCATCGCTAGGCAGAAGTCACGTGACTCGTGTACGTCATTTGGCAGCTTGCCAAAAGAGCGGCTGTAACATAGATTGTGTAATAACACGCACAACGCAAGAGAGATTGGCGACTGAAGTTGCTAGCGACTCGACACGTTGAGTTGCCTGCGACTGATTACAAACGCGTTGCTGACGGGTTTGTAACCAGTTGCGCCGTGTGCGTGGCTCCATTCAATTACACAGGTTACGACTCTTCACGGACTGGTTTGTGATTGGAGTCGGTTATCAGTTTCTTTTGAGTTACTCCGTGTGCAGACGGCCTAAGACTTAACGAATCAGCAATTTAACTAAACAGTTTCCGAGGAATCTATTATTACTTTGTATTATTTATTTTCTATTATGTGTTGTGCACCTCAGATTTGGTTCTACCATATGTAGTCAATTAAACGAAAAATAAAAACTGTGCATTTTTTAAATTTTTTCTTTGTTTTATTAAAGCTTAGATTTGGTTCAATCTTTTTCTTTTAGGAATCCCAAAGGCTTTATCCATCGGTCCCATTCATAGCCAGGAAGCTAAGTGGTGATTTAACAATATGTAAGTGTTTTGTTGAAAATTTTTTGTAAAATCAAATATAGTTGTACCTCGGTTCTCGTCTTTAATTGGTTCCAGAAGGCACGCCGAGTACTGAACGAACTTTTCCTATAAGGGGTAATGTCAACTGAATTCATTCGTACTGGGCAATTCATAAATGGATGGGGTCGTTTTTTGATGCAAAATATTTAAACTAGACAGACATAATCTATATATATATAAAACAGTTCCGTAACTGACTCACTGACTGACATACAACGCACAGACCAAACCGCTGGACCTAAAGAGCTGAAATTTTGCATGGCGATTCTTCTTATGGAGTAGCGGTGCACTAAGAGAGATTATTGAAAAATTCTTCTTAGATTTTTTTAAATTAAATATTTTAGCTGTTTTAGTAACTTTTTTTAAGTTTGCATTTAAAATAATAATTTGAGGGTTATAAAATTTATATCACGAGAAAGATCATAAAAATTCCTTTAAAATGAAATCTTTTTCAAATCTTTACCTCGATTTTCTGATTTTTGGTGAATTTTTAAAGATTCATTTTTAGAATTTAATTTATTAAATGCCGATCACGTGGTTTCTTTTTCTGGTACTTTCAATAAATTTATCATCACGTGCATAACAACTAAATAGACAAAAAAATATTTTTTTTCTTGCTAATACGGCAGACGATTGGACATTATTTTGTCTATAAAAATATCCCTTACGATTTTTTTAAAAATATATATAATTTTTTTCTACATCAATTGTATATATTGATCGTCGCATTTATTATAAATATATATATTTATTTTTTTTGGCATTAATTGCATACATTGATCGTTGTATTTAATTTGAATGTACAGCTAGTTTTTAATAATAATTAGATAAAATAAAATTTATCTTCACTCAACCTGTACTGAAAGGGGTTGATGGCCTCATGAGAAAGTGGCGATGTAGGGAAGGATAGATGTTATTGCTCGGAAGGGGAGTCCCCTTCCAATAAAGCAGCAAGCGCTTGCACACGGATTCTTTCTCTCGGACTCCATCGATCCCTGTTGTAGATACAGAGTTAGGGATCTTCACTACAAACCTATCAAGAGAATCTTGTTTCCGCCTGCGTTTCAAAAAGTTTCTGAAGTGACACATTGTTTGATCATAAAAACAAGTCCACGTTTTGGTTTTCCAGAGCTTTGTCAGGGTGATACTTTTGAACAAAATTTTGCAGTTCAACCTATTTCGGTCTTTCTTTTCGCCTGGAGAGACAGGATTCGGGGACGCCGTCTTGTATGATATACAGTAACCGTTCCGCTGTCTTATCACCCATTTCGTCCTAAAATTTGGTTATGTTTAGACAGATCTTATAAAATAAACTGTGTAATCACACGTGATATATAATACAGTAACCACCGCTTATAGTGATCAGTGGTTATAAGAAACAATCGTTTATAAGAATCAATATCGCGAAAACAAAAACAAATGTATTATTTCCATGTTAAAATTTTCGCTTTAAAGAATCAATCCACCGGTTTTAAGAATCGGTTTACACTCTTCGCTTTCCTTTCATTTTTCCAAAAAATCCACTTAAACCCTCAAAAGGCACGAAGTTCTTTTTTTTAAAACAAAGATTGATAAGATGGGATGGAATATAGTCATAAAATTCATCCCTTTCTGTGTTAGACATAACATAATAGTTTCCCTTTAAGCACTTTAACACTACACTGTCCTATTACCTTGACCCGGGGGCATCTTTACTCGTCCGGGTCCGATTCCACTTTTCTCCACTGACAAACAAAAATAGGGACTCTTTTTTTCCCACCTCCCACGTCCTGGTTGCGGCTTCCTGGACCCTGAAACACATAAATCTTCGGCGAAGTGTCCACTATCACTTAGGCAAGCGTGACATTAGTAGACTCAGAACTTTAACAAACCGTGAAACGTAAGCTAGAATGTGAATCTTCGTCTGAGACTATTAGTATTGAAAGAGGTATAAACAGCCTCCTGAAAACTTCATTACGTCAAACTACCATAGAAAACTTTTTCTTGCTCCCTTCCTGTAGTTGAAATGTTAAAACTGTTAAGAAGATATGTTGTAACAAATATTGGATTTTTTCTTCTCTTACTATGATCATGTGTATCTACTTATAGGTCTAGAAATTAAGTTGTATTTTTAAAATTATAAAAAATAATTTTAATAAAAGATAATTAACGTAAATTGAAGAATATTTTATGGTAAATTATCTAATATATGTGTATATAGGTGTGTGTGTGCCTGTCGAAAAACCTAAATTTCGGCTATAAGAATCAACCGCTTATAATAATCAAAAACAGTAATAACAAACGTGATTCTTATAAGCGGAAATCACTGTATATGTTTTAGCATGTGTGTCGAGTACCAAACAGTGGCGTAGCGAGGGGTGGGCAAGGGGGTCTATCATGCCCCGGGCACCACTCGCACAGGGGCGCCAAATGGTCCTTTTCACTAATTCTATATATTATATTACTATATGTTTTTCAGAAAGGGGGCGCCAAAAAGGTATCGTGCCCCGGGCGCCAGTTATGCTCGATACGTCACTGGTACCAAAGCAATGTTTTCGCTTCGAAATGCGGCAAGTACCGAGGTATAACTGTTTCTGAACAATTCCTGCGTTAAAAACGTTTAAATATTGCGTTTTTTAAACTTTATTATAGTGAATGTGTAAGGTATAAACAACGGGCCACTGTATGCGTCTTGTGTCTATTACGAGCAGACATAAGAAGTAAATTTGCGAATGCGAATCCTTTCCCCGAATTTTCGGTGAAAATGTTATGACAGTGGCTAAGTTTAATAATAGCTTAATCCCGACCAAGTCTCCCAGACCTAGGTTTTAAATCCCAGTTGTGGGTTTTTCAATAACCATATGGGTTTATGGACTTTTTTTTTCGAAAATATCCCACAATCTGGGTTTTTTCCCTTGTAAGTTAAAGATTTCTATCTCTGGTAGAAATCTTGGTTTTTTATTACAATATATGGTTCTGTTTCTTATTTACCCTGTGAATCCTCTAACGGTCCAGGCACACTATAAAGTAAGAGGCATAAATTTAAATAATTCCTTTATTTTCTACGTAGAGGTAGACTAACATAGACCGACTTGGGGCTTCAAATAATAACACAACGGTACCGCAACTTGCGGTACTAAGAAATTGAACTTTAAAGTCGTAACGAACCCTTTCAGGCAGAATATACGTTCACTAACCATACCCGTAACCATCGGGCTCTGAAATAACTATCGAAATCGTGCAGCCACCTAGGCTAAATACTAATACGTGCTCTATCAGTTAAATACCGCTATCACCTTCAATCTAACTTTTCTCGACTCTTTCGTATCTCTACTAATAGCGTAACGCACTCCCGTACAAATCTCCACTCCCTTCTTGGTCTCTTGCCAACTCAGCGTGTGTCACTTAAATAGACCAGACACCTGCTCCGAACTCACTTCGACTGGCCTGCACTGCGCAGCTACCAGAAATTTGCATCTGAGCAACACGCGAACCCTACAACAATCTGGGTTTGTTACATTTATTTCGTTGGTATCCCTGTTCCAAACAAATGGCATTTACCGGTTTTAATTAAATCATACTTTCTTGCTGAATTCAGTTATCGATGGATAGTTATTATCTTCCAGCCTAAGGTTTATGAAAACGTTCTGCTGCTGGCGCTGGCACATATTCAATCCTATAAATACTCGTAGTTCGGATATTAGACTTAATGTCATATCTCCAAAACAGCATGCATGTGAGTGTTACTACCGATACGTTATTATGAGTTAGTAGGTATCTATTTACCGATTAGTATTGCTTACATTCTTGTAGAATTTAAAGTGATAGTTTCATCGCAAAAGGGACTAATAACAAGACAAGTTGTTCAGAAAAATTAATAAATCAATAAACTAGTCAGTCAATCAGTCTCTCTCTCTCTCTCTCTCTTTATATATATATATATATATATATATATATATATATATATATATATATATATATATATATAGATAGATAGATAGATAGATAGATAGATAGATAGATATATTTATAGATATGTAGTATAGATATGTATGTGTGTGTGTATGTCGTCGTATGTATATATATATAGTAATTATTTATAGTTTCGAAACTAACTTTAAATATTCTTTAATTAACAAAAAAAATTCTTAATTATTTGTAATCAAATAAATTATATATTACAAATAAATTGTATTTGTTAATGGTACTATGATTTGAAACAACCGAGTTCAGTCATGAATGAACCCTGAATTTCTACTCATTGGACAGGTACGCTGATCATTAGACCACTGAAACGAGCCATGATCTCATATAAAAAATATTGAGATAATAAAACTCTTTTGAAGCTGCAAATACTCTTTTATTTTCATAATAATGCATTAAAAAGTATTAATATTTATTTTCCTTTTCAACAAGAATATTTTCCCTTTCAGGTGGAACTACAGTTCCAAAAGATGTAGGCACTGTTGTTTGGATTTACGGTTTGCATCGTGACGAAACGGTGTTCCCCAATCCTGAAAAATTCGACCCAGACCGTTTCCTACCAGAAAATACGGTCAACCGAAGCCCATACGCGTATATTCCATTCTCGGCTGGACCCAGGAATTGCATAGGTAAGACTTCCGTCGTCTGATAGTCTAAAGCTGGCATATGAACACACCTAATAACGACAGGTGAAATCAGTAATTATTATGCAATTGTTTTGACTTTAACTAATAAACCGTTTATACTGTCGCGTTGATATCAGTAGAATAGATGAGGCACCCAAATAACAGAAACGCAGAGCTCTTTATTTAGCATTCAACAGTTGGTTAACAAGACGGGAACTGCCCAGCAAAC
>OU015498.1:18283797-18288797 GCA_907164885.2 Dolomedes plantarius
ACGCCGTTTACAGCAGAGTGGTCTGTCCGCAAGACGTCCATTGCTTTGTCTACCCTTGACGCAGAACCACAGACGTCTCCGCCGCCAATGGTGCGATGACAGAAGGATGTGGACGGCAGAATGGGATGAAATTGTCTTTACTGACGAGTCACGCTTCTGTCTGCAACACCACGATGGTCGCATTCGAGTCTGGAGACACCGTGAAGAGAGGATGCTGAACAGCTGCGTTATGCACCGCCACACTGGTCCTGCACCGGGTATTATGGTATGGGGCGGTATTGGATATCACTCTCGCACACCTCTAGAACGCATTGCCGGTACTTTAAACAGCTAGCGCTACATCTCCGAGGTGTTGGAACCAGTTGTCCTTCCTTACCTTCAGGGCTTGCCCACAGCCATATTTCAACAGGATAATGCGCGACCACACGTGGCACGCATTGTCCAACGGTTCTTCGTCAATCGCCAGATTGAATTGCTTCCCTGGCCGCCTCGCTCTCCGGATCTTTCGCCGATAGAAAACATGTGGTCCATGGTTGCTCTACGATTGGCCCAGATTCCATCCCCAGCTGCCACAGCGGATCAACTTTGGCAACGTGTGGAAGCTGCTTGGTCTGCTGTACCCCAAGAACTCTTCCAAAGTCTCTTTGAATCAATGCCGAGGCGTGTGGCAGCGGTGATCTCCAACAATGGCGGCTACTCTGGTTACTGATTTTGGCAGGAACCACACTTCACAGAAGTCTATAAATTTAATCATTTGATACTTGGTCTACATGTTATCTACAAAATAAATTTTGGTGTGATATCTCTTGTCTTTCTTGGTGTTGCAATTTGGGTGGCCAGCAGTGTATATATATATTTTTTTACATCAATTGTATACATTGATCATCGTATTTATTGTAAATAAATAAATAAATGAATAAATATATATATATATATTTGGCATTATTTGCATACATTGACCATTGTATTTAATTTGAATGTACTCCGTAGCGAAGTGCGGGTTTTCAGCTAGTATGTTTATATTTTTTGTAACCCTTTTTCAGGTCAGAGATTCGCCATAATGGAAGAGAAAGTTGTCATCGCTCACATTCTCAGAAATTTCACCTTGGAATCCTTGGACCCGAGAGACAAGGTTCTGCCGGATCCTGAACTGATACTGAGGTCGGCGGAAGACATCAGGATTAAACTCAGATCGAGGAGACCATTCTGATTAAAACTTAAACCATCTGTTGATATTATTCATTATTTTAAAAGTCACATCTCGGAGTTTTATATGTCAGCATTTGATGTAAAACGGAGATATGTTTGTCCATGGCATAAATGTATCTTTAATTTGGAATATATACATAAATGATTATTTATTTTAGTAGCTTTTAAGACTGTCATTTTTACTTGATTTTTGTGGTTTGCAAAAGAAAACATTTCTAACTCTTAACTCTGCACTGGTTGCGCGGCGTCTCACAGACGCCGATAGCACTGTTTACAATTTTGAGTGTTGATGGATTGTTCTGAATGCCCAGCAGATGTCAGTACCTTCGAAGTGTTTATGTATGAGTTATACGTAGATGACAAACAAAAGTCTTGCAGTTGCCATCGTTTTTTTATAGTATACGGATATATACCAAAGCACCTGATTGTCGTTGTCGTGGCCGACTGTTATATTTGTGTAGTTAAAGAGAGACATATATTTATTTACAGTCTATGTGTAACGCTTGTGAACAAGATAGTACATCGTTACAGACTCATGGAATCACTTCTTGTTACAGATTCGTTCGTGTTCTTACGGTCACAGTTAAAGCTTCCTGGGAGGTTTACAGTTATAGTTAATACACTGCATATCCTCCCCCTTTATTAAAGGTCAAGTCTGTGGGTGTTCTTCGACACTGCACATGGCATGGGCTGTCGTGCACTGGTGGTGTGCTAGACCAGCCTGAAGATGTACTGGTTTCGGTCGATGACGGTTTTGAGCGCACTTGTGATGAGTCTTGAACAGGCATATCAGTTGATGACACTGCAGGCGAAGCTGTAACTGCATCTTTTTTATTTGGACCCTGATGAGAGGCAGGACTAATACTACATTGGACTTCTGAGGCATTCTCGGTAAAACTTTGCGTAGGGAACCTACGAAATACATTTTGTAAAGTATTACTCTTTTGCACTTGATTCCCCGCTGAACAAATTTGATCAATTCTTACAAGTATGACTTGAACATCAATGTTATAGTGGAGAGCACCGTCTTGATTTATAACGGGGGCAAACCTCCACTCTAGTTGATCGGTAATCTCTGACTGCAACAGAATCGCCAATATTGAATTTTCTATCTTGAAATTCAAATACACCCTTTCTTATCTTTTCCTGGATTCTTGATTTTAAGTCGGGCAAAAGTAAATCAAGCCTTGTTCTAATAACACGTTTTAACAATAGCATGGCTGGACTGTGCATTGTCACGACATTTGGAGCTTTCCTGTATTGTAATAAGAATGTACTTAGCTTCTGATCCATACTACCATCATAATTTTGCATTGCTTCAATTCAGCGATTGTTTCAATGTATAAATATAATGTTCTGCTTGACCATTGCTCGGCGGCTTGAATGGTGCGCTTGATTTGTGTTTTACGCCACTATTCTGCCTAAATCTCTTGAATTCATAAGATGAAAACCGTCCGTTGTCACTTATTAGTACAACTGGCAACCGAAATCTCGCAAAGCAGTCTCTAAGACACACGATGGTTTTATTTGTTGTGGTTTTCTACATGAATAAACTTCCAACCATTTGGATTGTGCATCCAATTAACAGGAGCATACACTCTTAGGGAAAAAACCACGCACCAAGAAGTGGTAATGCAAATTGGCCACAAATTGATGTGCATGCAGGTTTCGACGGAAAATGCAAAATTTTAAAGTTTGACGGCCAATGAATGAACATGTGACGTTGCAGTGCATCTTAACTGCACAACTGGCAGGATATTAAAGAGGAGAAATTTCGATTCTAGGTCATACATTCTTTGCGAATTTCGTTCCGTGTACTCAGGTAGACGGTAACTATGCCTCGCATACAGGTGCGCGAACAATACGAGCAGATGTCAGCATTTGAGAGAGGACGTGTAGTTGAGCTCAAATAAGCCGGTTGGTCTAATCGGCGAAACGCTGGACATTTGGATAGGAGCGAAGCCACTATTAGACAATGTTGGCAGGAATGGGTGAACCATGGCCGAACACAGCGTCAAGAAGGAAGCGGTCGGTCTAGAGAAACGACAGAACGTAAGGACCGAGCAATCGTCAGAGCGGCACTCGCAGTCCCAGATTCATCATTATCATCGATCGTACGTACAACTGGTACTTCAGTGACCGCAAGGACCATTCTTAGGTGGCTGAGCCAACGGCGCCCCTTGCGCCGACTACCATTGACCTCTGTACACCGACAAGTACGTTTGCAGTGGTGTCGGGCACTTTCAACGTGGAATGGCACTGACTGGAGTAGAATTGTCATCAGTGACGAGTCCCGCTTCGAATTGAGTCCCGATGACCAGCGAATACGTATCTGGAGACGTTCCGGACAGAGGTGGGATACCAACCTGACTGTCTTCCACCATACGGGCCGACAACCAGTGATGGTCTGGGGTGCCACTTCATTTCATAGCAGGACCCATTTGGTTGTCATGGGCGGCACCCTTGAAGCACGGCGGTACGTCGACGATATTCTACGCCCCGTTGTGTTGCCCTTCATATCACGCCATCCTGGGCTTACATTTCAGTGAGATAATGCCCGCCCGCACACGGAAAGAGTTTCTACTGCTTGTCTTCGTGCTTGCCCAACGCTACATTGGCCAGCAAGGTCACCGGATCTCTGCCCCCATTCAGCACGTTTGGAGCATTATGGGCAGGGTCCTCCATCCAGCTCGCTATTTGACGATCTAACGCGCCAATTGGACAGAACTTGGCACGATATCCCGCAGAAGGACATCCACCACCTGTATCAATCAATGCCAAGCCGAATAACTGCTTCCATAAGGGCTAGAGATGGACCAACGCGTTATTGAGTTTTTCACTTTGTGAAGCTCTTTCTCTTGAACAAAGCATCCAATTTTTCTCAAATTGTAATCATTCGTTTTTCTGTACATGTACATCACATCTACCGAATTTAGTCCCATTCGGATAACTTCTTCCTGGTGCGTCGTTTTTTTTGTTTGTTTAAGAGTGTATATTCAATATACATGCTGGTCCTATATTCAAATATAGGACCAGCATAATCCATATGTACACACTCCCAGGGCGCACTCGGGTATTCCCAATTATGGAGTTTAACTTTCGATAGATCAGCTTTATGTCTGGCACAGTCAACACAATTTCTTGCAGCTTCTTCGATGTCTTTATCGATGTTTCTCTAATAAACAAACAACCTAGCAATCGCTTTCGTCTTAACCATACCCAGATGCCCTTGGTGTAACTCTTCCAAGACATTTTTCTGGTATATCTTTGGAACACAAACTCTCTGCCCGCACATAATACATCAATCTTCTATGGTACATTGGGCATCTCCCCCTTCTAAAGTTTGGCCTTTCCTCAAGGCTTCCAAAAGTCGACCCAATTCCTCATCTTTCCCTGTTGCTTGCCGCAGATCCATTGAAGTGATAAGTAGGGTTTCGATTTGCGACATGTGGAACATTGTAATGTTCCACATGTCGCATTGAAGTTCTGGGAAATCGAGAGAGAAAATCTGGTCTTTAGTATTTCTGTAAACTGTATCAAACTGGACAGACTGCAAGGTTAATGCGTAATGTAAAAGTCTGGTAGCTGTTAGTATTGGGAGTCCTCGCTTTGATCCAAATGTTGCTACTAAAGGTTTATGATCGGTTATCAAGGTGAATCTTCTGCCTTTTAAATATAAATAAAACTTCTTTGCGGCCCATACTATTGCAAGAGCTTCCTTGTCAATTTGGGAGTATTTCTGTTCTGTTTCGTTAAAGTCTTTGATGCAAAAGCTATTGGTCTTTCTGTTC
>OU015498.1:18298797-18303797 GCA_907164885.2 Dolomedes plantarius
ACAATACGTCACAGTGCCCGACAGTTGGATTTTAGACGATCAAGAGATTCTTGAAATGGTTTTAAAAAACCTGTCAACGTCTCAGACGAGAGTGAAGGTGATGCAGACGGTGACAGCGAGCAGAGGGTGTTGGCGCCCTTTTTAGCGCGATTCTGCGCCATTTGGAGGATTGGCTGATCGCCAAGCTTTTTGCTTGGAATTCCAGAAAATGGTAGAAAATAGAATGTGATTAAAAACTGTGGACGTATGTTTGGTGCGTTCCACAGTTGTATCCAACAATGAACCTTTTTGTAGTGTGATGTATCGAGGTGTTGGTGAATTTAATAAATGTTTGTTAGTTAGAACTACAGTCTGCTTATTATCGATTATAAAATTTAAAAACTAACGTCAACAGAGGGTATTCCACTCAGATGCCGCGGCTGCATTTGATGTCCCGCTACGCTACGTAGAGCAACACTCCGCCGCGACACCAGCGGACACCATTTTTCTGACGCGTTGGCGTAATTTGGCTTCAAGAAAGCCAAATTACGCCAACGCGTAAAAATGGCTTTTGGTCAAGCGAAGAATTCTTCGCTTAGAAAAAAAAAAAATTTAACAGATTTTTTCAAACCAATGTAGTTCCAAAATAATTAGTTCAGTACATTGTCTAACTTTGAGTTTTCTTGTAAAATAGCCATTTTCAATGCATTTTTCGTTCAATTTTGCAACTTACGTAGAGTTTAGGTTAAGTAAACAATAATGTAATTACATAGAAAATTTGCAAATCAAAAACAATTTAACATTTAACATTTAACCAACTTAAATATAAACAATTTAATATTTAAGTTGGTTTAGACATATAGTACAAAACTTATTTTTATTTTATTAGTTTACTACAACTAAGTAAGTGCCCTTATAAAGTGTTAGGGACGTGTGTGTAAAATTAATAATTTTATTATTGTACAATGTACATAATATAATGTGCGCAGGAAATTTTTGGGGCGACTTTTGAGTCATAAAAAAATTGTCGAATGAGCGTGTTCCCACAGTCCATTGAATTGTATGATATATTGTGCTTTACTGTGTTAAATACATCCGGATGTGAACAGGCTCTTCTATACGCCCAACTCGTATACAATAAATTTCTCATTTCGGCGAAAAACGGGACTTTTGCCGTCCCGTATCAAAGTTCCCCGGGACGCGGGACAACATTTACAAATAAGGGACTGTCCCTTAAAACAATTCATCCATTTTACACAATTCATCACAATTCATCCATTTTAGTTAGTCAGAAACGACAAGTTTAGTTTACATTTTTAGTTCCCGCATAAGTTGAGGATGTATAGCAGAAAGCCTGAATATTTCCTTTTTATTTTTTAAATAAGACCTTCTGCGCGTGAAAATTTAAATCAATAAAAAAGATCAAATTTATAAATTTTATTAAATTTTTAAATAAATTATTTAAAAAGGAAATAATTTCAATAAAAATAAAAAGCATTTATATCTTTTAGTGCAAATGAAAAAAAACATTTATTTATAACTTTAAAAAAATTTACAGTATTTTTCCTCGGATTCAATAAATTTAATTTAGGGTGCATGAAATAGACAACTCATGCAGTAATCAAACTGTAAAATACAATTCAAATTAATAACCCCTCCTCTAGTATGCAGGCCGATTTTCTACAGTCACAGTGCAGTTCTAAACAAACAAGATTTATTATATTCCCTAGTTTACACATTTTTCCTAGCATGCTGTTAATTCAAGCCTTTTTTTTTGTTAGTTCAATCCGTAAAGGTGTGATTCCGTTAGGAATATATGTCTAATGGTGTGATGTCATGTAAAGTGTGATGTCATGTACAGTATTTTTTTGAAAATACTGTACGAATTTAAAAAAAAAATTATTATGTTAATTTTAGTATTAATTAGTCAAAAAACTTTCAGCAATGACCGAAAATTATTGTCAAGACCAAACACGTAAGAGATCGACTTGATATAACTCTCCCCGTAATACAGGGGTGTCAAACTCAAAGGCTACCTTGGGCCAGTGGCGTAGCGAGCATAACTGGCGCCCGAGGCACGATACCTTTGTCGCGCCCCCCTCCCTGAAAAACATATAGTAATATAATATATAAACCCTATATTGGCACCCTCGATAAACATATAATAACATAATATATAGACGTTATATTGGCACCCCCCCCCCGAAAAGCATATAGTAACATAATATATAGACCTTATGTTGGTGCCCTCCCCAAAAAACATATAGTAATATAATATATAGACCTTATATTGGCGCCCCCCACAAAATAATATAGTAATATATATACCATATATTGGCGCCCTCCTCGAAAAAAATATAGTAATATAATATATAGACCTTATATTGGGGCCCTCCCCTGAAAAACAAAAAATTGTAATATAATATATAGACCTTATATTGGCGCCCCCCACAAAATAATATAGTAATATATATACCATATATTGGCGCCCTCCTCGAAAAAAATATAGTAATATAATATATAGACCTTATATTGGGGCCCTCCCCTGAAAAACATATAGCAATATAATATATAGACCTTATATTGGCATCCACCTCGAAAACATACAGAAATATAATATATGGATCTTACATTGGCGCCCCTCTGCGAGTGGCGCCCGGGGCATGATAGACCCCCTTGCCCCCCCCCTTTGCTACGCCACTGCCTTGGGCCAAACGAACAAGGTTTAACTATAGGTGGGCCGCAAAAAAATCAATATTAATAGATACGTAGGTTTATTTACCTAATTACAGTATATTCAAAATACATATATGCATTTTGTTTAATAATAGCAAAAAAAGAGTATCATTTAAAAAACATTTAGCGAATTCTTCCTATCTTATTATAATTCTGCGTCGGTTATTTTATTATATATTATTATGTGCCAATATATTGGTCGGGCCGCAGAAATGTTCGTCGCGGGCCGCGAGTTTTACACCCCTGCCGTAATACATCTCATTAACCAAAACGTGGCTTTCAACTGCATATTAGTCCATCAGAGTTGATTCGCATCTTGCATCTAAATAATTTGCTGACTACGTTAATACATAGCAAAAACTATGCATAATAACTTAGTAACTTTGCTCTTGGAAAAAGAAAAACCCCGTGGAATCCAAGGCCATTTTCGGCTATTTATCTGGTCACGTGGCATCCGAGAAGAGGAGAGCGGCAGGCCGACAATCTGCTCTTCAGTTGACGAGCGTCCGTTCATCCGACCGATCTGAGATGGATTCCCGCGTCGACAAATTCTTCGAATACACGGGGATTAAGACGGGTAACGTTTGGAATATCCTCTTCACCTTTCACGCCGTTTTAGTAGCAACGTTGCTGGTAGTACTCTTCAAGCATGCCTGGAAGAGGAGAAGGTACAGCGTCAACAGCAGCAAAGTGACGAAGAAATTTGGGTTCTTCAGCCCATGGGGAAGCATCGGGGACTTTGTGACAAATAGTCGTTTCGAGGGAATGTCCAAGAATGTGTGTGAGTTTATTTATTATATACATTTATGCATAGCACACAGTTATATATATATATATATATATATATATTATATATATATATATATATATATATATATATATATATATATATATATATATATATAAATATATATATATATATACACATATATATATATATATATATATATATATATATATATATATATATATATATATATATATGTATATATATATATATGTAATATATATATATATATATATATATATATATATATATAATATATATATATATATATATACAGATATATATATACATATATATATATATATATATATATATATACATATATATATATACATATATATATATATATATATATATATATATATATATATATATATATATATATATATATATATATATATATATATATATATATATATATATATATATATATATATATATATATATGAATGTGTATGAGTCAATATATACTACATATTCTACATACAGACATTGTGAGTCAATATATTCTACATGGAAACACTTCCTTTAACAATCCTAGCAAATTTGGAAGAAACTCCAAAAAAAATTAATGCGAAGATTTTTTGAAAAATTCTAGCAATTTTTAAGAATTTTTTTATAAAAAACCGATCTATTCTTCCTCACAAAATACTTATTTGTCAATTCTAAGTGTCTTCAATGAAGTAAAAATGAAGTAAATATTCATTATTCTCATTTTGCATATAGAATGATATACAGTAACCACCGCTTATAGTGATCAGTGGTTATAAGAATCAACCGTTTATAAGAATCAATATCGCGAAAACATAAACAAATGTATTATTTCCATGTTAAAATTTTCGCTTTAAAGAATCAATCCACCGGTTTTGAGAATCAGTTTACACTCTTCGCTTTCCTTTCAGTTTTCCAAAAAAGCCACTTAAACCCTCAAACGGCACAAAGTTCTTTCTTTCTTTCTTTTTAAAAGAAGATTGATAAGATGGGATGGAATATAGTCGTAAAATTCATCCCTTTCTTTGTTAGACATAACATAATAGTTTCCCCTTAAACGCTTTAGCTATACACTGTCCTATTAGCTTGACTGGGGGCATCTTTACCCGTTCGGGTCCGATTTCGCTTTTCTCCACTGACAAACAAAAATAGGGACTCTTTTTTCCCACCTCCCACATCCTGGTCACGACTTCCTGGACCCTGAAACACATAAATCTTCGGCGAAGTGTCCACTATCACTTAGGCAAACGTGACATTAGTATATTCAACACGTTATCAAATCGTGAAACGTAAGCTAGATTGTGAATCTTCGTCTGAGACTATTAGTATTGAAAGAGGTATAAACAGCCTCCTGAAAACTTCATGACGTCAAACTACCGTAGAAAACTTTTTCTTGCTCCCTTCCTGTAGTTGAAATGTTAAAACTGTTAAGCAGGTATGTTGTATCAAATATTGGATTTTTTTCTTCTCTTACTATAATCATGTGTATCTACTTATAGGTCTAGAA